>JAENPR010000571.1:0-152500 GCA_018135685.1 Themeda triandra | reverse complement strand
TTTCAAACAAATAATGAAAGTACTGAATTGACTGCAACTGAATGATGGGATCAAATTTTGAGACTGAAAATGATTTAACTAAATGGTGGGATCAGATTTTATGACTGAAAAGAATAAAATGACAAAATCTTTGACTGAAATAATAAACAAACTGAAAATTTTACTGTGACGGAGACAAAATCCTTAAAATTAAAACAAGAATGAAATACAGAATTACAACATACTATCTTTTCAAATTAAAAAAGAAAAGATATACTAAGGCTATAATGAAAATGAGTATACTGAAACTCAGAATGAGAATAGTGAAGCCATATACTCTACTACAAAAGACTAATGAAAATGACCATGACTATACTCTAACAAAGACATATACTGTACCAAAAATGAAGAAATATGAAACTATTATAAAGCTGCTGAAGTCCAGACTGAATTACAGACTAAAAGCATGCTATCTTTTCAAATTAAAACTGAAAAGATAGACTAAGACTATAATGAAAATGAGTATAGTGAAACTCAAAATAACATTACTCAAAACTGTTATAAAGCTGAAAAAATTAGATGAACATAGAAAATTGAAAACGTGAAGGGAAACCAAAATGAATATAAACTAGGACTGAAACCTAAACTATGCTACTGCTAACCCACTTCTACGCATTGCACGAAAATCATTATTTCAGAAAACATAACTAAAACAGGACAAAATGAATAAAAAAATTCATTCACTACAGAGTCTGGCTAGGCTTGTTAACCTTGCCTCAGTTTGCTTCGGATTCAACTATAAATGGACAGCTGCAGCACACCGCCATCCTGAAGCCCCAACCCACCCTCCTTCCACTACACAAAACAATTCCACCCTTCACCAGAGGCAGTATGCCGGCCTTCATCCAAGAAAAAAAAATAAACTAAGAATCACTGACAAAATGTGATAGAATGGTAGATAGCACACACAAAATGAGTGAGAAAGTAAGTGCTAGAGAGAACCATATCTCATCATCAATCCCATGTTGGGGGAAACCTTCTTCAACATTCACCAATCGGTTGTTTTTTTTTTTTTTTTTGGTTTTCCTAACAGATCCATTAATACCAGCTCTGTCAAGTGGTCTGATTGATCACCTGTCAACATATATGAACCAAAAGTAAGGTAATACAGATGGCACATGGAGGAAAACTAGGTGGCTATACGACAAAGAGCTCGTCTCACCAGGTGCGCTGCAACATGGTGTGGTCGTGCGAGCTTGTCTCGCTCCGGTGTGCTAACAATGGCGCAAACAAAACAAATCAGGATAGCGCGGACAGCCGGAAAAGAGAGGCGTGCGACCGGAAACGCCGCTACTGCAACGGAGTAGGCCACCACTCGACGGCAGCGCAACCTCCCTGCAAGCCCCTTCCCCACCGCATAGACTTCCCCTCACCGACGAAACAGTGCCGAACGAAACAACTAACAAAACGGAAGCCAAACAAATGAAACAGAACTAACAAAGCGGAAGCCAAACAAATGAAACAGAACCAATTCAAAATAGAGAGGACAAACGCAGACATACCTCGCCGGAACCCTGCCTTCGCCGGTCGCCGGTCGCTGGTCACCCCGACGTCCGAGAGAACCGGTCGCCGCCATCAACCCAACCCCCCGCTGCCAAGGTGAAAGAGAGACAGACCTCAAACGGCAAAACACACGACGACAGAAAACGAGCACGAATCTCGGAGTGTATCATGGCCACACATAAGTGGAAGATGCAGAAGTAGAATATCTTTAGAAGACGTGCAGAAATTTCGATTAGGATAGCGTTCCTCGAGCTTAAGGCGCCGCTGGTCATTGGTAGCACCAGCATAGCCGCTGGAGTACACCTTCCTCCCATCGCGATCGGCGTCGAAGCGATCGTACGACAGCGAAGTCCACAGTAAATGTAATCCGATACAGGGGCCGTTGTTGTTGAGTAGGTAGGCCACACGCTCCGCCGGGGGAAGTCTACCGGCGGCGGAGCTGTCGTCGTCCCAACAGGTGTTCCTGCCACGAGTGCAGTGGCAGCATGACATGACGACGACGCTTGGCCGCCGGAGTTGGCGCGGCGTTTTTCGTGGTCATCGCCGGCACGCCCCCCATCTGCCGTATCATTCTCTCAGGACATTGAGAACATGGGCTCCCGTGTCTGGCGCCCAGATTTTACCTGCACGACATGCCTCAAACAAATCATCAGGCGGCACAGCCCTGTAGGCGAACGTCGTCCCGTTCCCGTGGACCTTCTGGTATACAAACCGGTTGACCGCCTCCACAGCCATGGTGCAGGCGATGATAGAGCAAGTGCCTACACGCCATGCCAAAGCAAGGAACAGTTCTAATAGATAGATAGATAGATAGAGAATCAGACCAGGAAACATGTAGATTCTCTTACCTTCCGTCTGCAAATCGATGGGCTCACCAATACACCGATGCACTAGCTTCGTCTTCATGGGCTTCACCATCAACCGCAGCGATATGAGCGTGATTCACACGGAAGGGACCTCGACAGAACTTGAGGCGGCTATGGTCAGCTCGCTCTAGCTCACCTGACCACTCTAGGTCTTGGTTATCGGTGAAGCAACGAACATTGTCGACAATGAACCACCAGGGAGCAACAATATAATAGATAGGAAAAGTAAATTAAAGGACAAAATAGTAGATGCATTTAATAAACTCGATTGTGTGCTATCAATCGACTATCGTCGTTTATATTATGTAGGGCAACCGTCCCTTTCCACGTTATAAAAAAAAAATACCTAAACTATTAGGTGATTTCTAGATAGGTACTCCAACTAAAAAATGTAACGTCTATGTACTCAAACTTTTGTTCTCGGTTATCACAGGTACCGTCGTGGCCACGCGGACGCCAGCAGCCTAGATGGACATGCCACATGGATTGCTGGTTTGGCTATTTTGTTGAAACCACCCCGCAAAAACAGCTACCTCGCCTCATTCTCCATCCCTGTCTTTCTCTATCTTTCTCCAGGCAACCACCAGCGTAGATCCTCCCGTCGCCGTCTGCCACTGTGAAGCCCGACGGGCATTTGTTGTACATCGCGTGCGCCCCCCTCCGCGGCCTTCCTCAGGCGCACGTCTTGGTCATCGTCACCGGGGCCGAAGCCATTGGCGGCGACGACGGGATCGCCCCACAGCAACAACCCCACGCTGCCATGGCACCAGCTTCGCCGTGACCGCGAGTGACTTGCGGCAACTCACCCCCAAGGCGCCCTCAACAACCCTCGAATCGAGTGAGCAACAATGGCCCAGAGAGACGGACGATTTCAGCAAATTGCCGTGAAATCAAGGTGAGCCGAGAATGGAATCAGCTTGTGAATTGCATCGCCAGCCAAACAGACGAGCAATTTCATCAAGATGCAAGCCACCTACGCAGTGTTGGGGGGGATCAGATCGTGCGTGGTGCAGCGGTGACCGCGGCCAATGCGGGCGTGGCGCGGCGGTGACCGCAGCCAAAGCGTGCGTGCTACGGTGCACGGCAGAGTTTCTGGACATGGCGGTGGCGGACATGGTGACCGAGGTCGGGGTCGCGTCCACGGTGGCGCCGAGCCTGGTGCGGATGATGGAGAAGGCGCTCGTGGAGATGCCGCACTAGCCGTGGCATACCGTCGTGGACGCCGTGAAGCAGTGCCAGGGTCTGCTCCCGCTCACGGACTCCAGTCACTCCACGTGCACGTTCGACGCCGCCGTGGCCGCGCCAGTGTCGCAGATGGTCGTGCTCCCTCTGGCGGCCGGGGATGCCACGCCCGCGGGCTCCTCGCCCGAGAGCACGCCGTCCTAGTTCTCCTGCAACACCAAGAGCAGCAGCCTCAGCGATGGCTGCAGCGGGGTTGGAGCGGGGAGTCGGGCTCCCTGGCCGCTCGCGGCGGTCGCCCAAGGGCATCCTAAAGGCTCGGTCACCGAGTAAGTCGATGGCGGCGGCGCCGACGCCGTCGAGCAGGCCCTCCCGCCGTCGCGCGGCCCCCACACCCCGACGGCGCGAAGCTCCCACCCATTGACGGCGCGCAACTCGCGGACCCTCCCCATCCAGGCCTTCCTCTCCCACCCATGGCAACGGGCTCAAAGGAGGAGGCAGCTCCCTCCACTCCCTCGGCGCGCAGCAACAAGCAGAGAGCGCGGCGCGTGGTCCATGGGCTCGGCAGCGGCAGCCCCGTCCCCTCCCATTCAGCATTGCGAGTCCATGGAGACACGCAACTCCCTCTCTCTCTATCTCCCAAAATCCGGCCGCGTCGCGCTCCTCTACCCCCGGCGGCGACCTCGAGGTGGAAGACGATTTGAGGGAGTGACTGAGGAGAGTCAGAACTGGGGAAGGGGGTTTTCATAAAAAACGCCTAAGGGCCCAACATTTATTGTCCACGGTGGCAGCTCCACGTCAGCTGTTGATGTCTGCGTGGCCACGTTAGTACCTTTGGACATGAAAAAGTATAGTTTTAGTACCGAGATGTTACATTTTTTTAGTTTAAATACCCATCTGTTACCATCCAATAGTTTAGTTACTTAGAGCATCTCCAAGAGTTTTGCATTTTTACTTTGGCATTTGTAGTCATTTGCCAACTCTCAAAACAAAATGCAAAGGAATAAAAAGGACATCTCCAACCGTTTTGCAATTTTGACTTGGCAATTACCCAAAATAAAAAAAGCGTGGGTGGAGGGATGTGGTGCGAGAGTCGCGCGCGGGGACGTCGGAGGCAGCGCACGCGACAAATGCCAAGCGCGAGGGGCTTGGCATATATGCCAAGTCTCCCCCTCCAAATGCCAAGTTAATGAAAATGCAAAAGCTAAATGCATAACCATTGGAGAGGGTTTTTTAGGAGTTTTATGCAAATTAGTAAATGCCAAGTTTAAATGCATAACCTTTGGAGATGCTTAGAGTGCAATTTACTCTTACAAAAATCCTTACGGTAGAATAGAGTCCACGCCGATGTATCCTTCCTTTCCTATAATACTCATCATCGGCCAACTACGCCGTATATGCGGATCATACGGAGATAGCACATCTCGCGAGATTTGCAAAGCGAGCACGAGCCATACGACAGCCCATGCGCAGGTGCAAAGCGTAGGCCTTTTTCAACACTTTCAGCCCATAAAATTTCTAGCCCAACAAACAACAGAAAGAAGGCCACAGCCCACAAGCTCTCCTCCACGGCTTGCCCACCCGCACGCTGCCCCGAGGCCGCGACGCAGCACGCCGCCTCCGACTCCGAGCCGCCGGAGAGGCACCCCGCCGGCCACCGCCCCACGCCCCAGCGGCCCCACCTGGGCCTTGCGCTGGTCGGCTGCGCGCTGAGCCGGGCTGCGCGCGTGGCCGAGCCGCCGAGGTCCCGACTGCCGAGCAAGCTGCACGCCGCCGGCGCCGGCCGCCGGGTGCGCCAAGCTGCAGAGCAGCGTGCTAGCGCCCCTGGACCGGTGAGCGTGCTCCTGAAGTCTTTGAGCTCTCCCAAATCTCATACCCTAGGCCCCAGCTGCCTCCGCGCGAAGACGGCGCGCAGCCGGAGAGCTGCCGAGGCCCGGGCGACTCCCGATCTGAATCTCTCGGACTGCCCGTCGCCCTGCGGCCTGCGGCTGCCCTGCGCTGTGCGGGGCTGCGTCCAGGGGAACCTCACCTCTCTCAGCGAGGGACGCGCGCCTCCAGGCTACAGCAGAGCCCCTTGCCAATTGGCTCCCGGTGAGTGCCCGCTTCCCTCTTAGGGTTAGAGACTTTGAATGTAGATAGCTCTCAAAATTATTGTTAGTCTAACGCGGCAGCATCGCATGATTCTTCACTGAAATATCACTGCAGATTTGTGTGTGAAGCACTGAAACGTCTGTTATGATGAAAATTTGTTGTGCCCGTTCCTTGGGGAAATACTGGATTCTGGCCTTTCCTAGTGAGTAGTGACTAGCTAATGAAAGTTCTACCAAACAAATTCAACCCCTAGTTTTCTCAACAATAGAAAGTACTAGTGTCCTATTGAATTGCATTCCTACCTTTCTGAAGTATGTTTTCGTAGAATTTTACTAATACTACCAGAAATAGAAACAACATTAATATAGTCAAAATTCTAGGTGTTTGGAAATGGACACAACATTATAGTAGAATTTATATATTATAATTTATGCTAGTTAGAAACTTATTTGTTAATTGTTTAATATAAAGTATTATCAAACCATTTGTAGGATTTATGGTTGTGTTACATTGTATTGTATATTATGATTATGATTTTTATGTAGGCATACACGTACCCAAGGTTAAAATCCTGAATATGCAACTCAGCCACTGCTTGGATGCATGCTCTTTTCCACCTTGGATTTCCTTTTATCCACAATTGAATTCAAATCCCAGTCTCTCAAGTGCACTTTACTTTTTCCCCCACAAATGTTGCTAACTTTACTTTTTTTCCCACAAGTTTCGCTGGGTTGACGAGAACCATGCCGGACGTGAAGCCTACCACTGCAGCTGCCATAGTCGCCAAGGTGGCGGCTGGTGACTCGCCTTCCCCTGCTGCTACTCCTGCTCCTGCGCCGGCGGTGGCCAATAGCAATGGGACGCCGCAGAAGCCACCTATTCCAGCCGCCGCCTTTGACATGCCCAAGCCAAACCTTCGGGGTCTTAACAAGCCCAAGTGCATCCAGTGTGGCAACGTAGCCCGTTCCCGGTAAGAAGACAGAGGTTATTGATACTTTCTTATTAAGCAGAATTATTTCCTTCTACTTGTGGTATGGTGTGCAGAGACAGTTTACAGGCAACTGAGAACCTTCACCTTTGGTTATATGATAGAGACCACAGTAGTTTTTTACTTTTTAATGAATTATATACGTGCATTCTGCTTGGACTTTCAGGTGCCCGTTCCAATGTTGCAAGAGCTGCTGCTACAAGGCCCAGAATCCTTGCCACATCCATGGTATGTGTGATATACTCCTTTAACGTGATAATCTGTTATAAGAAAATGGTAATCTAAACTTGAAGTTAGTGATGCACAAGCATTTTGGTGAATGGTGATATTTTATCTAAATATCTGCACAATTACATATAGGGTATGCCTTCTATTTTTTGTTAAGCAAAATTGCCTCTATAGCCCTCTCCATGAATCGTTCTGCTAACATACTACTCTCCACACTCAGTGTCCTACTTATCACTTCCTAGCCCCTACTCCGTTTTCCCCCACCCTAGTGCTGTGCAGCACGATTGGAAACCAATGGCACAGGTTGGAATGCAGGACTCTCATAGTTATATTACCTGTCTCCATGGCCACTCCCAGTCCCCTGTTGCCTTCTGCCTTTACTCTCCATCTTCTACCCATCCAGCCACAGCAGAACTCACCGTCCTCAGTGCAGGGCACACACTAGTGGAAAATGCCATGGTTCTTGATGCCCATGAGCATTGCACTTGACCAACTGCCACACCATGGATCCCTTACTGCCGCTGGCTCCATAAGGTGAAGCAATGCCACCTGCATGAGGTAATCTCCTGGGGACTACACTAGGAGTGAAGCTGTGCTCCATGCACAGCCTCTCTCTTCTTAGTCGGTACTAGTAAAGCCAGATGTGGAGGACCCTCCGTCCTCTTGTCCAGCAGTTCTGACGACAGGGGGAAGCAGAGGGTCTGGGTTGTGGGCAATGGGAGGGAGGTAGGGAAACATCATGTTTGATGGAGCACTATGACAAACAAGCAGGAAGGGAATGAGTGCTAAAATATAAAACTGAAAACTGAGTTTGGGGTTCAGTATTAGCAAAACATATTGTGAAGAATGGTATCGAGGCAACTTCGCCTTTTCTTTATCCTCATTAAGCAGTTATTGCAGACCTTTTTATATGTAGGGGTACATTTGGTTTTGTAGCCAAAATGAGCATGCTTAGAGGCGCAACCGTACAAGCTAGCAGATTTCAGTAATCCATCCTAGCAATAATTTACTATTTGTTTGTTTTTCAAATATTTACGGCAAGTTCTTAGACAAATGAATTGGTTATTGGCAGTCAGAAATTACCATCCATAATTAATGCCTGGATGTTTGGAACATATTACCCAGGCTGGGGACGACATTACCCTTTTTTCTGACTGTGGTTTGGAATAATTCTTCACAAACTGCAAGCACCACTTATCCAACAGAAATGAAATGTTTAAAAAACTAAAAACTAAACAAGTAATGGAAGGCCATAGAGGAATTTTTGCATGGTGACTACTTGCATCTTGTGAGGATATTGTGATCCTATCTTGCTTCAAGGACATGTCTAGTACATGAGTTGGTAGTGTTACATTGGTTATTGATTAAACCTTGCATTGACTGTCTATGGAGCTATTCTCTTCATGATTTATGAAGAAATGGGGGAAGAGGTTAGTGAAGGAAAAAAGTGAAGGTTTGGGAAGTTTTTGTAGTTCCAAACTTCCAGTCTAGCCAAGCAGTGTTAATGGTTATGTTAGAATTATTTCTTAGGAACATTAATATTTTATTTATGATATTTCTAACTCAATCTGCATGTCACTTCCATTTTTCTTATTTTAGACTTTCTTTTACATTGTTTATTATCATGTCTGGTGTCTGCTGCTCTATGCTATGCCATAATGTTTTTTATTTTTTACTCTACTCTGAACAACACTGATGTTGCCTTGCTTTACTTATCGTGATAGTTCTGAAGCCGACCAACACATTGCCAGATAAGCCAGCACCTGCTACTGCTCCTGCAACAGAACAGCCATCTACCAATTTACCTGCAACCGGGTAAAATTCATAAAACAAAAGTTGACAATTGGTCTCTTGCAAACAAGTACATTGTTTTAATGCTTGATTGCTGTTTTTTCACAGTTCAGCATCAAGGCTGGCTGCCTTGCAAAAGCTTCCCCAGCATTTTCTGAAGTCTCTCCAAACAAAGAAGTCACTTACCAAAAAGGTTATCGGCTGTTTTGCGAGCTTTGTTTGTTTTGAACCGCATTTTGTTTCTTTTGTGACTTTTTGTTTTGTTCTAGGATGTTGTCGGTATAAACAAGTGGAGGTTTATGAAGCTAAAGGAACATATGCAAGAAGATATCGATGCTGAAAATGAAGCATATGAGAGGTATACACAGAATGTTGGGTTGCTGGAGGAAACATTCTGTCCCATGGAAGATGCTGATGTTGAGCCTGAAGCTGAAGCAACTTCTTCAGAAGAAGAAAGGATGGACTTGTTGGTTTCGGAGGCAAAGGTGAGGTTGAAATCGGATAATGAAACTGCTGATAGCTTCAAGGAGAGGGTTGCCACTATCTTGGACCAGAAGCTGAAGAAACTGCTTGAGAGTCAGAGCACCAATGAGGATGACAAACCATCTGATCCAAATCAGGATGATCATCCAAGCCCAATGAAGTTTAGCACAAAGCAGAAGATGGAGAGAACCACGAAACTGAACGAGCTGCTTGGTAAGCTGACAAGAGCACGAAGCGAGGACGATCTGAAGCCTTGCCGTGATCTTATTGAGCAGCTGTTTGGAAAGGAGAGTGGTGCATCTGTGGACAAGCCAGACAGAATGGAGATGGAGGCGGCCGATCGAGAGCCAACTGCAGCAGTAGCACGGCCTTATTCCATCCCAAAGCTGTGCACTAGGATGGAGGTTGACGAGGACTTCGGCTTGAAGATCGATGATGAATTCTCCTCATTGAGTCAGGTGGTGCAGCTATGAATCTGAAACCTAGCCCGATCTCAGTGTGACTAGTCAGTAGGGGATGCTATCACTGGGCTTCTTTGATGTGTACTAACTCAACAGTGTTATTTCATTGATGTGCTGACCTGTCATTTACTGTAAGCAAGTATTTGGCTGTTCGCAGTGACGCCAAAGCAATGGCGGCAACTAGGGTGATGCTATGTTTTCTTGTATCCTGTTTTCTTGATTTGTATTTATTGTGGTACATGACTCATGAATGGATCGAAATGTTGACTGAAAGTTATATCGACAATTCTTGTGCAGCTCTCTTCAGTAAAGTACATGAAGCGTTCATCATTATGTCGAGACAGTTCATTGCAAGCATTCCATCATTTTCATTTAGGACATGAAAACACATTCTCCCAGTAATTGTCTCAGCATCCTGAGCAACGACAAAGCATCCTGATTCCGGACCCGGACCCGGACGATGGGGAAGGGGCCCGCCCGGCCGGTGGGAGGAAGGAACTCGTAAGCATAAACAGTAGTGTACGTTACGGCTTCTCCCGCACCTTACCGCACGTGACGGGGCCTGGGTGGCACTCGGTGCGGTGCGGTGCGGTGCGGTGCGGTGCGTAGACAGACAGCAAGCCCGCCCGGTGAGCAATCCGGTTGGGGTTGCTGACATTGTGCCCATTGCCAGGACGCTTCACATGCATGTGCTTCTGTATCAACTTCCGTACCTATTGGCTTGCCTGTACATTTTCTTGGAATAGCCACGAACGATGCTGCTGACATGGGCCATCTGTTCGGAAGAAAGCTTACTGCAAGTGGGCATGGCCAGAGCGTCCCTCGCCAACCGAGCCACCGTCGGGTACTTGCAATTGTTAGCCTTCCACCAGTTCAGGATTTCAAAACCTTCTATTGGAGTCTCGCAGGGATCTTTCAGGTAACGGTCCAGTTCCTTCTCTGCATCCAGGTAATTGCTAGCATCAGTCTGGCCATCACTGCTCTGAATGAGAAGAGCTGCGAAGCTCGCATCTAAACGAGGCCTAACGATTCCTTCTCTGCATCCAGGTAATTGCTAGCATCCTGGTCACTGCTCTGAATGAGAAGAGCATCATCCATTGCACTGCCAACATCATCCATTGAAAGGCAATGCTCATCCCATGTTTGTCCTAATGGATCAGCTCTGGTGCCAGCGGCTGAATCTGCATATGCACCATCATTGGTTCCTCCACCATCATATTCACCATTTGAATCTGCACCATCATTGGTTCCACCGTCAGATTCACCATCTGAATCATTGGATCCACCATCAGATCCACCGTCTGATACTGCACCATCATTGGTTCCACCATTAGATTCACCGTCCGAATCTGCATCATTGGTTCCACCAATGTAATCAGCATATAGCTTCTTGATCTTCCTTGTAACCTCAAAGATGTATCGTGCACAACCGGAACCGAATGCCCTGCTGAAGATGGATTTTATGTGTGTGAGTTTGTACCTGGGGTCCAGCACAAGTGGTACTGACCATACAAGGTATGAATCTTTCAAGGTCTTGTCTAGAGTGTCCATTGCCTCTATAAGAACAGCTGCGACATTGTCTTGGTTGCAGAAAACATTGTGCATAATCGAATTGCTTCCATCAAACTGTTCTAGTTCAGACTGCAAAATTTCCCTCACCTTGAGTAAATCTACAAGGCAATGATTTGAAGTAGGATAGCTGCAGGTAGAATTTCTTTGAATGGCACGGTATGTTGCCCCCCAAATTTTGCACAGTACATCTATGAGGTGTGAGCAGTCTTTGTCCGCAATTGTACAAGAACCATGTTTTCGGAGAAACTCCAAGGAACAGTAGCACGAATACCAATGATGGTCGCATGCCCGTAGATGATGTAGGCCAATACGTGAAAAAAGTTGTTGGCGCCTTTCCCTAGTCAAACCCAAATCTTGCATTTTTTTTGTACACATCGGTAGTGAAAGATGGATCTAGAATAATGTCTGACCCAGCAATAGAGTGAAGAACATTATCCATGAAGCCGGTATGATCCACAGAAGCCAAACTACCCACAGACTTTATATAGGACATCCCCATGGATGGTCTTAATTGTACCAAATGCTAAACAGACCTTGCCACTGAAGCGGCTTAGCCTGGAAAGCATATCATTCCTTGCTTCCTCAAAGATATCGTCACACAGCTCCTCGATGGCGAGGCGCGAGGGCAACTTGAATTCAGGGTTGAGGCTTGCCACGAAGCTCCTGAAGCAGTCGTCCTCGATGAGGGCTGGATCGTATCCGTGCAACGCGATCAACTGAGCAAGCAGGTGTTTTCTGGCTTCTTCGTTGTCTTCCCGGCCATGTGCGCAATCAGGTAGTACCTCGTCGTTAGAATGTGATGATGGAGGACAGGGCAACGGCGGTTGTGGAGGCGGATCATAAGTAACAGTTTGTGGAACCGGCAGTGGATGATCAATAGAGGGCTGTGCTGGATGTGTTGGTGTCGGATCAGAGGGCAATGTCTGTGGAAGGTCATGCAGCAAAGTTTGATCCAGCTTTTGTCTCCGTACCTTGCATGTATTGACGTGTCTGTGCAGGTGGCTTGTGCCGTGCTGTTTACTATCTGCAAGGAGCTTCTCATGGCAATGGTTGCACTGCGCTTCAACCTTCTTCCTATCACCACCAACTGTTGTTAAACGGGTGAAATGCTCCCACACGGTGGACCGCCTACTACGGGCCACCGCAGCCTGCTCCTGTGGAATTTGCGCTTCTCGTCGTTGTGTGCTCGCTTCTGCCACATTCGTTTCGCCAGTAAGAACTGCTCAAAAGGGAAGGGAAAGTTTTTCTTGACATGAGAGATGCAGTATTAACCACAACCAGGTCAAAATTAAAACAATAATAACAAGGCCGAAGAAAGGTGCCAAGTCCTCAGGACAAGTTTGGAGAGAGGATTGTACAACTAAGGGCCTGTTTGGTTCCTAGGACTAAAAGTAAAGTGAACTAAATTTTAGTACTAAAAAGTCAAACACAAGGACTAAAATGGGACTAAAACACTTTAGTTGTATGCATTCACTTTAGCCACTCAAGGTGAACTAAAAAGGAACTAAAACATTTTAGTTCACTTTAGTTTTAGTTTGGGGAACCAAACAGGCCCTAAATCAGCATATGATCCAAGCTCAACTAAACATAACTGGATGTTTAAAAATAAAGTGGTAATTGTGTTTTTACCCTTGTCCAGTAAACTAATTGTGATTTTGCCCTTACTTTTTCAACTTTGTGTGTTTTGCCCTGTTGTTTTAGGCTGGATTGGCCGTTTGCCCCTGTTTCTCATGACCTTTATATTGGCATGCATTAAACAAATTAAAAAAAATCCAAATCTAAAAAGCAAAGGCGCAATGACCATAGTGCCCCTTATCCTTATCTGCTCTTCCTAAACAAATAGTCTCCTCGCGTCGGGCTGGCTGCTTGAACGCAGGCTCCCGGTGGTCGGTGGCTGCCTCCAGGGGCGCGGGGCTGTCCTGGCCGCGCCTCCAGGGTGCGGCGCGGGAGGGGCCACGCGCTGGGAGGCCGCTGCGCCCGCCAGCCGGTCGACTTGCTTGCCAGGCGCGGCGGCGGCGGCGGCGACCGCCTGCAGGTCCCGGCGACGCCTAGCCGCCTCTGGTCATCTTCTACCGTGGACCATGGCCGGCGGCAAGGAAATAAAGTTGAAGATGAACTTCGCTTCGCCGGTGGCTTGAGCTTTAAAGCGACGGTTCCAGTGTGTGTATGCTTTCCATGTCCTGTTTGTGCGAGTGTCGTGATAGAATCCAAGATGCAGCTGTGTGACGTGGAGGATTTTTTTTTAAGTAATCCCAGAGCTTTCATTCATAAATCACAGGAGTACAGTCATTGGCTGCTAGAGTGGTCAGCCAATCTGGAACAAGATCAAACCAAAAATAAAGGTGTGTTTGGTTGGGCTGAGCTGTGGGTTGTGGCTTTCTCAAAAGCAGCTGTGTGCTGTGGCTTTCTCAAAAGCTCGTTTGGTTGACCAACTTTGGCTTTTGGAAAAGCTCCTCTCACTAACAAATGGACCCCACACGTCATAGGCAGAGAGGCATTCCTTCCTCCTCTCGCCACCACAGAAGTCGCGCTCACCCGCTCCCACGGGACGGAGCCTGGCCGCGCAGGGGAGGGAGTTCGCCGGCCGAGAGGACGAAGCTGAGTCGACGCCCGCTGCTGCCATGGGGCCACCCGCGAGTTGAGGATGGGGCCACTCGTCGGAGTTGCTCGCCGTCGCTAGGGCCGAGGGTCGCGCCCCACCCGCTGGTGTTGAGGCTGGCCGCGTCCGACCACAGGAGGGAGGGTAAGACGCCGCATCTGGTGGGGCTCGCCCACGACGGCGGGCTCGCGGCCATGGCACGAAGCCGGCCTGCGGAAGAGGAGCTCCCTCGAGACGGGGAAGAGGGCGATCCGGCCGGAGGCACGTACATCCGGGGAGGATGCTCGCCGCCCAAAGGCGCAGATGGGGTGGGCGGCGCGGCACCATGATGGTCGGGCTCTCGGCCGCACGGTGAAGGATACGCGAGAGGAAGGGAAAAGAAGGGAAAAGAACAAAGTGGTAAGTGCGTAACCTGTGGCAGGTGGGTAATTTTCGGGAGCAGGGGGAGAGTTGCTATGAAATTTGTACTAGGCAAAAGTTGCTTTTGGCTGTGGCTTTGGATGGAAGCTAACCCTTTGGTTGGGCTTTTGGCTTTTGGGGGCAAAAGCCACAGCCAAAAGCCTAACCAAACACACCCTAAGAGCGCTCGGTAGCGGACACGGTCGCTGCACACACATGAGCTACCTTGTTCGCATCCCGACGCACCCATCTAACTACAAAATCATTAAAACTCCTGCTAAGCTCTAAGATGTCGAAACAAATCCCTCCAATTGAAGAGAGGGTTGACGCCGGGTTGCTAAGCAGATTTGCCAATTCCTGGTTGTCAACCTCCAAGACTACCCGAGCAGCGCCGATCTCCTGGGCGAGTTCAAGACCCTCCTTTGCCGCCAGCGCCTCTGCATACTCTGTACTTCCTCCGTCTCAAAATAGATGTCATTCCCATTTCCCGAGAAGTTAACGTTTTCAAAATGCCGGTAATTTTATATTAAAATATATAAAATTTTATGCCAAGTAATTAGTATCATCGAAAAGATCTTTAAGTCTAGTTGTCTTAGTAAATTTATTTAAAAATATAAATGTTGCATGTATTTTCTACAAAATTAGTCAAAATTGAGAAAATTTGACTGGCACGTTTCCCATACGTCATCCTTTTTAGGACGGAGGGAGTAGCAATGAAGCTCGCCCAGGTTCAGACCTTGAACCTGCCTATCCATGATCCCTCTGCCCCCACGTGGAGACAACTGTTCCAGATTTACTTTCTACAATCTTACTTTCTACAATTTTACCCTTGGTTTAAGCACATGAATCTAAAAGTTTGAACATTTTTTAATATTAATTCTGAGCTGAAATATATGTCAACAAATTTAATCAATTGTGTCAACGTACAATAAAAAAGTCTGATTCCAAAAAGGAGGCAAAATCACAAATAGGCATACAAAACGGGGGCAAAATTCCATGGGCATTTCTGTCCTTTTGTACAAAACGTAACGGCGTTAGGGGAGGATGACAGAGTAGGGGCACAATACTGCTTTGTTTTGAAATCACAAGGTAAATTCACAAAGTTAAAAAAAACAGGAGTAAAATCACAAACTCAATATAAAACAAAGGCAAAAATGTAAAAGCCCAAAAATTGCCAAATAAATACTGTGCTCGATCAGGAAGGTTTTCACATGACTTACAGGGTGATTGTTCTTGAAGCGAACTCGAACCACTCCCGGACATCAGGACAAAACCGATGTACCGGCCAGCAACCAGAGGCCCGTTCGCCGTCTAAGCAATGCAGCAAATGAACCGGCCGATGACCATGGGCGGGCCGCGTGGACGATATAAGAGACCGCGTGCACGCGCTGGGTCTTGGAGGAACCCATTTGTTTGCTCTGTGGCGATAAAAGTTATGTTCATTATTTCTACCGTCTGAATGGATCCGTCCAGATTTCTTGTTTCTGCAATGGCCACCCATACAGCTGCGAACGGTCAACCAAAAAGACGAAAGGAGACCGAGTCGTCACACGCATAATATCTTAGCAGAGTACGTCTTGGCGAATGGATATGCGCTTATAGGCCAAGGACACGACCTTCGCTCGACTCGTTGTTCTATTCTATCGTCTTACACGGGCGGAGCTAGACAAGGGGGGTGCACCTTGTCTTGTGGATGCAACGATCTATAATATATGGGTACAAATATGGTGAAAAAATGCCTCTTTTCATTATATTTTCAATTTTCTGTGGGTGCAGCGGCACCCAGTGCTCTGAACGTAGCTCCGCCCATGGTCTTATTCTCGTTGTTTTCTTCACGTCGTGATATGATTTGAGCAATAGCAATTGGCAGTTGTTCGGGACACTACTGAACTGCAGAACCAGAACCCCCACTCTATACCAGTAGGAAAACCCCTTACTACCGGGTTTTCAGTTGGTGCAGAGAAACCAAGACTAAAAGTCTCGGTGTATAGGGTCTAAAATGTTATTATAAAAAAAGTACCGAGTATAAAATGAGGCTTTGGGTAAAACAAAAATCTAAAATATATTTTACTCTTAATCCGACTAATGATTTCTGTAGCTGATAAGCCGGCTAATGTTGTTATTGTGAGAGAAAAATAATGTTCCACGGCTAATAAGCCAAGCTGGTTAGGCTCTGTAGCCTGACCTTCACAGTCTAACGGAGGAACATCCGTGAAGATAACCAAATAAAAGAAAACAAAAGAAACATATCACACAATGCTTCCTATCCACTCATTCATTGATTTGTTATTAGGAAAAAACATGAGAAAATATGCCCACCCTTCTCTTGTCCTTCGTCTGGACCCTGATGGTTCTCGACTCTAAGTAGGCGAGGCGTGAGCGTGACTGACGCTCGATGCGTGGGCTAGGTTTCGTCCGACAGGAGCCATATCAATGTGATGGGTGCGAGGGGGTGGTAGGAGTTCTTCCCGGCCGATGTGGAAGACAGAGGCAGGGTCTGACGACGACTGCCCTTGTGAGCGGAGCATGGTCGTGAGGAGGCGTGACGATGGTGAGAGCCTCGTCCAAGTTGCCAAGAAAGCGAGCGGCGCCACCATCGTCTTTTACCTCTATCTTCTTCCTCTGGACATGGAGATGGCCTGCTGCAGTGAGCTCACGCACATGGGGAGGGAGAGGCTCTGGCCAGCCTATGCGACGTGGGTCTCACACTGCCACCCGGTAGCACGTGGGCCAGAGGCACAGGGTGCGCTGGCACCGGCGGGCCGGGCGACCCTGCTACAAACACGTATGGGAGAGGTGCACTTGACGGCCCGCAGTGGCCAAGAGCAGAATGGACACACGGGCGATGGGCAAAGCTATGCGAGATATACAGCCCGGCTTGGTGGCCAGCGGACCCGAGCTGGCACGGCCCGGAGGATCAAGTCATGCCTAGGCTCGCACAACATGGCCCGCAATTTAGTTATGGCCCGATGGCGGCCTGGAGGATAGCAATGGCCTACTAAAGGCCCACAACACCAAACCCCCAATCTATCCTAACCCAAACTTCATCTTCATCTTCATCCCACTCCCGACTCCCTCGTCCCCCAGCTGTCTATTCCACACCCACCACGCCCCGGCAGTCCGGCTGCACGGCTCCTCCATGCACAGCTGGCCTCCTACTCCTCCATGCCATTGGCGAACTCACCTCCTTGCCCCCTCCCCCCCCGGCACTATCAATTGGCAGTCAGCTGCTCCTCCTTCATCCGTCACGGCTTATGCACCGCCGGGTGCCGGTGCACCTCCACTTTGGACCCCACAATAGTGTCGGCCAACTCGTCTTCGCCCCCTCCCCAAAACGCCGACAACCACCTGCTCCTCGTCCCCCCCCCCCCGCAACGTCTGCGACCACCTCCTCGTCGCCCCGACATCACTGGCAGCATCATCAAGGGTGGCAACCGATCACCTTGAGCAGTAGTGGCGGTGGCCCATGAACGCTCCTCCTCAGCTCCTCCACTCTCAATCTCTCCTTTTCTCTGTGGGCCTCGAAATGGCCCAGACTGCAAAAATGGTTGTGTTCATCAGGCCAACCGAGCACGGAAATCGGCCCATAGGTCCGTGCTTGGGCCGAAGGCTAGGCACGAAGCATGTAGAGGCATGATGGCCTGTCGATGCCCGACCCCCATCATGTCACGCCGGTCCAATCCTGTGACGTGTTGTGCTAGCCGTTGGCCATCTATATATTAGGAGAGCACGAGGAAGTAAGAATGGGGCTGATATACAAGGATATTTTTCTAGATGGGCAAATATTATGGGATGGAGGGGGAGGCCTAAGAGCAACTCTAGCAGTTTTGCATTTTTTGTTTGGCAAAACATGGAGTTTGCCAACTCCCAAATAAATACGGCAAAGGTAAAAAGAGTCGATCTTCAATGGATCCCCATTATTCACCGTCGCCAAGCGGCCTCCGAGTCCTGTCCCCGTGTCGGACCTTCCTAGCTACGAAGCCATCGATGGATTCCAGGTCGCTGGAGACTCCACCAAGCCAATGTGAACTGCAGATCACCAAGGTTTGTGTATCGTAGATGAAGAGCTTGTGGCAGATCCTGTTTATTTTGTTGGATGTTCTCAGCTACGCAATTGTTCTCGGCTGCGGCGGATTAGGGCATCCAGATCACGTCAGTGAAGACAATTGGATGACGATGATAATTACTTCTTCTTCGCAGCTGCTCAGATTGTGCACACATATTCGAATAAAAACAAAGACCTGGTAGTTTGGTCCCTAGCCGTGTTGTTATTTATAGCTGCTCAGATTGTGCACACATATTCGAATAAAAAACAAAGACCTGGTAGTTTGGTCCCTAGCCGTGTTGTTATTTATCGCGATAGAGAAGGCCACCACTAAAGGATGTTTCAAGATTATTTGGTGGATAATCCGACGCAAGAGAACTACGACGGCGGCGTGCGGGAGAAGTAGTACGCACGCGGGAGGAGTCCCTCCATCGCGTGAAAACACAGATGCCAAGTCTAGATCGCGCTAGCATAAATGCCAAGGATGACCCTCTATTTGCCAACTCACAAAATATGCCAAACCTAATTGCCAAATCTTTGGAGAGACATTTTTGAGTTTTTTTCCAAAGAAAAAAACAAGAATGCCAAACTCAAATGCAAAACAATTGGAGTTGCTCTAAGAGAGCATTGCACACATATGTGTTGCGTGGATTAGAAGTTATAACCTGTGAATTCTTACCTCCACTACCCTTGAACTACATATCTAGGTCTCAACCGTTATCTCGGTTGGTAACACCAAACATGTTTTCTTTTTTCTTTTCCTTTTCATGTTTGCTTTTTACATTCAATTGTTATTTATTTCGTTTGTGTTTTTGCATACTAATATATGTATCTATACCCACATACTTAATTGCCAAAATTTCAGTCCGCCTTTTCTATCCACCTCTTTTCTGTCCGCCCCGTACGTCCAAAACTAATCCTCGTCCGGTTCATCCGGTCTTTTTTTTCATCGGCAAAGCAAAACGAGAAAGATTCGAACTGAATTTGCCTAGGCATGCCGGGAGAACGAACAGACCGCCCGCATGGGGGTGGAGAAGAGGACGAAGGCGGGGTGACCCATGTGTGACCGTCTTGACGAGGAGAAGAATGGTGGGTGGGTGCGGTAGATTTTTTTTTATTTGGACTGAGGTGTAGTCAATATTCTTTTAGGGAAAGGAGGCTTCTGGAGGAGAACCATCTCCTTGTATACGGGAGGAGACGTCTAGATGAGAACAACGCTAAGGGAGATTTGCTTATCTCCTTTTTGTTTTGGCTTATATGAAGATACGATATCTAATTTGAAGGATAAACTAATAGTGTCCATGCCTCTACGCAGAAGTTAACAAACATCCTAATAAAAATTTATTTGACACCTAAATTCACAGGTATGTAACTTGATTTAATACGTATACATGAAAAAACATGCTATTAATTTGAAATAGTGTATATAAAAAAGGTGCAAAATCTAAGAGTACTATAAAGCATCACTATCCCACACACACACCCCAATGTATTTCGTGTAGGTATTGAGTCTATCTCTAAGATGAATCCAAATAATGACACAAACACTTTCATGGACATACAAGTTAGAGTAGCACGTGGTTATAAGTTAAAAAAACTCAAAATATTGTTGATAGGAGTTGTATAAAACTAATAATTAATTAACATATATACATATTTTTTCAAAACATAGAAAGCAACAAACTTGTATATTTTGTGTTGATAGGAGTTACCAACTAGGAACTTGACCCTTACGAGGAGCTCTAAAAAGAAATAGAGGAAGCTTACGTGCTTCTCAATACCTCGTAAAAATACCAGGGTTGTCAATGTGAGTTTGCATCCCTACATCATCTTTAGCTCCCGCATTTGCAATCTTGGTTGTGTGCTTTATTGAAATTATGGGGTAACAAGGATGCATCTTTAGGCTGTCCTTGGTTGCGTGTTATAGGTGTCGGAAATAGCCCCCAACGTGGCTCTTACACAAGTGTTAGGAGTACAATAGTTGTAGCCTGAAGACTAGGGTCTATGATGGTTGATGGATCAATACTTGGTCATTACATTCATCAACATGGCTACACACACGCTAGTACATACTATTTTCTAACACGCTTGACCCTAGGTAACAGAAAATTCCATTTTTTAACATTTGAATTGAAATCAAGCACAAAGTATCGGAACGAACGAATCCACCAATCAGGGGCTAAGCTACATGTTCGCTTGTGTGGGTGTTCGCTTGTGTGGGTGTCCAGGCACCCACAAAATTTTGAAAACACACTATTAGGAACAGAGTTTCACCAAGGCACCCCCTCTAATTTGTTCTAGCTTCACAACTGCCACCAATACTTTTCGTTTATTTAGTAAATAAAAAAGCATCGATATTTGACAAGCATATATCAAGCGTCATCAGAACATAACTGACCAAACCATAACAAGTTGTGAGTTGTGACCGTGCATACTGCATAGTCGCTCATGCTTCTAGTCATGGCATGAACTGAACACCACTGTCTCCGACTCCGAGAGTTTGGCAATGGCTGTGCTGCCCACTTGGATCTAGCGCAGCTGCGACGGTCTTCCCATCAAGTGGGTTCCCAAGATTAAGAACGAGCTCGCATATCTGCTTGAGCCTCTCCATGCCGTAACGATCCGCACCGGCGAGGAGATCGCGCACAAGCTCTTGGTGCTCCTCGCTTCCGAGATCACCCAGCAGGTCATCGGGCAACGTGTCGGTGTAGATGAAGTGGAGCAGGGTCTTGAACACCGGAGGCGCCATGCCGTTGACGGCGACGACCACCTCACTTGCGTCGTCGTCGTCCTCCTCCTTCGCCGGCGCCGAGCCGTCGGAGAGCTCGGCCTTGAACACCGGTGACCACGCCGCGAGCACGACACGGTGCGCGCGGAAAGTTTCCCCTTGGACGGTGAAGGTCACGTCCGCCCCAACCGGCGTCCCCAGCAGCAGGGCGCCGAGGTGCCTCGACAGGTCGGGCGGCGGCGTGTCGATCGCCGTGGTCTCCGAGAGGAACGTCTCCACGACGTCGAGGACGCACTCGACGGTGAGGCGGTTGCCGCGGACGTACCACGCCTGCAGCTCCGTCCTGGTCATGAACATGCGGGCGCCCCTCTCGCGCCTCTTCGCCTTCTTCGCCTAGAACGCCACCGGTACCGTGCTGCGGCGCACCGAGAACGGCAGGCCGGTGTCTGGGTCCACCAGCCTGAGATCGTACAGCGCCTGCGCACTGGCGTTGGGCGTTAGGAGCCTGACGAACAAGGACACGTGATCTTCGACGTTCTCCCCGTCATTGAAGAAGTGGTAGCGGATGGCCCAGTCTAGGCCGCCGACGGAGAAGCTATCGGAGGTGAAGACGCGCCCAGCGCGGAGCTTGCTGAAGTACCCGTCGATGTCGAACCGGTGCTCGCCGCGCACGGTCGCCGTCGTGTTTGGCAAAGCCATTTCTTCGCCAAGGTGTACGTGGATATGGACTCGTGTTGTTCGTCGAGTAGATCACTGTGTGTATGTATATATAGAAGAGGAGAAGACGAATGTGTTCGGACGGTGCATGAATTTGAACGGATTACAGAGTCCAGAACTTGATGAGTGAGGGCATTCACAATGCAGACTCTACCACAGAGTCCAAAACTATTTATTACCTCTCTATTTATTGTGTTTTGCTAATGTGGCGGTATATTTATTGAAGAGGGAGACAGAAAAACCAAGACTCCAAGTCTTATTTAGACTCTATGTCCACAATTTTCGAGGTAAATACGCCACCACATCAGCAAAATACAATAAATAGGAGGGTAATAAATAGTTTTAGACTCTGTGATAGAGTCTTGCATTGGGACTGCCCTGATGAACACCGTCCGTTTTAATTGCAGTTTCGGAGGAGGAGGACGCTCCGTGTTCCCAAGACATGGGAAACCTCAACCATAAACTCATTGTTCTCTTCGATTACCGTGTACGATTGGCGATTAAAATTCTTCAACTTGCGCCGCCGTCGTCTATATATGCGCACGGCCGCGTCAAAGTTTGAACGTCCGATCCATCACAATTCACAAATGGCGTCGTGGACGTGCCCGGCGCCACCGTGCATCGTCCGCGGGACGCACCAGTTCGAGATCGTCGGGTACAGCCTCCTCAAGGGCTTCGCCGCCGGCGATTACGTCTTTTCGGGCTCTTTCGCCGTCGGCGGCTACCGATGGTGCGTCCACTTCTACCCTGGCGGCTTCTCGTCTTCGCACCGCGCGCACGTCGCGGCGTTCCTCAAGCTCACGACCTGGTGGATCGCAGCACGGGTCTGTCCCACTCCGTTCGCCGCCAGGCGGAGCTCGTCATGTTCGACTACTGGAACACCAAGAAGAGCAAGCGCGGCTCCCGCGTGTTCATGCTGTGCAGCGAGCTCGAGGCGTCGGCGTACCTGCTGCGCGACGACCGGCTCACGATCGAGTGCGTCGTCGACGTCGTCTTCAACGAGGCGCAGGTGACGGAGGCCGTAGCTCTGTACCGGCTCGGACTGCCGCCGTCGGACCTGGCCGAGCACCTGGGAGACCTGCTGCTGAACCAGCAGGACCTCGCCGACGTCACGCTCGACGTCCAGGGAGAGATCTTCCGCGCGCACCGGGTGGTGCTGGCTGCGCGGTCGCCGGTGTTCATGGCGGAGCTCTTCGGGCAGATGAAGGAGAAGGCCATGGAGCGCATCGCCATCGACGACATGCAGCCGGTGGTGTTTCGCGCTCTGCTTCACTTCGTCTACACAGACACGCTGCGGCTCCCCGGCGACCTCGACGGCGACGACTACAGGGAGATGGTGCAGCATCTGCTCGAGGCCGCGGATCGCTACGGCGTGGAGCGGCTGAAGCTGATCTGCGAGAGCATTCTGTGCAGGAGCGTCGATGCTGTCACGGTGGAGGCGACGCTCGCCTTGGCTGATCGACACTACTGCCAGGCGCTGAAAGATGTTTGCCTTCAGTTTATGTCCCTTGGATTAGAAGGATGATGGTAGCATCCTATCAGGGGGGCAAACGTCTCTGAAAGACTTAAAGTCTTAAATTGATATGATCATCCGGTGTGCTAATCCTTATCTATTGGCAATCGTGTCAAGTTCGTGTTCTATGTTGTTTCACAAATTCGTAGTTCGGGGCTCCCTTGAAAGAGATTTTTTACACATCCTAGATTTAGAATTTGTTTCATCTGAACAAACACAAGCTGTCGGGCCTCGGTTCACATTTGCATCTCGTTACCTTGCTTTTTTTAAGATTTTTTCGCGATTGGGACTTCACCCATATTTCGTTAAGAGGAGAAGAGTTTGCTAAAGTCTTACAAAGAGGCAATGAGGTGGTGAGCAAGCACACACATAGCTCTAGCAACAAACCTACACTACTGGATCCCTCGATTGAGTTCATGTTACATAACAAACATGTTTTACGACCAGGAAGCCTCGACCATCAAGTGGACACTCGACGCTGGCCTTCCAAAAACGCCGGCTCTCCAAATACCCTTCCGAATGACCTAACATGACAAACTTGTGGAGCGACGAAGGTACACAACCTCATACATAAAGGTTTGAATGATCACTCTGTACTACATAGAGCACACAAGCCACAAAGTTCGCACCTGAGAGGACGCGTAACACAAAGAAGAAGACACTTAAATCTCCAAACTTTCTAGTGCTTCCAACCCACTCTTTCAAACACTTCTAACAGCAAAACGTCCAAAACCCACATCCTTTCTTCATCCTCATTCCATCTCCTCTTTGGATAACTAGGACCAATTAAGTTCCCCTGGAAATTACAACAATAATGAGTTAGATATTTTTTATCGAACATTGCATCATTTCTATTCAACCACAAAACCTAGCACATCATCGCTAAAACCACAATAATCATTCTTCTCAAACTTGGACTAAAATTCTGAAGTCATGAGCCAAACAAATGAATATTTTTTGGGGTATATAATTGAATGTTGATGGAGGAAGACCATCAGGAGGAGGGCGTGGGTGTGATGATTTAAGGGCCTCGTATTTGTTGACAGTGGACCACGAATTTGGCAAGCAGGCTTGCGTGGGAGGCGCCCACGAAATAAGCAAGGAGCCCACGTGGGAGGTGGTGGCAGCAGTTTTGACTTACCGACATGTGTCATATGGTGGCAGACACGAGGAGGTGTTGTGACTGGGAGGACGTGTGTGGCAGTTTCATCTTTTGATGAGACAACTAGACCTAAAAACTTTAGTGTGTGTGCCTTGTGTTTGAGTTTGTGTGGGAGTTTAGTGTTATGGAGTAATAAGAAATAGCATCGGTCAATGCAGAAACTATAAGATTTTAATATATTTCTGTTTCTTAAGAAAAAGCTGATGAACAATGCAATTCACTAGTCTCTACTCTCTAGCCTCATAGTAGTGGATATGTTGGATATTCTACAAGCTGTTTGGTTGTCATGTTGGGAAAACAAATGTAAATGAATTAAACATATAGATATTAATTATACGAGAAGACAGACGATTTGAACAATTTTCGTTTAGAGCATCTCCAACAACTCCCAATAATTCACTTGGTATATATTGTGTTATAGCAACTTGGTATTTTATTTCCCAAATGGAAAAAAGGTTTCTCTTTAACAACTCTCTATTCCCACTTGGTAAATCCCGAGATGACCACTTTGCAGTTTAGTCCATAAACTTTTCTGAAATCAACCAAGGACATATATATAATTCTTTGTGTCTGGTACCTTTTTAGAAAAGTCCATAAAAGAAAATCTATCATGGCTTTAGTCCCTGCAGAGCAGCGCGGCGCCTTTGACCGACGATATCTCGATGACGGCGAGGTTTCCGGTGAATCCACCACCACCATTGGCTTCGTTTCGACGAAATGAATCCATCGGTATAGACCACCGCAAAAAGTTTCAACTCTAAACTAACGGAGTCGGAAGGTGCGGCCAAAGGAACGTACGTAGTACGTACGTACGCTGCGGGCGCGCTCGCGTCGGGCGGCGGCGGCGGCGCTCGCGACGGGGCGGAGCAGGCCGCGCTCGCGTCGGGCGGAGCAGGCCGCGCTCGCGTCGGGCCGAAAAGAGCGATCCGCGCGGGCTACCGATACGCGCGCGGATGGGAGATTTTCCAAACTGCCTATTTTACCAAGTAGCTTTTGGGAGTTGTTGGAGAGGAGAATTTGTGTTTTTGTCAAAAAATATAGATTACAAAGTTGTTATTGGGAGCTGTTGGAGATGCTCTTACATTTGTGTTATTGGTGAACGAATCAAACAACACCCTAGTAGCCAGAGCTAAGATCAATGGCCAATTGCCCAATAATTCTAGGGTCTAGTGCCACATCTGGTGGATGGACTCCCTGTCTGCATTATGCATGCATTATGATGATTCCTGCATTCCACAAAAATATCCACGAATTAGGAAGGAAACGAGATTTTCTCTTTATGTTTCATACTAGCAAAACATGCCCGTGCGTTGCACCGGGACGTCCCAGTCCAGACATGACACTCGATGTAAAATTTATCATAAGCAATTAAGTCATAGAAGCATGGAACTTGCATGGTGTATTTTCACGTGCCGATAGATCAATGTCCATGAGCTAGTAATGGTCTTCCACAAGATGGCTGCCTCAGCGCCATTGCGGCTATCTCGCACGACTATGGCGGTAGAGTGGTGCCCAAAGCCACGCGACGACTACTATGACAATGGTGTCTGGATCCACACGTAGGTGCCGACGGCACCCAAATCTGCATGCCCATGGCGGCGTCCTTCATCCGCGACCTCTATGGCTCCACGACGACGACGTGTGACAACTGCACAACGCCTTACAACTGCTGGCCGGCTGTGCGGACGCATGACCGGGAGGCACAACTATATCCAATGTCTCCTCGTTCTCTCCACTGTGGTGTGTTAATGCTCCGCCCTCACGATGTTGGTAGTTTGGAACGCATGCCCATGATGTGCTCACCCTCGACGCGATCGTTGCGTGCTTTGGTGATCGCCGGCGTTGCCGAGTTCGTCAACGCCTTTTTGTTTTAATTTTACTTAAGTTGTTCTCTTTCTAGAGTTCTGATTTGGATTTGTATGTATAGGATCTGTAATTGAGTTTGAGCCCTGTACAAACTAATCTAAAAAGATACCGTAATTGAATTTGAATCCAATACGGTTATTGAGTTTGAGTTCTAAATATAGAAAAGTCACGGACAACTTTACACGTAATCTGTGGTGGACAGAAAACAAAGGAAGACAAGAAAAGGAACGTAAATAAAAAAACGGACCTAACGTAGAGCTATGGCGGACAGGCAGCGGACAGAAAGTTGGGGCAGACTGAAATTTTAACTTGGCAGACTGAAATTTTGGCCTTTTATTAATATAATAGGTATAGATATACAACACCATGAGAACGGACACGGGGTCTATTTCAACCTACGATCCCGGCAGACGTCGTCGAGGACGCATTCTATCTTGAGGCAGTCACCGCGGACGAAGACTGAACGCTTGAGATCGCTGCGCGTGGCGAGCATGCCGATGCCCCTGGTGCAAGACTTCGCGCACGCCGCGTCGAACCGCGTACGCCACTGGTCCCAGATGACTTCGTCCGCGAGGCCGGTGGTCTGGTCCAGAAGCAGGAGGCGGACGCGCGCCCGCGCCACCACGCCATTGGTCAGCAGCCTGACGAAGACGCCCACGTGGCCGCGGTAGCTGGAGCCAGGGAAGTACCGGATGGCCCAGTCGAGGCCGCCCGCGGCGAACGCCGGCGTCTACGAAGCCGCCGACGCCGCACTGCTCCTCCTGCAACCTGCTGAAGCCGCGGATGTGCACGACGTGCGTGCCGCGGCGCGTTCTAGTCACGCGGATCGGGAGAGGTATTTGGCGTATGCCGCGGCGCACGTGTTGCCGTGCGCAGACACGACAATGGCTGCAGACCGCGGTGAGACGGACGCGGTCTCTGTGGGAAGGGAGACGACGCAGGATCTCGCCGTACAGGTCCGAGGGGAGATCGCACCAGCTCACAACTGCCCCGTCTTGCTCCTGCAACCTGCTCATCAAGCCACGGACGCTCGTGCCGCGGGCCGGTCTAGCCACGCGCATCGGCAGAGTGCTCGACGTCAACGACGCCGCCGACGCCATTGTGCGCACGTAGCGTAATGCTGTTGCTCGATCTGTGCCCACGCGATGTTTGCCTCCGTTTTTATGTGCCATCGCGAGAGAGCCCCGGCCGGTGTTTGATACTTATCCGGACGTGCCCTGTCCTCGTACGTATACAAGAAAAAACTGAAATGGATATTGGTAGATATCTAGGAGTAGACGATCACCTGCTGAGAGCCGGCCACCGCCCCGACCACCTGCTGAGTGCTGAGAGCCGGCCACCGCCGGCAAGCCACTTCCCTTTCTTCCATGGGAGATGCCCTCCGTCAAGATTGCCCCGGCGACCCGTCGTGCCCTATGGAGGTTAACGGCGTCCGAGGGCAGCAAGCCGGACCATGAAACGCGAGCCGACAAGTTTTGGTTCTCCGATTCCGATTCGGAATGCGAGGATCTTGGCGATGCGGATGCCCTCGCGGCGTTGAATTCTACGGCGACCTCCATGGCCTTGGCTCCCTCCATGGCCATGGTTTCCTCGGCCGCGGCTCTCGCTACTGCTTCACCTCGAACCACACCCGTGGTCCCTCGTCGCGTCAAGATGCCGGCCAAGATCTCTTGGCAGGGCCCGCTGCCGCCACCAAGGATCACGCCGGCGGCAACTCTCGGCGATTTCATCAACCGAGCAACACACCATCGCCGGCGGCTGGAGGACAGAGATCCGAGATATGTGCGATCGGTAATTCAAAACACCGACCGAGTCTCCGTATCGGGACCGAGTACAACTTCTGTCTCCGGTGGTTTCAAGTTGGACTCGTCCAAAACACCGGCCCATCCAACGGGTCCGGTAACTACGGACTTGATCCATCTACGTACAGGAACAAGTCAAGCGCCGCTGCATCTACGTAGCAGAAGTCCTACGGACTTGATCCATCTACGTAGCGGAACAAGTGCAATCGCGACATCGACTTCTGCCTCTCCTAGGTCGGGCCGAGCTGGGAAACCTACGTGGCGGCTGGTTAATCCCCAGCTTTTCAACACCGCCGCTCCCTCATACCGCGACGCAGTGATGGCATGTGGTGATGGAAGGGGTTGGAGGGGCAACCGGGGTAGCCACCGCGGCACATCGCAGCGAGGTCATGGCCGTGATGACCGCACGCGCGGCGGCGCTCTTCAGGCAGTTCGCGGTGCTGGTGCCCACCACGGCCATGCCCGTGATCAAGGCCGCGCGGGCGGTGGCGCTTCCCAGGCCGGTGGCCAGCAAGGCGCAGGCGGCGTCGCTGGTGACCACGGTCATGGCCATCAAGGCCGAGCGGGCGGTGGCGCTCCCCACGCCGGTGGCCAGGAAGGCGCGCGCGGCCATCAAGGCCGAGCGGGCAGTGGCGCTCCCAGGCCGGTGGCCAGGAAGGCGCGCGCGGTGGCGCCCCCCAGGAGGGGGCTCGCGGTGGATCACCTCCACCGGCTGGAGGGCGCGGTGGTCGCCCTAGGCCGGCTTTGGAGGTGCGAGACACGGCGGGACAGGGGGCGACGTCCGGGCCCCCCCCTGAAGCTGGAGCGGCTGCGACCCACGCCGAATCCAGCAAGGCCGTGGACACTGACAAGAAGAGGAAGCGCAAGGATGCCCTAGAGAAGCGCAAGGATCCCCTGGAGTGCGCGATCTGCACGGAGGAGCATTACGCCCAGTTCTGCCCGTTGCTGCGCGGCCCTAAACCGTCCGTCACCTATTGTGCTGCTGCAGAGGATGGTATGGGCTTCTTTCAAATTCAATCTGCAAGAAATCATGAAATTGTGGAAGTGGTCAGTTCTTCGGCGACAGCCCTCGTCACAGTAGAGGTTGGCGCAGTTCCTGCACAACTACTTAAATCTGAACTAGCAAGGATCATTCCTGTTCCATGGGAGTGGGAGGTGCAGCAGATAGGGGCAAGATCTTATGTTGTCCCGTTTCCGAGCAAAGAAGAACTTGATCGTATGATTCTGATTGAAACTTTCAACACAAAGAACAAGGAAGGCACAATCAAGTTTGCTAAGTTTGTGGATGATGTTCAGCCCATTAGGAAGCTTGAGCAAGTGTGGCTGAATGTTACGAGGGTGCCCAGGGTCCTTCGCTCCTTCCTCCAACTTTGGGCGGTAGGGACAATGGTGGGGTCTACTTTAAAGGTAGACATGGTACACCTGAGGGCGACAGGCCAGGTTAGGATACTGGTGGCATGTATGCGGTGAACAAGATCCCACCTTTTGCAGATGTCTATGTTGGTTCTGACATCTTCCGCCTATACTTTAAGGCGGAAGAACCTATCTAGGTTGATCCTATCCATTCAGAGGATGAGGACCTACTGAGTGATAAAGATAAGGAACCAGGTGCAGATGGGGGTGGTGATAGCGAGATGAAAGACGCAGATAACAATCAAAACCCCCAGCAGGATACTTCAAAGGATCCTATCTTGCCTGCAGCACCTCCACAGAACATGCCCCCTCAGAAGCAAGCAACTTTGGCGGATGAGGTTTTCACTCCTCAGCAGCAATTAGCTCTAGTAGAAGAGGCTGTTGATGTGGCTTGTACTCAGATCATTAATGAGATCATCTCAAAAGTGATGCTAGAGCCAGTTGTTGATTTGCCAGACAACTCCGCCTCTGCTTTCTTGTCTTCACCTGTGTCACCTGGTGAGTTGGGGGGCTCTACTTCGCCTGCTGCCCCTCTTCTCATCGCGTTGGACAAGGAGCCTGTGGAAGTGGACATAGGGGTTCATTCGACTGAGCCCCTAGTTCCGCTTCAGGACACGGACGACGTTGCTACGACTACGGCGGTTCCTGCTGGCCTGGGGGGGCCTGCTTCACCCACCACCCCCTTAGCTGGTATGGAGCCGTCGGCACCGTCCCCAGGAGTGGGGGGCGTTCCTGTTGGCTTGGGGGGTCCTGCATCACCGACCACCCTCCTAGCTGACACGGATCAGGTGGGGAGCGTTCTTGCTAGCTTGGGGGTTCCTGCTTCAGCGACTACCCCCCTAGCTGGCACAGAGACGCCGGCACCGTCGTCGACCGGTTTGGGGAGTACTGCTGCCACGACCGTGGTAGGTCCTGCTAGCAAGGGGGTCCTGCATCACCGTCTACCCCCCTAGCTGGCACGGACCCGCCGACTCTGTCCCCAGTCATGGGGGCGGTTGCTCGTGCTGACATGGGGGTCCTGCTTCACCGACTACTCCCCTAGTTGGCACAGAGCCACCGGCACCGCCCCTGTGGGTGCCTTCTACGCAGCCCGGTCCGGGGAGTCCTGTTACCACGACTGTGGATGCCGCTGCTGGCATGGGGGGTCCTTCACCGAGTACCACCCTAGCTAGCAAGGACACAACACTGTCCCCAGTCGAGGAGGTGGTTTCTACACAGGTACCCGAGTCGTCGCCCGCGCCCATGGGCCCAGCTGCAGTACCTCATCCCAGGAAGAGGGCAACTGCAGCAAGGCCCAGAGAGCTTCGACGCAGCGGCAGGAATAGGGCAACAGCGGACGTCCACGCCCTTCTCAAGGCTGAACATCTGACAGCAAGAAAGAACCTCGAATCTCCAGGTAACTCTTTCGTTAGTTTTCCAGATTCGAAAGTTCTTTCAAACCTTGGTAGGATAGGCATTAACCTAGGCTCCTCAGCAGTAGTTAAACTGAAAAATAAAGAGGTTGACAGGTTAAAACTTACCGCTAATAAAAATAAAGGTCTTGCTAAATCCAGAAACTCCATTCTAGAGAGTGAGGATGAGCATGATGACCAACTTGATGCAATTCTCACCACGGTGGTGGAATTCAAAATGAGAATTTGCTTTGGAGGCGGAGAACGATCAATTCGAGGATCTCTCTCCACTCCGACGGAAGAAAAATTTCTTAATGCCAAAAAATCTTTAAAGGGCAATCTTCCAAATAAGCCAAAGACCCCCTCTAAGATTGTTTTAAAATGAAGGGAGTTTTCTGGAATAGCAGAGGTCTTGCTGACTTGGCTAAACACAGATATTTGGCTGAACTAGTTAAGGAGGAGCAAATTCATTTCATTGCTCTCTCTGAAACAGGATGGGATTCATTCCCAGATCATGTCCTCAAGAATCTTTGTGGGGGACAGGATTTTATTTGGCACGTCATGGCACCCCACGGAAGGTCTGGGGGTATTTTGCATGGTGTGGACTTGTCCTTCTTTGACATTGGAGCAATTGTTGAGAGAGATTTTTATGTAAAATTCACCCTCAGAGTCAAATCAGATGACTTCAAATTTGTGCTATACACGGTTTATGGCCCAGCACAGCTCCAAAATAAAAAAGATTTCCTAGTAGAACTCGCCAATACATGTTCCAAAGAAACTCTCCCGTTTATCATTGGAGGAGATTTCAACATAATGCGGAGCCCAGAGGATAAAAGTTCTGGGGACTTTGATCCTAAATGGCCAAATCTTTTCAATGCAGTCATTGAATCTCTGGATCTCAAGGAGATTTCAATGGGCGGCCGCCTTTTCACTTGGGGTGGCCCAGGTGATGACCCCACCTTTGAAAAGTTAGAGTTCTCGTAAGTACTGAATGGGAGTTTAAGTACCCTTTAACAACAGTACAAACCAGGGATAGGAACATTTCTGATCATACCCCCCTGGTGCTTAATACAGGTGTTTCAACCCACCAAACCAACCGTCCCTTCAAATTTGAGAGGGGATGGTTGATTAGAGATGGATTCTATGCTATGGTTGCAAATATTTGGAATTCTCCATGCAATGGATCCACTCCCCTTGAACGTTGGCAGTTTAAAATCCGTAGACTCCGACAATATCTAAGGGGTTAGGCTAAACACACTGCAGGGTCTTATCGTAAAGAGAAAAAAAAACTCTGCTAGCTCTCCTAGATGATCTTGATAGGAGAGCTGAAACCACTCCTTTATCGGATCTAGAGATTAATTTGAAACACTATCTTAAAGAATGTCTGGTTAATTTCTTGAGAGAAGAGGAACTAAAGTGGTATGAGAGAGCCAAGGTTAAAGCCCTATTGGAAGGGGATGCTAATACCCGGTTCTTTCATCTGGTTGCCAATGGAAAACACCGCAAACAACACATTTTTAAACTTGAAAGTGATCAAGGTGTTGTCACAGGTGATAGCAACCTTAAAAGTCATATCACGACTTATTACAAGGATCTATTTGGTCAACCAGAATCTCTCGATATTTCTCTGTTTGAAGAGCAAAACCTGGATATTCCACAGGTATCGCAAGAGGAAAATGATATTCTAATAAGCCCGTTCACTAAATCAGAAGTGAAGGAAGCGGTCTTCCAAATGGAGCATAATAAAGATCCAGGACCGGATGGTTTTCCTGCGGAATTCTATCAGGTCTTTTGGGAAGTTATCAAGGGTGATCTTTTACTCTTATTTGAGGAATTGCATAGAGAGGCTCTTGATCTATATAGCCTGAATTTTGGCATCATCACCTTAATTCCAAAGATTGATAATGCCACTAGAATCCAGCAATATAGGCCGATCTGTGTTCTAAATGTGAGTTTCAAAATATTCACTAAGGTGGGCACAAATAGGCTTAATTTAGTAGCTAAAATTGTGGTGAGACCAACACAAACGGCTTTTCTGCCAGGCCGTAATATTATGGAAGGGGTCGTTATCTTACATGAGACCATACATGAACTTCACGCCAAAAAAATGGACGGTGTCATTTTCAAAATTGATTTTGAAAAGGCATACGACAAGGTGAAGTGGTCTTTCCTTCAGCAAACGCTACGTATGAAAGGTTTTTCACCAAATTGGTGTCGCTGGATTCAAGCAATGGTGACAGGGGGAAGTGTAGGTGTCAAAGTTAATGATGACGTGGGACCCTACTTCCAAAGCAAACGGGGTCTCAGACAGGGAGACCCTATGTCACCTGTTTTATTTAACATCGTTGCAGATATACTTGCTCTATTTATTGACAGAGCAAAAGCCGATGGTCATTTAAGAGGAGTCGTACCCCATCTCATAGATGACGGTTTATCAATTTTACAATATGCAGATGACACCGTTATCTTTTTAGAAACTGCTGCTTAGTGCTTTCGAACAGCTATCTGGGTTAAAGATCAATTTTCACAAGAGTGAAATCTTCTGCTATGGTGCAGCCAAAGAGATGGAAAATTTCTACACCGACCTCTTTGGTTGTAACACAGGGGAATATCCTTTCAAATATCTAGGGATCCCCATGCACCACTGAAAGCTCCTTAATTCTGAATGGAGCAAAGTAGAAGACCGATTTAAGAAGAAGCTCTCTTGTTGGAATGCAAAATACCTGTCTTATGGGGGAAGACTAGTTCAGTTGAACTCTGTTCTAAGTAGCCTACCCATGTTTATGATGTCCTTCTTTGAGATACCCAAGGGAGTACTGAAGAGGCTAGATTTCTATAGATCTAGGTTCTCTGGCAAGGTTCCTCTGATAAACACAGATACCGACTTGCCAAATGGGATATCATGTGCCGTCCCAAGGACCAAGGAGGATTAGGTATCCTTAATTTGCATCTGCAAAATAAATGCCTTCTAGCCAAATGGTTGGTGAATCTTTTAAACACAGAAGGCATGTGGCAATCTTTGCTAAGGAATAAATACCTAAACTCCAAAAGCCTTACTCAAGTCAAGGCCAAACCCAATGACTCTCATTTTTGGAGAGGCCTCATGCAGATCAAGGATGAGGTACTAGTTAACGGTTCCTTCGATATTAAGGATGGAACTAATACTAGGTTTTGGGATGATATATGGGTAGGCAATACGCCTTTGAAAGTTAAGTATCCATCCTTATTTAATATAGTACGAGACCCACATGCAACGGTCTTAAAAGTGATGAATACTAGACCCCTAAACCTTTCTTTCAGAAGGGCTCTGGTGGATAATAAACTTTCTGAATGGCGGAGCTTAGTAGCACAAATCTCCAATGTTGAATTGGTGGCAGGAACTGATTATTTTCGTTGGACTTTAACCAAATCTGGGTTATTTTTAGTCCGTTCTATGTATCATTACCTGATAAATACATGCCCACCTTTTCGCCATAGGATGATTTGGAAGTTAAAAATACCTCTAAAAATCAAAATCTTTCTTTGGTTCTTACAAAAGGGTGTCGTTTTAACTAAAGACAACCTTGCTAAGAAAAACTGGAAAGGGAGTCAGAAATGTATCTGCTGCAATGGGAATGAAAATATTCAACATTTATTCCTAGATTGCCCCCTTACCAAAATGATTTGGAGGATTATCTTCTTTGCTACTAAGCTATCCCCACCTAGGTCAATCAACCACATGTTTGGAAGTTGGCTAACTAATCAACATAAAAAGATTAGAAATTTGATTTGGGTGGGGGTGGCTGCAATGTGTTGGGCTATCTGGAGATGCCGTAATGATGTTATCTTTAATCAAATGAAATATAACTCTATTATGTAGGTCATTTTCGGAGCAAAGATTCGCGTGGCATAAGGACGCACTCTCTACGATGAGCAAGGCAAGTTGATTGCTCTAGATGAGCAAGAAGTTTTATTGCTCAAGATTTCCAAAAAGGATGAAAACATTTTTATTGTTTAAATTAGCGACCTTGCAATTTGAAAACCTTGTAATAATCGATGATGGGACATATGCCCAATCTAAAAAAATATGGACGACACTCCTTCTACGATGAGCAAGAAGTTAGAAGTTATTGCTCTAGAGATTTCCAATAAAGGATGAAAACATTTTTATTGTTTAAATTAGGGTCCGGGTCATTCTATAAGACCTTGGCTTTCTCACTTTGTTTAATTTGAAAACCTTGTAATAATTGGCTGTGTACATCCCCGGATGTAGAGGCCGGATATGCGTATCCATTATCTAAAAAAATATGCTAGTATTGCTCATCTCGACCAGGAATCAGGTTGTTTGGGAACCTTCAAGAGCCAATAAAATTGGGTGGATACCGGGTGCATGGGAGAAGCGGTCATCGTAGTATTTGTGGGCGTATTAATTCCTATACCCGCACGGCATGCCTTTAGGCCTGCTCGGCTGAAGACCTTTGGCCCAAGAACGAGAGATCGATCAGGGCCTAGGCCTGGTCGGCTACCTTGGAAGACAAGGAAGGAGGGCCGAGCAGATCGATGCCCCTGGTCAGCGATAAGGATACTAATCGTTGAGGATCGAATTAGATTGATACGGTTAGCTTTTGTGTAAATCCTTTGGCCCGAAATATCAGGGCTTGTAATCCTGCCCCCCTCCCCATTATATAAGGCGGGCAGGACACCCTTCCAAACATTGTCTCAGACCACCAAGTATAATCAATCAAGAGCACAGGACGTAGGGTATTACACAATTCATGTCCCGAACCTGTATAAATATTGCATCTCGTGTTCTTGATTACATCTCGTTCGTCATCTAGCGTGCCTCTACCGATAAATCTACTACCGTCGGTATACCCTAGGTAGACTGCCGCCGATATTTCGTCGACAGTGGCCCGCCAGGTAGGGGGTGTGCGCAAAGATCTCAAGACGAACAAGATGGTTTCGTTCCCTGCATCGATGGAACTCGACGCCACCGTTCAGATCACCTTCGGTTCCTTCGACTCCCACAGCAATCCGGTGGACAAGCCTGAAGTCGAGGCAACTGCACTCGCCCTCCAGGCTCCGACTTCACTGGCCGAGCAGGTTTCCGATCCCATCGAGAAATTGCTGGCGCCATCTCCTCGACCGCCGATCCCACGGTACCAAGGACGCCGGATTGATAACTCAGATCTGATCGAGATGATCGACCGCCATGGAGAAGGATTGGCGGAAACACTCGCCCTCGCGGAATCCGCGCTCAAGCAACTTGCCGACCTCCAAGTCGATGACGGTTTCACCACCGTACGCCTTCAGAAACGCAACTACGCTCAGGAAACCCGGCCAGATCCAGATCCAATTAGAGCGGGTCGTCCAAGGCAGTTGCAAACCCGCCCACCACACCCTCTCTCCGCCGATGGTCACAGCAGCCCTTTCCTATTTGGGCTCAAGAACTCCGCCGCATCCTACGAGGAGCTGTTCCCTCCGTTGATTTCTCAGCACGGCAGCTACATACAGCAACAGCCGACTCCGCCCCACTTCATCAACATGATTGTCTCAGAGGACGCTGGTGTTGACACTTCTTAGCGTAAGCAGATAAATCCGCAAGCGCACGGAGTACGATGTAGCTTTCACCCGGGAGTATTCCAGAGTATCGATTTCCACGGGGAACGTGAGTGTACTAGAGAATCAAGGCCGTCCAAGGATAAAGGTAAGAAAAGAATGATATATATGTTTTTGGTGGGTGGAGAGGAACCTTATAGTGTTTTCTAAGTTGATTGGGTGATCAAAATCAGGCTTACTACACTCTACTTACTATGGAGCAACAAGGTACCTTTCCGACTCTCGAAAGAGATTGGGAATAAAGTAGTCGGGGAAGGCCGCCAAAAGGCTCTACGAAACACCAACCCGAACGTGGTGGAATACAAAGGCCCGACGTAGCCACCTCCGGGCTACCACAACTATCCGTGGGATTGGGCGCAAACTCAGGTAAACTATAGCCTAGACACCACGTCTACACTAGCGTTTACTACTCTAATTACCTCGAGAATAACTAGAGCACTCAAATACAAGCGGAGTTCAAGTAAATAGAATAAAGTAAGAATTAAATAAAGAACTGAATTTAGAAATAATAATTGTAGAACCTGGAGAGTAGCTGGAAGATAAACTAGATGCTGCAAAAGTACAATGTTGAGGAAGATCCGACAGATCCGGCTCCTCCTCAGCTCTCTCTCCCTATTTTCTAGATACAACTAGACGAACTAGAACTAGAACTAGATGAACTAGAACTAGAACTAGATGAACTAGAGGGACCCTCTTCTAATTAGATGAAGAATTGAAACCCTAGGTTTGATCTTGTAGAAGAGATATGATGAAAACCCTAGGGGGGGCGCCCTCCTTATATAGCCCTGGGTGGAGTAGCCCTTAAGGAATCGCCACGTCATCGATCCGCATCACATTTATTCTCCACCCTTAGATAAAACCGACCTAAATGGAGGGTGGAGATGAAGAGAATAATCTTGGCATATTCCCTGGTCGATCTGCGCAGAAAACCGGAGAAGAACCGGCCTCTAAGGACCTGAACCGGACCTGAACCGGTCAAACCAGGCGCTGGTAGCCTTTTCTGGAAGATTCTGGACAGTTCCGGGCAGTTGAACCGGCGGTTAACCCGGTCCAACCGGCCAAAACCGGCCTAAACCGCGCCACCGCCTCCCGCGTCCTCTCTCGTGGCGCCACGTGGCCTTCCAGGCCGGGCGAACCCGCCTCCGCGCCGTCCCGCTCCCGCGCGCGAGCGCGCGCGCGTGCGTGGCCTGCGCCGCCACGTGTCGCCGCGCCATTGGCAGCGCCCTGCGCGTGCTGGCGCCAGGGGGGACAGAGCCTGCCGCCGGCGGGGCCCGCCTGGCCCGCCTGTCGGCGCTGTCAGCCGACAGCGGCTGCTCCGTGGGTCCCATGTGTCAGCTCGTTTGTCTTCTTATGCTATCATCACATGTGAAACTTCTCTCCTTCATATCTTTTTGTTCCGAAGTCCAAATATAGCAAATGATATATCCATTTCGATCGTCTCGACGAGCCCTTCGCAATGGTGTAGTCCAATTCATCATTTGAGATACTTTTATTCGATAACTTTATTCATTTTAGCTCCATTCCTGTGTAAGCCCTGCAAAACATAGGTGCACCAAAACTCGTGGAATTTGTTAGTTCAAACCTCTAGACCTACGTTGGTGATCAACTTTTTGCAGTTATAAAAGTTATGTTGACGGTTAAAAATTGACGTTAACTACCATCAACAGCTGGCGCCAATGCCGAACAGCCAGCCGACAATGAAAATTTCGGTGATGCACCGTTTTCCCCCGCCGTCGAAGCGGCGCTCGACGCAGGGTCTCCCGGGCAACTCCTCGCCACGATCGGCTACACGTCTCCGGCTCCCACGGAAACATCGAGTTCCATGACGACGCAAGTCTCGCCAATGGTACTGGAAGCCGACCAGGGTGTTGAAGACAACGCGGCAGGAGAAAACGCCTCCCAGGCGGCGTTTGCGCCAAATCAAGAAGATGACTACATCGAGATCCCTCCCGGATTCGGAGGTACCGTGTTCAACTCCCGACCAGCGACGCGACCGCATCGCGCGCAACGCGCGGCGGAACACCAGACGTGAACAAGAACGCCAGGACGCAGAACGAAGGGCCGACTAGGATCGGCACATCAACCGCAACCTGGCCAACGAGTTCGATCTGGTCGGGGAGCGCAGGGTTCCTAAAACCCCAACTGCTAATATAGCAGTCGCCAAGAGCAAGCTGGAGGTGCTAGCCAACACTCCTGGGGTTCAAGAAATCCTTGATCACCTGACAGCCGCCGAAGGACAGGTGAACCGCATGCGCCGAGCTGAGCGACCTCCGGAGGCTCCAGCGGCATCCGCGCAACGTAGCCGCCGACAGCACAACTCGGACATGCGTGAAGGCTCTGCAAATCATGATCCAAGTCACCGACAAGCTCACTCCTCTGACCACCCCACGGATTCCAGCTCCGAAGACTCCAGCCGCGACGTCCGCTCTATAAACCGCGACCGACGGCGGCGATCACCAGACCGACGCCGTCGCGACGACCCGCCGCACCGCGACCGAGAGCGACGCGACCACCGGGCTTATCTAAGGGTAATGCTTCTATTAGGCCCTCCTACAGCTTAGGCCACATGGCCTGCATCTACTCGACCGCGCGCACCGACCATGCTCGACCCACATCTTCCCCTTAGTCGACTGGAGGAAGCGAAGATGGCGACCGGCACGGCGACCAGCAAGACGGCGACGGTGGCTGTGTACCCGCACCTTCCCGCGCCCTCCGCCTCCTTCACACTTCCCGATGCTCACTCTCGCGCTGGCGATCGGCGAGCTTCGTCATCGAGGTAGATCCTCAATCGTCCTCTTCCTCTTCTAGATCTTCCAATTCCGGCGAGCACCGCCTCCTTCGCCATCTCCAATGGGCTGTGCATGCGGGTGGCTTAGGGAGCCCTGGCGGCGGGGGACGGCAGTCGAACCAGGCCTAAGGCGAGGGAGTCTCACTGGAGGTGAAGAAGACGGTGGCGCTAGAAGGAGTGGAAGAGGGTGGGGGTGGGGGGAAGGAGGGCGGGTCGAGGTTGGCGGAGTGAGGGTGGAGAGGTGGAGCGGCCGTCTGATGCATCAGACGTCCTAGCGCTGGCATTACCCATAATCTAAAGATGTGGCCTCATTATTAAGTGCAGATTTTGCATCCTCTCAAACTTGTTCTCCTCTGCCTGACGCAGCTTCTTCTACGATTTCTCTGCTGTATTGTGCACTTGTGCCTAAGATCAGCATGAGATTGTACATCTGCCGACATGGTTGGCACGAATATCTTATGCAGAATGAACATCTGATTGGCAACAGGGGGAACATCTGGGCCTTTATTTGCTGATGCCTACTTGCTTAGCTAGGCAAACAGTAGCAAAGCTAGTAGCTTGCCTCCAGTTTATGTCCGTTGGATTAGAAGGATGATGGAAGGATCGTAGTGAAACAAAATTTGCATATTCGTCTAATGGACTGAAAGTTTTTTAAAAAAATTGAAAGTCTAAAACTTTTTTTACGCGAAACTACGGAGGGGAGAGGTTGGTTACATCTCAAGTCTGACACTGAAATGATCGCCTTTATCCATTGGGAATTGTGTGCTTCTATGTCACTCCTAGGCTTGCTAGATTTGAGATTTGATCTGAACACAAAGCTGCTGACTTCAATTTTTTTTCCGAATACGTAAAAGGTTTGCGCATCATTGTATTAAGTAGAAGAGAGTTTTATAGGTTTTTTCGGGGTGTGTATATAATTTTAAACACCGCTCGCCATCCCGGAACGCATACATAATGGATTACTCACGCACTAAACATTCTAGTTTCCGCGCCTCGGCTTGGATCCAGAGGTCGGCGATGTGCTTGATGTTGCTGAGAATCTGGTAGAGGTTGGCCTCGGCGCCTCTGAAGCATCTTGCGTTCCTCTCTTTCCAGATTTCCCAAGCAACGACGGCGAACAAGGTGTCTGCTCCTTCCCGCTTGATCCCCTGCCATCTCGTCCTCTAGAGGTCCCACCACTGGCCGATTGATGGGGCTCCTTTCCCAGACGTGTCTGCTTGCAGTACCGAAAGGACTGCCCACCACACTTGTCGGGAGAGGGAGCAGTCGGCGATGATGTGGTCAATCATTTCTATCGCAGAGGTAGCAGTTGTCATTTGCCTGCAGTCCGTGCCGATATCGCATGTCCGCAGTCCAGTTTCGCCTGGCCAACCAGAGGAAAATTCTAACCCTGAGGGGTGGGCCCTGTACGCCGACTTGGATTGGCCTTGATTCGCTTTCTGGTTTTCGGCTCTGTTGCAACACGCTGATGACGGTCAAGAGCCATGGAGTTATCCTTTCTACAATTAGTTGTACCTGTAATTCTACAAGAAAATAACTTTTTTATTTATGAGAACAGACTTGCCATAAATTGAGCTTAAATCTGTTCATTGTGTGGCCATAAAAGAGAAATGCGGACTTTTTAAAGCTGGACACAATTTTTATATAAAAGTGTGCCAAGATTCACTTGGTACACCATAAACTATTTTCATAATATGAGGATTTATTTTTACAAAAAAATATGAGACGGAGGAAATGTATACCTATCCAAGGGATAAGTTTATGCATGTCCATACAAAAGGTTCACATCATCAATAACCATTAATGGCATTACTAATGCTAACTAATCATCACTAATTGAGTATCTATCTGAAACACTATATGCAAGTCCATTGTTGCAGTAGCACCACGAATATGAAACCCTGAGATATCTGCACAATTATTTTATACAATTTGTTGTGGAAAAAAATATTGAATACAAAAAGTATGTCATAGTATATTATGGAAAAAATGATCGGTTAATATGAAAAAAATGAAAAATAAGAAAGAAGCGTGCTCTGTCCATTTTAAATTATGAGTCATTTCAAGAATCTTGGAGAGTCAAACCTTTTCAAATTTGAAATTTATATGATAAAATAATAACATTTATAATGCCAATTAAGTACCATGAGGTTCTTATTTACTTATACTTTTATTGTTTATCTAATCAATACCATAAATTATTATAGTTTTCTCTATAATTTTGGTCAAATTTTAAAAAAAAACTTTGACTCTTCAAAGAATATTGAAATGACTTACAATCTAAAACGGAGGGAGTACAAATTATTTTAATATATAAAACTCACTCTTTCAATTAAAAAGAAAAAATATCACGCTCAAAAGTCGTCGCGATAAGATTGTCTATACATTTTTGTCAACTAAAACTATATTTTTTGACCGGAAAAACTAAAACTATATTAAAAAATTTACACAATAAATAGTTTTTGTGAAAACAGTTGTCTATAAAATTGTGTAAAAAACTGTCTCATGTAAATTACAATCAACAATCACGATCCAAACCAGGTCTCTCTTTCTGCTACACCTGCGTGGCGGTGTGCTTTCCTATTTCCCAAAATGTAATGCAAGCCAAAAACAATGCAAAGAGTTTGGTTGTTGGTTACTGGTTACAACTCAAAAAAAGAGTACGGAATTGACACGACATCAGAGTAAAGTCTCTACATATATATGCACGGCCTGCCCGCGGGATTTGCTTTGTACTCCAAGAAATCGCGCATCACACGAGCACGCGTGGCCATGGCGCGAGACGACGTGGAGCTGTCGCCGTCGACTTCTTCGCCGTGGTCATTTGACCTCCTCCCGCCAAAGATAGCGGCCGCGGTCCTCCGCCGCCTTCCATCCCACGTCGACCGCGTCCGCTTCGCCGCCGTCTGCAAAACATGGCGCGCCGCAGCGGGGCACCAGATCCGGCAGCCCCTGCCGTGGCTCGCGCTCCCGGACGGCACCTTCCTCAGCTTTCCAAACTCCGCAACGCTCCGCTTCCCTAACGCCGTGCAGTACCACGGCTCCTCCGGCGACTGCCTCCTCTTAGGCGGCGGCGATGGCGGGTACATGCTCGTGCACCCCTTCTCCGGGGACACAACCATGTGGTTCCCGGACCTGTCCAGCGTCCGCTTCGTCGTCCGCGGCGGCGTGTGGCTAGCGTGGCGCAGCATCACAGACGACAAGCGAGCTCCCAAGGACACGGCCGTGCACAAGCTAGTCATGTGCCCGGGCCAGCTCGTCGCCGCCATGGTCGGCGACGGCCGCCGGCTCAACAAGATCGCGATGTGCCGTCCGGACTCGGATTCTTGGGTGATGAGCGCGCACGACGCGTGGAGGGGGTTCACGGACATCGCGTTCTACGACGGCAAGGTGTTCGCCGTCGCGGACACGGGTGACCTCTTCGCCATGCCCGTCGATGTGGACCGCTACACCGGAGAGCCGAAGGTGGCGTGGGCCAAGATCGTCATCAAGGTCGCTGGAGACGCTCCGCCGGCGAGACGAAGCCGTAAAGCTCCGCGGGCCATGCGGTATCTGGTCGTCTCAGGCGACATGCTGCTGATGGTCGACAGAGAGGTCGTCGTCACGAGCGACGACAGCGCCACGATCAGGTTCGCCGTGTTCAGGGCCGACCTCGGCTCGTCGCGGTGGTTGGAGGTGGAGAGCGTCGGCAATGACACCGCGCTGTTCGTTGGCCGGTGGACCTCCGTCTCCCGTTGCGTGTCCCGGTACGGGCTGCTGGGGAACCGGATCCACTTCGTAGACGACGACGTGTTCTGCGACGGCTGCCCACCAGTTGGCCAGTTTGGCTCCTACGACATGACGGACGGGGCGACCTACCCGCTCCTGCCTCCATTGGAGGAGATTAATGGCAATGGCGGCGCCAGGGACACGCCGGCGACCTGGCTCTTCCCTTGGTAAGCATCCACTGATCAAGCACCAAGCCACACGCACATACTCGTTGTATTGTATCTGACTAGATAGAATTCAGGTGTAACCAAGATTTTTTTTTCCTGGATTCAGGGAAAAAGAAGTTCTGACCTGGTGCGATCTCCCCTCGGACCTATGCGGCAAGATCCTGCATCGTCTCCCTTGCCGCGGAGACCGTGTCCATCTTAGCGAGGTCTGCCGCCATTGGCTTGCCTGTGCACGGCAACCCTTCCCCCTAACGCTGCCCCCCACGGTGGTTGAGAAAGCACCTGAGCCCGCCGCGGCCACCGTGGAGGCGCCGGCCGTGGCATACATCGCGCTCCCAAACGGGAAAATCTTCAGGTACCCGGAGCTGACGACGCCCATCTTCGTCGCCGACGAGACCGCCGGATACCTCTGCGCCGCGTGCGACGACGGGCTGCTCTTGAAGGACGACGACGGCCTCTTGCGCTTGTCCAGCCCCTTGACAGGGAAGACGAGGCTGCTTCCGAGCTTGGCCAACCTACGTGCCCACGGCGCGCCGGTGGAGATCGTCAACGAGCCTCCTCCGGCGACCGAGCACCGCGACTGGACGGACTACGAGGCGATGTCGGTGCGGAAGCTGGTGATGTGCCCCGACGGCTTCATCGCGGCCATCATCGGCCGCGAGCACTTCGGAAAGGTGGCGCTCTGCTCGCTGGAGACCTTCTCGTGGTCGATCAGCTTGCACGACCGGTGGCGTTGGTACGACGACCTGGCCTGGTGCGGCGGCAAGCTCTACGCCGTCACCGTCTGCGGGGACCTCCTCGCGTTCGACGTTGGCGTCGACGGCGACACCGGCAGGCCGTACGTCTCCCGCGTGGAGCGCCTCATCGTTGGATACTCCGGCTCCTTTGGGCCCCCATTCCTCCGCTACCTCGTCCCGACGTCGTACGGCCGCGGCGGCGAGCTGGGGCTGCTCATGGTGGTGCGGTCGGGGTGGCATGGCTCGTCGTTCGACAGGTTCACAGTGTTCCGCGCGGACCTCCGGTGGTCCGGATGGGTGGAGATCGACAGGCTGGGCTACGGCGAGGCGCTGTTCGTCGGGCGGCTGTGCTCGCGGTCCGTGCGCGCGCGCCTCCGCGGCGACGACGGCGTGCGCAGTGACCAGATATTCTTCGTGCCCAATGACGGCGTGGGCATATCGTTCTGGGAGCAGCGCAGGTGGACGAGTCTGAGTTTCCACCAGGACTACCACGCCGCCGCCGTGTACGACATGCTGGACCGGAGCGTCACCGAGCTTCGCCTACCGTGTCAGCGGGAGAGTCACTGGCCATTGCCGGCGGCGTGGCTCTTCCCGAGTTCCAATTCGGAACACGACGGCGACGAGTGAGATGCGCAAAAGGCGGCGGCGAGCTTTTTAGAAGTAGATTACAAAGTGCATCTGCATCATTTGTCGTACTTCTAATCATGTTTAGAATTATTATGTTGGCATGCTATTTTGTCAGTGAAAATAAGCATGCATGACTCATTGTGAAAGACACCTTACCTTATATTTTTACTAATAATAATTATTTTCATATGTGTCGGTCGCCTGAAATTTTTGATGTGCTGAGGCGACGTGTGGTTCGTCGATATCTCTCTCAGACTAAAATTGAGAGGAACCACCCTAAACTCTAAATCCTAATAGATACGATGATATGTGGGTGAGGTTGGATCTATTAAAAAGTAGACTGAGCATCTTCAAGGATTATGCATTTTTAGTTTTGCATTTGAGAGAGTTTGCAAAGTCACAAATAAAAATAGCAAGAATAAAAAGGCGTGATCTCCAACGGTTTTGCATTTTCACTTGGCAAAAATTGATTTTGTGGCCCCACACTTTTATTTCCCGGAACTTTTGGCGCACGTTTTCTTCGTCCGCACGCCGACAAAGAACGCGAGCGTTGTCGCGCCAGCCGTCGTCGTGCCGTCCATGTCCTGGCGCCGCGCCGTGCAAGTACCAAAGAAGGTACGCAGCGAAGGGTCAGCGAAGGGTCCAAGCTTCACGTCAAGGCTTCGCGGCAAAGCTTCACGGCAAAACTTGGCGGCGCTCGCGCGTGGAGGGAAGGACGCGAGTCGCGCGGGTGCACGGAACGAGGCCCGAGTTGCACGGGCGTGGGGAGGAGTCACGATTTGCAAAGCCTGGGGGGCTTGACATATATGCCAAGTCTAGACCTCTAAATGTCAAGTTATGCAAATTGCAAAGTCTAAATTCAAAACCATTGGATAGGACATTTTAAGATTTTTTTTGCAAATTAGTGTATGCAAAGCCTAAATGCATAACCCTTGGAGATGCTCTAAGGTTTTCAAAGAGTTACAATGTTTACCCTGAGATTAAAAAGAGAAATCACAAATGATCATCATAAACTATTGTGATTTCTATGTTTAAAAAGAGAAATCACAACTGATCATCATAAACTAGTTTTTCTCCTTCATACTAACTCTAAGATGATATGTTTTTTCTAAAATTTTATAAAATCATGCAATATCAATTTATTGTGTTGAGTTTGTCAATCTTTTCGTATGACATAGTTTGAGCAATTCAAAATTTGAAATTTTAAGAAAGAACAACTTCAAACAAGATTTTAAAACCCCAAATAACTTTAGTTGAAAAAGTAATGAATACCAAAGCTGAAGAACTCATCGAGAACTTTAACTTTTGTTTTGATCATTTACTCATCCGACAAAGTGCTAATAACATTATTCACAAATTTTACATATCTCTTTCATAATAAACTACATTAGAGATGTATAAGTTTTGTGAACAATATGTATTAAAACTTTCTCAAATAAAGAAATGACCAAAAAATAAAAATTGTAGACCTTCATGAGTTGAACAACTTTGGTATTCATAACCTTTTTCATCTGAAGTCATTTGGTGTATTAAATTTTGGTTTGAACTTTGGTAGTAATGGCATATTACATATGCGTGTTGACCTTGGTGGACCACCGACCCCTACTGATATATTCCTGGCAGAGATGAGCAATACAAGCATATATACTCCGAGATACTCCCCGTTCCAAATGTAAGTCGCTTTGAATTTTTTTATATATCTATTTTGCTATGTATTTAGACATACGTAAAATCTAAATGAAAAGTAAAATAGATATAAAAAAAAATCAAAATGACTTACAGGAGCAGGCATAGAGGGAGTATCTACCCGTATCCGTTTCAGTTTGGTCTTATACGAGGGCCCGACACGTCCGGATCAGTTTCAAACTCGGCTGGGGCTCTCTCCCGATGTGGCACGTAAAACGCAGGCAGAACATCACGTACGAGCACAGAGCAACAGCATTACGTTACTGCGCTCAATGTCGTCGGCTGCGTCCACGTCGACGTCGAACACCCTCCCAATGTTACAGGAGCGCGAAAGAGGAGGGAGCTCTGAGCTGGTGCGATCTCCCATCGGACCTGTTCGGCCAGATCCTGCGTCGTCTCCTTTGCTGCAAAGACGGCGTCCGTCTCGGCGCGGTGTGCCGCCATTGGCGTGTCTGTGCACGGCAACAATTTCCCCGGCGCCGAGCTCTCCCGATGCGCCTGACAAGAACGGCCCGCGGCACGCGCGTCGTTCACGTCCGCGGCTTCAGCTGGTTTCAGGAGCAACACCTGCCCCTGTGCCAACCATGGCGGCCCTCCGTGGTTGACGACGACGAAGCACCTGAGCATCAGCAGCAGTGCGTCGGCGGCTTCGTGGACTCCCCGGCGTTCGCCGCGGCCGGCCTCGACTGGTCCATCCGATACTACCCGGGCTCCGACGACGGCGACCGCGACCGCAGCTGCGTGGGTGTCTTCGTCAGGCTGCTCTGATCGAGGGCGCGGTGGCGTGGGCGTACGTCCGCCTCGTGCTTCTGGACCAGAAGACCGCCGGCTTCGCGGCGGACATGGTCATCAGGGACGACCGCTGGCCGTCGCTGTTCGACGCGGCGAGCGGGGAGTGGTGCACCAGGGGCTGCGGCAGGGTCGACACCCGGAGCGGTCTCAAGGGTTCACGCTTCGTTCGATCCGACTGCCTCAAAATAGAATGCGTCGTCCACGTCGTCAGCCGGGATCGCTATAGCATGTTGAAATAGACCTTGTGCACTCTGCCGTTTGATCTCGGGCTTTGCCGTTTGCACGTTGTGCACTCAGTTCCTAGTGCACTACCGGAGAGCGAGCCTTTTCCGATGGCGGCAGAGTTTGCCGATGGCCAAGGAATAAGCCATCGGCAAAGAGTCCGATTTGCCGATGGCAAAGTAACGCCATCGGAAAACCTGTTATTGCCGATGGCCGGACCATCGGCGAAAAAAGCCCATCGGCAACCGGCTAGTTTGCCGATGGCGGGGCCATCGGCGAACAAAAGCCATCGGCCACGAATATCACCCCCATCGGCAAAATTTGCCAGGAGCGGACGGCGGCAGACGCCGTCACTTTTGCCGATGGCGGCCGCCGTTAGGCCATCGGCAAACCACCTCATTTTCCGATGGCCACGGCCAACGGCACACCATGGCCACGTGGCTGCCTGGGGAGCGCCCAGGCCCACCATAGTTGCCGATGGCCCGCCATCGGCATAGACTATTTGCCGATGGCTTTCCAAGGCCATCGGCAAATAATCTTTTTTTTTGTTTTTTCTTCCCAATTTTTTTCTGGTGTCTTCCAACCTCACATACAACCCACCTCCAAAGTTTGGGACAATTTTGAATTTTTTAGCTATATTTGGTGAATTATTTCGGTTTCTTTGAATTTTTCCCGCACCTCAAAATTTGAACTGCAGGTACATGAAATAATGCACACTTTTGATTCGAAAAATGATATTCATGATTCTCGGAGTATGTTGAGGCCATATCCAGGAGCTTGCATGAAATTACGACCCTGTTGGCCTCGTAACATGGGTAGTGACGTGCTGGGAAAGTGTTTTAAAATTCTATAAAATCCAAACGGAGTCCGAAATTGACGAAACTTGATGAGTTGTGTTGGCATGGCATGTGTAGTGTGTGGTAAAAATTTCAAAAAGTTTCGAGCAGGTTGTGACGTCGGATGGTTAAAACCCAGACATCTCCACATGTGATCACTCCACATGTGATCACGAAGGAGATGTCAGGCAGGCACTCGACAAAATGCCAGGCGGAGGACGGTCGCGCCGACAGAACGTCAGGTCCAAGTACATGCACCTCGGGCCCCAGCAGGAGCACGTGGAGGCCGGCCACCACGAGGAGCACGTGGAGGCCGGCAACCACGAGGAGGAGGACGACGAGGAGCTTGAGGTGGAGCCGTCGACCAGCAGGGGTGGGAGTCGGCGGAGGACTGCCAGGATGAGGCTGTTTGAGGACGAGACTGTTTGTGCCGGCGGCGGTGGTGACGACGACGACGAGGAGGAGGAGGACGGCGGCGGCGGTGGCGGTGGCGAAGACGACGACGAGGAGGACGGCGGCGGCGGCGGTGGCGACGACGACGAGGAGGAGGAGGAGACTGCAGGCACCTCGGCTTCCACAGGCACCGCGAAGAAGCCCTTCCAGCGCGGGCCCGCTAGGCTCCCTGAGCACTTGCCGCGCCCTGAGGACCGCCCGCAGATCGTGATCTCTGGGACGTAAGTATCTATTGTTGATTTCTGTACTTGTTCTTATTTCATTTTCGAATTAAAACTGCATACTAACAATTGTTGTGCTTGTGCAGTGGCTGGAGAAAGGTGTCGGCCAGGAAGTGTTCGCCCCATGTCACTAGCATCCAGGGGCGAGTGATTAAGGCAAACTTCCCTGGCTTGGTCACCATCGAGGGGAGGACGATCGTGCCCGACAAATGGCCATACTACTTCCTAATCAAGGACGCACATGGGGAAGTCCTCGATGAGAAGATCAAGAAGCAGTTCTGGGTGAGTCTTTCAATCGCAACGCAAATCTCAATACTACGCATTTGTTGGACTTTTCTCAAACAATGGAATGATGTTTGATGCCTGTGTGCAGTTGTACTATAGGTTGGCGGAGGGGCAGGACCCCGATGTGGCGGACCGGCATCAGGACAAGGTGTGCGAGTTGCGGATCAAGGACATGTTCTACGAGGCGCACACCCAGGCCGTCATCTCCTACTACGCCAACTTCAGGGGGGTGAAGGTGGATAAGACCCAGGCCAGGGAGCTCATATGTGAGCCGGAGACCGACCTCACCGAGGAGCAGTACATGCGAGTAAATAAGTAGGAAAACATCCGTGTGATTCCTTATGTGACACATTCAACTCATTATCCGGAAGATCTAATACTTGAATGTCATGCGACACCTCCGGGCTGGGTGCGGCAAGTACGCCGACTGCTGGCGTACGATTGTCAGAGGGTGGCAAACGCCGGCGGCGTACGTGGAGCACAGAGCACGTCGGGCGAAGCGCTTGGAAGAGATGGCGAGGTCCGGGGTCTCACACCACCAGGGGAGCCAGAACCTCAGCGAGTTCATGGAAACATGGGTATGCTTGTGTTCAACCATTTCTTATAGCGCCGGATTTCATATATCTCTACTTGTAACCATGTTTTCTGTTTTCCTCGCAGAGGGAGCACCACCCCGGGCAGCCCATCAACGAGTACATGGGGTGGGCCCTTGCTCACAAGGGCCCAGCGAAAGCGCCCTCCACCACGTACAGCTCTTCGGACGGGCCCGAGAAGTACACCAGCCCGGTCGTGTACGACAAGCTCACCAAGTACGCCGCCGCAGCTCGAGAGGCCCATGGCGACACCTACGACGTCACCGCCGAGCCCATAGACCCTCAGCTCGTGATGAGGTTGGGAGGAGGGGAAGCAAAGCACGGCCGGTTCTATATGGCCCACGCGCCATTGACCCGTCCTCCGTCCCGACGCTGACCGAGATCCGCAAGGAAGACCAGCGTAGGGCGCACCGCGGGTCCCCATAGCGCCTCGGCAGCGAGCCGGTGCGCAGCGATCGCGGGTCTTCGGGTAAGTGGAGTTTCATTCGTCGTTCGACCGTTTCACAAATAATGTACCTTGCCTTCAAATACAATCCACCATGCTCGTGTAATATTGCAGGCCACGGTCCAGGAGGTGCTAGCCAACCGAAGCGATGGCGCTTGCCTATCGAGCACGCGGCCTCGGTTGCGCCGCACTACCGGCGGCGTGGTCGCAGATGTCCCAAAGACATGCGTGCCATGGGAATGAGTGAGCCTCCGGCCGCTTTCTTCGCTCCACCACCAGTACCTCCACCGCCGCCTTTTCTTGCACCTCGTCCGGTGAGTCCCTACATTGCCTATCGCTTTAGCTTGTGATGCCAGTCCGCAGTACTAATTCCATCACTTGGTCTTTGTGCGGTTACGGTCGGAGGGTTCGAACCCAACTCCAGGTGCTAGCCCTCCAGCGGGTGCTTCTCCACAGGGTCCTGCTCCACAGCCGGTTGGGGTCCTTTCCAGAGCCTCCTCACGCAGCCGTTCGTCCCGACACCTCCACCGACGCAGGGGTACTCGTGGCCGCCGCAGGGGCAGCCCGGGCAGTCTCAGTTCCCCACGCAGCCGGGGTACTCGTGGCCGCCGCAGCCGCAGCCCGGGCCGTCTCGGTTCCTCGCCAGCTCGGCCACCGGCAAGATTGGCGTGGCGACGGCGGCACTCAGCCCGCGGCCGCAGGGGAGTTGGCTGCGTGGGAGGATGCTTCTCGGGGGCTCGGGGACCCAAGGGGACGGCGCCACGAGCTAGGTAGCTTCTATTCCTTATTTTGGACTTTGTTGTGCCACGTCGGACATGTTTGGCCGATGTAGGACTTGTATGGATGCATTTGGACTTGTGATATGGATTTGTATGCATGGACATGGATTTGATGCTATATTATGTTTGAAATGGCGTATTATTGCGAATATATGTGATGAATGTTGTATATATTGCTTGTGATATCATGCTCGTGATTAAATGTGCTGGGAATGGAAGAAAACAGGGAAAAAAGGGGAAAAAAAATTTCCCCAGGCTGGCCATCGGCAAACCTGGGGAATTTGGCCCAGCAAACCCCAGATTTGCCGATGGCCGAGGCCATCGGCAAAAAAAATCGGGAAATGATTTTCTTAAAACAAAAAAAAAATAAGCCGACGGCCGTGGCCATCGGAAAACATAATTGTTTGCCGATGGCCACGTGGCGTCAGCATCGGCAAACCCGCCGTCGCCCGACGGCGGGCGGCCGACGTGGCGGATTGCCGATGGGGGCCACGGCCATCGGAAAAATTTGCCGATGGCTTATACTTTTCCCATCGGCAAAAAAATGTTTTCCGATGGAAAGATTGCCGATGGGAGGTTGCCGATGGCCACGTCACTTTGCCATCGGCAATCTATTTTCCGATGGCATAGATGGGTTTGCCGATGGCTTCAAGCCATCGGCAAAAGCTGTGGATCCGGTAGTGGTGGTGCACCAGGGCCCGCACGTTCTAGGCGTTTAGGATGGCACCTGCTGATGCAACGTTGCGCTGATGGAGTGAGGAGTACGTGTCGGGCATCGTGGCCTTTGACTTAGTTTGTAACCCCTTTGCCTCGGGAACTAATAGTCCATTGATCAGTGCTCTCCTACGGACTAGAATCTTATTAATCACTACAGATTCAACGGTTGTGTTAATATCTTTGGTGATTGTGTAATCTACAATTTGATGGCGAAATGATTCTCATTTGTATTTATCTTATTGTATTGGGCCTCGTCAGTAATAATATGGAGGCTCTATTAATTAGAGACCGTAATAGGAACTTCTATGATTGATCTCGCTTTTGCTGTAGCTCGATGTGTATTTATTAGTTGAAATCTAAACGTAAGTTATAATAAACTCTTATTACTTCCCCATATGTGATATAAGACAAATCTATTTCTTAACACTCACCTCTTGATCAACTTGAAAATGGTCGACAAACATGAAATCAGTTGGAAAACCCTTCAACCGTTTTTTACTTCTACATTTGAATACGAACACAAAAGAAAAACTCTGTAAACAGGATATTGTAACACGTCATGGGCCTGGCCAAGGCCCATGCCACCAAAGATGGGGGCCGTTGTCCCCTCCTGCACGCAAGTCACCGTCGTCGCCGTCACATCCGAATTAGGTTAAAGTTTAGGCCGCTTAAGGGCTAAATTTCCCTAGGGCTATAAATAAACAAGGAGAATTGTAACCGTGAATCTTAAGCAAATAAACAAAATCCCTTCTCATATCTCTCTTCTCATAACAACAACTCCTTCCTCCTCTCTCCCGTGCATCGTCGCCCTCCTCAACCCTAGCTGCCACCGCTCCATGTAGCCGTCATAGCCTCACGACGCCCATCACTGCCACCACCACCGCCTCCATCACCGATAATGCCAAGGGCCCTCTCTAAGTCACACGTGTGACAACTAGTACCAGCTCCGGATCGATCCTTCAGGCACCATCCATGGTTGCCACCACTGCCATGAACATCAACGTCAAGGAGATCACGACCCCCATCGCTAAGAACTGCATGGACATCATTGCCAAACTCGTAAGTTTCGAAAAGCAATTCAAATTCCTCCTGCAGCAACGGGACAACGATCAGATCATCCCTGCCACGACACCGTCACCAAGCACAACGAGGAGAAGATGGCACCGGTGCGCAACACTGCCATCACCACCGGCAATGCCCACCAACTGTTCGACGACGAGCTCGCCGAATAGGATCGCCGCATCGCGGCCAAGGAGGCCGAGTGGACATGCCCCTGCGTCGTCAACGACAACAACATCAGCAACGCCACGAATGCTGGGTACGTCCATGGCGTCACCATCACCAACGTCCAACCCAGAGTGGATCTAGACACACCATCGAAAACAGTGACGACCGCGACTACGCCCAGGAGCGGCCCAGTCGTCCGTGGCCATGCTGCCGGACGCCCTCGCCCTCGTCACTGGTGCACCCAACACCATGCCAGCACCGGCACGTGCCAACAACAATGTTACCACCATCAATGCTCACCAGGTGTTTGATGAAAAACTCACCCAACTGGACTAGCGTATCACGGCCAAAGAGGCCAAGCGGACAAGCCTCGGCATCAACAGCGACATGATCACCAACTCTGCGAGCGCCATGTACGTCCAACCCAACCCCAATGGCTCCACCACTAATTTGATCCAAGCGGGGTCAGATCTAAACGCCGCCATCGACGACCCTTTTTGGAGAAAAGAGATCTGCGACAATGGCTATCCTCCGGTCGTCATCACCAAGCCGGCCGCTGCCGACATCGACGGCAGCACACCGTCGCGCCTGAGCAGACAACGTGGTAACACCAGCCTGGTGTATGGACCAAGGGCTAGTCTCCTTGGACGCATACGACAAGGGTGTACCGATGAGCATCTTTTGTAGGCACAACATGGTGCCTACCACCGTAGTGATCGTCACAGCAACATGGGCTGCCAACTCATCTACAGCGACGACGCCTACGTCATGGACGTCGACAGCAAACACGTCCACATCGTCCGGCCTCAACAGGTGCGTCACTTCACCATGATGGCCACGGGTGCCAACAACATCAAGGGCTTGAACAACAACATCAACGGCTACAACGCCTACCTCTCCTAAAGCCTGGAGTTCGCAGCAACTCACACGCCAGAAAACATTGTCATCACCACCCGCAATACATCCTCCGGGTGTCCCTACACTCTAAGCCGACGTCATCTCCAACGTCACCATCAGCACCGACGGACCACAAAGGATGCAGTGCGAGGACATGCTACGTGGTGAAGGGGGGAGTGATGTAACACACTATCATGTCATGGGCCTGGCCATGTCCGTGCCCGTGACGTATATGGTCCGGGTGGCCATGTGTATCGGTACGTGATTAGGACGAACAAACGATGCAGGAATAACAATCAAACCACAGGGGGACACAAGATTTAACGTGGAAAACTCCTCCAATGCAAAGGGGAAAAACCACGGGCGCCAGCCAGCAAACACTCATCACTATATTCAAGAGTAGCAGTACAACGTCGTGCGGCGGCTTACAAGATGATAACTCCAGTGAAATCCTAACAAGGGTATATGTACCGTGCTCCGGCCCAAGCCTCCGGCGACGGGTCTCCGCTTCGCTCCGTTAGAAGTTGGCCTTTATCTTGGGGAATGAATTTGGAACATACTCAACGTACTGTTCACCCAATTTCGTTGCCTCTTGAAGACGATGCCCAAACATGCTTATTCCTGGCGGAGATGAACAATACTAGCCCAAATATATTCTGAGATATCTACCAGTTTCTGTTGCAGTTTCTTCTAGTACGAGGACAGGACTCGTCCGGATCAGTTGCAAACTCGGCCGGGGTTCTCTCCCGACGGTACATAAAAACGCAGGCAGGCACAACATCGCGTGGGCCGGGCACAGAGCAACAGCATTACGTTACGTGCGCACAATGGCGTCGGCGGCGTCGACGTCCAACACCCTCCCGCTGAGCTGGTGCGATCTCTCCTCGGACCTGTTCGAGCAGATCCTGCGTCGTCTCCCATGCTGCAAAGATGGCGTTCATGTCAGCGCGGTCTGCCGCCACTGGCGTGCCTGTGCTCAACAACACTTTCCCCGGCGCCAAGCTCTCCCGATGCGTGTTACCCGAACGGCCCACGGCACCCACGTCGTGCACGTACGCGGCTTCAGCTGGTTGCAGGAGCGACACCTTCCCCTGTGCCGACCGCCGCGTTCTCCCGAGGTGGGGCAGGAGCAATCGTGCGTAGGTGGCTTCGTGGACTCCCCGACGTTCACCGTGGCCGGCCTCGACTGGGCCATCCGATACTACCCGGGCTCCAACGACGACGGCGAGCGCGGCTCCGTGGGCGTCTTCGTCAGGCTGCTGACCGAGGGCGCGGTGGCGTGGGCGTACGTCCAACTCCTGGTCCTGGACCAGGCCATCGGCGTCGCGGACAAAGTCATCTGGGACGACGAGTGTGGGCCGTCGACGCTGTTCGACGCGGTGAGCGCGGACTCGTGCGCCAGGGGCGCCCGCAGGCTCGCCGCGCGGAGCGGTCTCAAAGGCTTCGTCCGCGACGACTGCCTCAAGATAGAATGCGTCATCCACGTCGTGTCCCGGGATCCCATGTTGAACACGGATTCCCCATTGATACTAGCCTTACCTGCAGGGGACCTCCGATGGCACCCGCTGATGAAGTGAGGCGTACGTATCCAACATCATGCCTTTGACTTATTATAGTCGCTACAGATTCAATGGGCGTGTTAATAATATGTTTGGTGATTGTAATCTACGATTTGATGCTAAATAATGATCCTGATTTGTATTTATCTTTTTGTTTCCTACAGGCCACATCAGTAATAACATATAGAGGCTTTATTATATTGGGCACCCTAATAAAAACTTTTATGATTAATCTCATTAAATTTTTCCTAGCTCGATATGTATTTATTAGTCAAAACCTAAACTTTTGTTATATACAAAGCGGTCGACAATTCAAACAATAGCTTGAATGGTCAGAAAACCCCTCAGCCGTTTTTTTACTTCTACATTTTAATGTAGAAATGAAAGCAAAAGTGCTAAAGCCAAACATGAAAACAAACACGAATATGGAATGTTGAGAATTTCGAAAACGAACCAACTCGAGTAGAATTATGTTGAACACAATCGGTATATGAAAATTAAATATGAAATACCGACTCGTACGTAGGACCAAGTGCATGACCAAGTACATTGCAAATTCGGTAAAAAAAAGCACATTACAATTACCAAGCACGCGATCAAGTTCAAGTGCATAACATAGCTTTTTGTCTTAAGTATTAACACAATATTTGACACATAAATACAAGTCCAAAACAAACAATTAACAACTAGCAGAGCATCTACGGTTCAGCAGCATCATCCATGACGTCAAAATCACTTTCCGTGTCTTTTTTGCTTCCTCATTGTCCTCCTTAGAATCCTCATGGCTCTCCTCTTTGTCCTTTTCCTAGAAGTTTTCAAAGTGAATTAAAATTAGATGTAGCAAGCAGGCAATAAATATACCTCAACTTTTTGTTTAGCCGCAATATTAGCTAAAGCCTCAACCGGTGCTGGACCCAGGATTTGCCAAAGACTAGGGCAACATTTCAATGCCGCATACAGGTCACATGTAAGGTTGCTTGAACTAACATGTCCAAAAATGTTGTGCAAGAGTTCAAAACATAACTTGGAACATACGAAAAAATGCCTAAAAATTTGGTGTTTGCACATCTTAAATGTCCTCATCGCCGTTTTCTTCGTGGTGTATTTTCTATTTTGTAATATACTTCTATACTTAATGTCTGAAAATAAAACGTAGTCCTAAATGTTCCAAAATTGGAACCGCTAATTTGGGCAAACTTAATAGCTTGGCATAGAATTGTTGCTTCTATATAAGATTTAAACTTAGAAGATCGAAAGGATGTCTTTTTTGGGGGCTTGAATGCATCTGGAATCCTTTCAGTCAAATCCATGTATGCTGCGTTAATTAACAATCAGGTTAGAGTGTCACAAGATATTTGGCAAATCAAAGTACCAATGGAGATAAAGACTTCTGTGGTACCTAAAAAGAGGGGTAGTTCTGGTGATAAGTATTGTAGTTTCTATCATGTTCCAGAAACAATACAACAACTCTTTTTCGACTGTGTTTATGCCAAAATCTTATGGTGGGCTGTTCATATACTTTTTGGTTTGTCTCCTCCTTTGAATATGGGTGATCTTTTTACGCGCTGGTCAAAAATTGCAAGCAAAAAGTATAATTCTTTGTTATTAACTGCAGCAGCTGCGCTTTGTTGGGCAATTTGGTTAACAAGAAATGAAGTGGTTTTTGATAAATGTAGACAAAAACTTTCTTGCAGGTAGTTTTCAGGGGAGCACTCTGGCTTCGTCAGTGGTCAAACCTGCAACGGCATGATGACCAGAGGGATCAATTGGTCCAAGTCGGACAACATCTAGAGACGTCCGCATTTCAGTTTTTTAGTTCCAATGGTTAGTTGTCGTCAAGATTTATTGATCATGTTTAGCTCAAACTTTATTTCATTTCGGTTATCCATTTGTTGGATTGTAGGGAAGAGTGCCTAGAGGAGCCGGTAAGGTTTCCAAGGGGTGGAGTAGCCGGTCCGGGGTTCAAACCCCGGCTCCCCCACATTGGCCTCCAGGAAGGCCGCGTCGGTGGCGCTTTATAAAAAAATAATAATAATAAAAAAATTGTTGGATTGTAAGTCGGAGTTATTTACAGTCCGCTTGTGTGCCCGTGGGCAAGACATTATAATAATTCGTCTGTATCCTACGGTAGATGAAGCCAGATATTTATATCTATTATCTAAATAATATAGAATAGAACTTCAGAAGTGAGAAGTGAAAAATACTCGGATGCCATGTGCTGCTTTGCTGTTACAACCTGCCTTGCTTGACGCCGCCTGGACGTGGACGAGCTGTTGCCGCCCGCCGAGGGCAGGCGGCAGCGAGCTCCAAGGTGTGGCTCGTCGCTGTCGCCGCGGACTGCACAGCTGAGGCCGGACGGGGCGACCGAGCGAGGCAAGGCTGCGGAGGCGCAGAGGGCTGGAGAGGCAGAGAGGGGTAGGGGACGACGCTGACCGGTGATGGTGGAGGCCGGCGGCACGTGGAAGCGAGGGGAAACGGGCGGCGGCTGGTGGCGCGTTCAGTTTCGCTCGCACGAGTCGCGATTCGCGAAGAAGACAACGATGCTGGTGTGCCTAGCTCGCTGCTGCCCTACTCGCTAATGGGCTCGGCTGATGGATTGGGCCATAAAACTGAAGACTTGTTCCCAGTTTACACGGGCCGCAACTAGGGCAGCTGCCTGGCCTCAATCCTAAACCCTATACTTGGGATCACTCACAATTGATCCAACCATTTTAGAATCTAAACAAAAGGAGAAAAAGGGAAAATAATCAATGCATTATTCCGCTGCAATTATAAGCATCTAACCGAGAAACATATAAATGAGCGCCTTTTCTTGCTGCAACAAACCAATCTTTTGTGTAAATTAATGCATGTACCATCTCGAGATGCACAAATGGCAATGAACCAGGACACCAAATGCGGGTACAACGAGCTCGTAGACGAATAGCATCCACCAATTAGTCCTACTGAAAGTGAGCTCGTACTGCAGGACCATCTTGTCATCGCAAAGACGACTTCAATAGGGATCAACAACACGACCAGCAACACTAAAATCATGTTAGTATTTATAGTATTGATTGGCATGCTATTCTGTTATTAAAGAAAACAAACATACATGATTCATCGTGAAAGAAACTTTAGATCATATATATATACATGTTTTAGTCGCCCGGAATTCTTAATTTGTTCAGGCGACATGTGCTCCGTCGATATCTCTTGAAGAGTCATGCCTGTGTACAAGTCCAAACAGATTTGGACTGTTGGATGGAGATGTGATGGCTGGTAGCTGCCACCCGAACAGAAGCAAATAGAGCAATCTGATTCCTGGTAGAGATGAGCATGAGCAATAGCATATAAGATATCTACCAGTATCCATTTCAGATTCTTCTTGTACGAGGACAGGACGGACAGTATCCGTTTATCAGCATTGATGACCAAGTAGCATATGGTTTTACGAAACCTATCTCGGCATCTAAATTGAGAGATTTCAAGTTCAATCTGATGAATGGCAGGAACTGATGATACAAATTGGGGATATTGAACTGCAACAGGAAGAAGATACAGTGAGATGGGCATTAGTGAAAAAAGGAGTATTCACAACAGCTTCACTTTATAAAGAGCTTACCTTCCCAGGAATGTATAATAGAGAAGTAATGGGGATCTGGAGAGCCAGGATACCACTAAAAATTAGATTTTTTCTATGGTCTTTATATTCAGATTGTCTGCCCTCGGCAGAACAACTTATTCACAGGAATTGGCTTGGAGATATGGACTGTAAACTGTGTGGGCAACCAGAGACTTCACAACACATTTTCTTTGAGTGCTCTATAGCTAATTTCACCTGGTGGATTCTGAGAGATGCTTTGGGCTGGGATTTCACACCAACTAATCTGACCCTTTTCTTTACACTCAGTCGCAGTAGAGGGGAATACCCCAAACCCATGATGATCTACCTTCTTGCTTGTGTTTGCTGGAGCTTATGGCTATTTCGTAATGATTATGTGTTTAACAATAGAGTAGTAACAGGAGTTAACGCGGTGATACACCAATCAATCGTGTTCATGCAGAAGTGGAGCATCTTACTCCGGGACAAGGAAAGAGAGCGGGCGGTGAAGACAATGGAAACGCTATCAAGATTTTTGGAGCAAAATGACCCAAGCTAATGGCCTGACAAAAAAGGAGAAAAGCACGAAGACATCAAGATGGAGGGGGAGAAAAAGACATCAAGATGGAAGTTGGAGAAAAAGTTGCCTAGTTGTTTTTCATCTTTTGGCAGTAACCTGTAATCTTCAGTGTGGTGTAACTAGAGTTGGTGGCGGTCTTTTGCATTTTAGAGGCAACTTTATCCTTTGCTCTAGCGTTTGGTTGTGTGGAGCCTTTGGCTATAAACCAGTAACCTTGTAAAAGCTGGTAAACCCAGCAGTACCTTCACTTTGCTTTCTATAAAGCAGGGCCATATGGTCTATGGTCTAAAAAAACATTGTCAGTGGGTGAGATTGCGAGAGAATGTTAGAATATGCTATATTTAGGAGTTGGTATATTTAGAAGTAGTTGATCATGTGGATTCTATCCCGTGGTTGTTCCATGTCTATAGCCGTTAGTTACCATAACAACTCCCTGTTGTAGTTGACTTGTACTCTTGTACATCTCCTATATAATGAAACCCCGAGGTACCTCTCACTGCATATCTTTTACGGCAACGTATCATATGCAACCCAGCTTCGTGTGCAATCTATGCAACCACCAATTAAGGTCATAGGATTTAGATCCAACGTCTGAGGTTTTTTCACTTAAACCCTCCCACCTGAATACACACGGGTTAGATTTAAACCCCACAGGTGGAGGGGTTTAAGTGAAAAAAATCTCAGACGTTGGATCTAAATCTTGTGGCCTTAATTGGAGGTTGCATAGGTTGCACACGAAGCTGGGTTGCATATGATACGTTGCCATCTTTTACAGCGTGGGCACAGAGCAAGAGCATATTACGTTATATGTGCGCACAATGGCGTCGACGTCGTCGAACACTCTCCCGATGCGCGTGGCTAGAACGGCATCCCATGGCTTCAGCAGGTTGCAGGAGGAGCAAGAGGAAAGAGTTGTGAGCTGGTGTCATCTCCCGTCGGACCTATACGGCCAGATCATGCGTCGTCTCCCTTCCCGCCGAGACCGCGTCCGTCTCAGCGCGGTCTGCCGCCATTGGCGTGTCTGTGCACGGCAACACCTGCCGGTACCTGAAAAAATTTCCTACCGGGAGGATGGCTCTAGCGTCGTCTTCAACGTCGCGACGAAACCACGACCTCGACCCACCACCATGGCCGCACCCGCCATGGCTGTCAACGCGGCCCCATCCTGAGAGCGGGTCCGCGCGTCAGGCAGAGGCGCTGTGCGCCCCACGCACCAGTAAGACAAGGGTGATTTCGTCCTTTCAAGGCAGAAACCCCAGCAAATCGGCGCTTGAGGAGGGGAAAAGTATTGTGGAATTTTATGGCCAACTCTGGGCCATAGACTCCTCGCCGCTGCCGCCGGGGGTATCTAGGGTTTCTTCCACCGTGAAATCCCTCACCAATCCAAGGATTCCGGGTCAACTTGTCTGGATTCGCAAGGATTTGGTGGAGAGGAAGGAGTTCAATCCCACCGATTGCTACCCTGTGATCAGGCCGGAGAAATTGGATCGGAGCCGGTGCGGATCAGCTTCAGCGAGGTCTGGAGCCACAGGGAGGCGCGAGCGACATACGCGGAGGTGCTCAGGCAGCCGATGGAAGACGGAGGCCGTTGGGTGTGGCAGCCGGATCCGCAGCGCCCTCCTCCTCCCCGCAACCCTAGAGCAAATCAGCTGCAGCAAGGGCAGCAAGGGCAAGCCAAGGGTCCGCCTCCACAACAACAGGGGTGGCAGGGGCATAGGCTGCGCCAGTACCAGGCGCCACCGCGCAACCAGCCGCCGCCGCCACCACCTCCCCAGCAACCACCTGCTCGGCAGCAGCAACCGCCTGCGCGCCAATAGCTGCAGCAGCCGCAGGGTGGTCGTCAACAGCAACCGCAGCAGCCTGCTCGTCCTCAACCTGTGAGAGGCCAGCTGGGGCGCAACCAAGGTGAGGTGATTCCTGAGAATCTGCCACCAATCATCGATCCAAGGTACAAGGACCTCATCTGCTATAACTGTGGTGAGCCAGGACATTTCGTTGGGAATTGCCTTAAACCTAAGATCTGTTTCATATGTGATGTGTCTGGGCACCACATGAATGATTGTCCAGTGTGGAAAGCTAGTTATCCATCTACAGCATACATGGGCAGTGCTTGTTTAGGGCTAGGCTTTTATCACCTAGAGGTGCCTCCTGCTGAATCAACTAAATGGTTGAATATGGTGAACTGTGGTGTGGTGAAGATTAAGTCTGGTGTGATCTCTACTGAGGAATTGAAGAAAGAGTTAGCAGATATCTATTGTAAGGAATGGCCTTGGCAGGTGAGGCAGTTAGCCCAGGATCAGTTTCTGGTCAGGTTTCCTCCTCACAAGAGAGTTGAAGACATCAAAAGCTATCCATCATTCAATTTGAGGATGGAGGGTGTACAAGTGGAGGTCCTGGAGTGGCTGGGGGATCTAACACCTTATAGCTCTCTGCAGGAAACTTGGGTTGTGCTATCAGCAATTCCACCAAAATACTGTCATTGGAGGGTCTTTGCACAGATTGCCTCCACATTTGGCTTGCTGTTAGATGTGGACTGGTCCTCCATCTTCAAGTCCTTCTATGAGAGTGTAAGAATCAAAGTGGCTTGCAAGGATATGTCTAAAATCCCTGAGGATAGGCTTTTTGAGATGGGACAAGATCTGTTTGTGGTGTATTTCACAGTGGAGGGGAAGATGGAGGAGGATAAAAAAGTTGATGGGAATGGAGATGATGATGGGAATGATGGAGGTGATGATAAGAAAGATAATGATGAGGATGGGGGAATGGATGGTGAAGATGATGATGGTGTTGAGAAACCCCATCCACAAGAGTTCCAACCCCAGGTGGGATCAAGCTTCAAAACTCCTTTGAACAGGATTGGGCAGGTGAAAGGCAAGTCTGTCATGCTGAATGAGTTGGGTAATGACCTGATGCAACAAGAGATGCTGATTTCTCTTATGAAAACTACTGATGGGAAGGGGTCATCAGGTGGGGAATCTAATGATAAGGGGACTCTGGATAATCACTTGATGCAACAAGAGATGTTGATTACCAATTCCAGTCCCGTGCCTCCAGCTGGAGGTGGGGATGAAGTAAGGGGAGGAGAGGCTGTTGATAGTGCTCTGCCTGCTTGCATGGTCTTACAGGAAAATGGAGAAGGGGGGGAATTCCATGCAGGGGGCTGCTGATAGCTCTTCTGCCAGTTTTGTACTCCCAGATGCAAATCCTTTTAAGGCCCTTGAGGGTTTTGAGGAGAAGGAACAGAAAGAGGAGGAAAAATCTGGTGGAGTCAGTTAAAAGGGGGCTATTGCTGAATCACAAAGTGAAGCTATTAGCTTCCAAGAAATGGAATCTGAGACAATGTATACCCACAGTCTGATGTTGGAGAGAAAAAGTCAAGCTGCTAACTTATTTGGTCATGATGGTGAAGAATCAAGCCACTCCAAGTGGGAAGCTTTGAGGAAATTTGCTTGCAGTGAGGGAGTCAGTGAGGAATGCTCTCAACTGCTGAAGATTATGGAATTGGAGGATTCTGACAATGATGAAGAAGATAAGGAAGAAGGGGATGGGCTGACCTTGGAAGAAGCTGGGATAATCTCAAGCAAGATAACTGAAGCTCTAGAGGCTAATGACAAGAAGAAGAATTAGAAGAGGAAGACTGGCTGGGGTCCTATTCTGAGGGTCCCAAGGCCAAAAAGAGGTCAAGAGGATGGCGTAACCGTAATGCAAAAAGCCCAAGAACGACAAAAGGAAAGGAATTTGGAAAAAGGTACTACAAGATCATCCTCCTTTGCTTCTAAAAGCAATAGTTCTTTATGTGATGCTGCTAGAAAAGTTGGGATAGAGTTAGGTATTGATGAATCTGAAATTAATGGTACCATTAATGGTATTAAGAGAATAGAAACTGAAAGGATAAATGCTTTTGTTGAGACTAATCCTGAGATTAATCTCCCTTCAAATCTAGATGTTGCTCTGAATATGTAGGATTTTCCCTCTTTGAGTAATGGTGAAGCTACTCCTAGTAGAGGAGGTGAAAGAGAGAATGATTTATCTTATGCTGAGATTGTCTCTAAAGACAGTGTAGGTAGTAAAAAATCCAAGGTTGTTAATGATAGGAGCCTTTTGGAATGTTAGAGGCCTCAATAAAGAGGGTCGTCTTCAGTGCATAACTGATTTTGTTTTTGAGAATAAGTTAGATTTTGTTGGTTTTCAGGAAACTAAGAAAGTTAGTTTTGATGATTCTTATCTGAATTGTATACATAGGGATTTCTCTTGGCATGTTCTACCTGCTGCTGGGGTATGTGGGACTGCTGGGGGTATCTTGGTGGGTGTTAACACCAAAAAGATGGATGTGCTTGCTTGTCAAATAGGGTCTTTTAGTGTGGCTGTAATGATTAGAAATATTGTTGATAATTTTGTTTGGAGGTAAGTAGTTGTCTATGGCTCTCCATATGAAGATAGGAAAGTGGACTTTTTCCAGGAATTAGAGGGGCTCCTAGTTAACTGGGATGGACCCACAATTTTTGGTGGTGATTTTAATGTGGTATCTAGAGCTGAAGAGAAAAATAATGGGATAATCAATCACAGAGGGGCTGACCTCTTCAATGATTGGTTTAACAAGTTTGGGCTACTAGAATTGAAGAATTCCAAGTAGGGCATACACTTGGACTAACAATCAAGAAACCCCAGTAATGGCAGCCTTAGATAAGATTGTGTGTACTACTTCTTTTGAAGTTAAGTTTCCTCTAGCTTTTGTTTCTGCTAAGGCTAGAGCTACCAGTGATCATGTACCTTTGGTGTAGAATTTGGGTGATAAAGCTATTAAGAAACCTAGGTTTTTAGGTTTGAAAAATGGTGGTTGGATCAGCCTGACTTTAAAGAAATTGTGGCAAGGACTTGGGATACCCCTTGTGCCTTTACCAATGCACTTGAAATTTGGCAATTTAAGATTAGGCTGATGAGAAAGAAATTGAAAGGGTGGTCTATTAATGTAAATGCTGAACTAAGGAAACTGAAGAGAGAACTCCTTGAGGAGTACCATAATCTAGATGCTCAATCTGAGTGCAGGATGTTAGGTGAGATTGAGAGGAAAAGATTGAAAGAGATAAATGGTAATCTAGAGGCCATTTGGAAGATGGAAGAAACTAAAGCTAAGCAAAGATCAAGGGATAGACAAATTAAGGAAGGAGATAAAAACACTACTTATTTTTTGGCAGTGGCTAACCAGAGAAGAAGGAAAAAAAGAATTGCGGGACTGGAGGGTCCTGAGGGATGGATTGAGGAGAATAAAGGCATGCTTGAGCATGCTGTAGATTTTTATAAAACCTTGTTTGGTAAGGAAGCTGATTTCAAAGTAAGATTAGATAAAAATTTCTGGAGTGAAGATGAGAAAGTTAGACATAGTGAGAATGAGTTTATAGAAGCCCCCTTCTCTGAAGAAGAGGTTAAGGAGGCTGTTTTCAGCTCTTATGCTGAGGGGGCCCCTAGACCAGATGGCTTTCCTTTCCTATTCTACCAAGTTTTTTGGGACATTGTTAAGGATGATCTCATGAACTTGGTCAGGTTGTTTGAGACAGGTGAACTAGACCTTGATAGGCTAAACTATGCTATGATAACCTTAATTCCAAAAGAACCTGATGCTAGACACTTGAAGAAGTTCAGACCAATAAGTTTGCTGAACTGCAGTTTTAAAATTTTTGGTAAACTTTTGAATAATAGATTGATTTCTATGGCTAATAGATTGATTGCTAACAATCAAACGGCCTTTATCAAGGGGAGGTATATCCTGGAGAGTGTAGTAGCTGCCCATGAAATTATTCATGAGGTGCATAGATCTAAGGAAGAGGGTATGATTTTAAAACTCGATTACGAAAAAGCCTATGACCGTGTTAGTTGGAATTTCCTTGAGGATGTTCTTAGAACTAGAGGTTTTGGTGATAGATGGATTATGTGGATCATGACTCTAGTCAAAGGAGGTTCTTTGTACATTAGAATCAATGATGAAAATAGCAGTTACTTTAAACCTGGGAAAGGGCTGAGGCAGGGGGATCCTCTGTCCCCTTTGCTCTTTAATTTAGTGGTGGATGTGTTTACTAGGATGTTATCTAGAGCAGCAAATCAAGAGATGATTTCTAGGCTAATGAATGATGCCATTGATGGTGGGGTCATTAGCTTGCAATATGCTGATGACACACTCTTGTTTTTGGAAAACAATCTAGAGAAAATAGGCAATTTGAAGTGGATTTTAGTCTATTTTGAGCAGATGTCTGGTATGAGAATAAATTATGACAAAAGTGATTTACTCACAATTGGGGTAGATGAGGAGGAGTCTAATGAAATTGTTAAAGTCTTGTGCTGCAAAAAAAGTGATTTTCCTATCAAGTATTTGGGAGTGCCACTTCATTTTGCTAAACTTAGGAAGGTTGACCTTCAGCCTGTGATTGATAAGATACTTAAGAGGATAGCTGGTTGGAGGGGTAGACTTCTTTCCTATGCTGGTAGGTTAACTCTACTTAAAGCATGTTTGGCTAGTATCCCTGTGTATCTTCTCTCAATTGTAAAGTTTCCTAAATGGGATATAAATATGATCAATACCCAGATGGGTCATTTCTTATGGAATGACTCAGCAGATAGGCAGAGATATCACTTGGCTAGTTGGCCTTTAGTGGCTCAGAAGAAAGAATATGGAGGCCTAGGTATCCTAGATTTAAGGAGTATGAATCTTGCTCTTTTGAGCTCTTGGATCTTTAGATATCAGTTAAATAAAGATGCTATTTGGACTAAACTGATTGATTCAAAATACAATACTGCTAAACCAAATGTTCTGTGCTGTCCTGAAGCTGGTTGTTCTCCTTTTTGGAAAGGAATTTGTTGGGCTATGCAGGCTGCAAAAGTAGGAATACAGTGGAAAATAGGTAATGGGAGGAAGGTGAGGTTTTGGGAAGATACTTGATAGGAAATGTCAGTCTGGCTATTCTTTACTGGCCCTTGTTCATCATTAATGAGCAGCAGGGAGCTACTGCTAGTGAGGTTTGGGATGGTGATAATCTGAAACTCACCTTTAGGAGAACTGTCTCAGAACAAACCATGAATTTGTGGTTAGAGCTGGTAGAGTTAATAAGTACTGTAGATCTATCCAATGAGGAGGATACAATGATCTGGATATACACAACCACTGGAAAATACACAGTCCAGTCTTTGTATGCTGTGGTAAACTTCAGAGGGATTACCCCTATCTTTGTTAGTTCAATTTGGAAACTACACATACCCCCTAGGGTCCAGGTGTTTTTGTGGCTCCTGTCCAAAAATAGATTGCTAACAAGGGATAATTTGGCTAAGAGGAGGGAGTTAAATGATTTGACTTGTCTATTCTGTGCTGAAAATGAATCTACCATGCACCTATTCTTTGATTGTTGTGTTGCTAAACAGGTCTGGAGTGTTGTTTCAGAGTGCTTAAGTTTGAACTTGGGCTCTGATTTTGAATCGGTGGCAGGTCTATGGATTGCTGACAAAAAACACAGAACTACTAACATGATTACTTCGGCTGTGTTGTGGTCCTTATGGAAATTTCGTAATGATTTGTGTTTTCAGGGTCGCGTTTGGATGCAACTAAAGGATCTGCTATTAAGGATTGCAAGGATGTTGAGGAGATGGGAGGCGTTGATGAACAAGCAAGAGGTGGAGGCGGTCAGGGAAGTGGTGATCAATCTGGAACGAAGAGCTTCGTTGCCACTGCAACTGGGATGGATCGGAAGAACAGCTACGTTGTCAAGGGTGGATCAATCGGGTGCTCCGCTTTTGGACTCCATGGCTGTAGCTTCAAGTCTGAGTGATGGAGATGGTCGAGTTGATACTGCAGGAGCTTTCCCGAATGCTTTATTTCCTGAACTTTCTGCGTATAGCCATGAGGCTTCTGATGTAATCGGCGTTGGTGCCAAAACCTGAACTCGATGTTACATGGCTTTTTGCAATAACTAGTAGAAAGCGCGCGCACCTGCGCGCGCGCGGATAAACAACACGGGCATGTACAGTAAAATTATATGAAAAGCTAATTAAGAGTAACAAGCACATATATACTTTGATATGTATAGACATATTGGTAAACATTATGTATCACATAGGGTATATGTTGCACACGCCGTTGCAATTGACCCGACTTGGAAAGAAGAATATATTACATATGTTTTTTTTTTTAGGGAACCACATGATTCCATTAATCCTGTGAACCATATGTTCACTTTGTTCATTGGCACATGGATACAATGTGATAGATTACCGGACACGAGACTATCATCCTAACAAATACTATCAAATCTAGCCAACTCATGTGCTACTCTATTACAATCGCGAGGGGCATAAGAAACTTGGACTTGAGAGTAATTCACGGCAAGCGGCTCCTTATGTTCATACACCAGGCACCGATTAAAAAAAGAACTGAAAAAGAAAGAAAGTAAGAGATAGACCTAGAAATAAATAAAATGGCAGCATTTGACCTCCTGCAACTGGATAAGCACAACATGGAATCAAGAAACACCATTCATCAAAAAAAGTCTAAGGTGTCGGCACATAAAAAAAGAATACAAAGAAGAAAGGGGTGTGGTGGCAAGAATCGAAGGAAAGTGCATTTGATAGAATCTAGGGAAGGGAATGTTATATGGTAGATGGATAGATCAGTAGTACATATAGATCGATGAAGAGGTTCGGACCTTTAAAGATCATCAGCCTTTATTTCCAAGTAAAATGAGACATCATACTTATCATAGGCTTTAGAACAGCAATGATCTTAAAATATGTTCATCATTTGGACAGTTATAACCCGACAGTGACATCATTATATGACCCATGAAGAAAAGACAATAGCTTTGTCTCATCATTCGAATAGTTCTCACTCAACAAGATAACATCACTATATGATTAAAGATTAAGATGGTACATGTGCCGATTAGGTGAGGTCTATGTAATGGTACTCTCTTTTACAAAGCTGTTTGCATGAAACCAACAGCTCTATTTGGTGGCTGCTATGTGTCAATTAGGTGCTCCGAAAACCAAAAAAACTGATGGGCATCAGTTGTGAAAATCAATTATACTTGAACACCTTAAGACCCGTACTATTTGTTTTGTCAGTTCATAATCTAACTTCTGGTGTGGTTGAAATATGCTTCAAACTGAAAATTTTGACTGAATATAGAAGCACAAGATATCAACAGTTCATGTAACAATGGTTACCTTGTAGATATGGTAGCGAATGTGGAAGTGATACGGTAGTACCAATGCGAAAGGGGCATATGAAGTGTGAATCCAATAAAGGGTAGACCGGAACATCGGAGCATGGTGGAAGCTAGAGACCAGCATGCATTCATTACACATGTTTTATCTACCTGCATAAAAGTAGTATAGTGAATAAGGCACCTCATTACTTTCATGGCAATTTTTCTAGAAAACGGAAATGAACAGTGCACTGGGCACTGGCTGGCAAACACAAAAAGCTGAACCTAAAACGCAAACTTGGGAAACAAATTTGGAGGCCTAACATGACAAGAATCGTTTCTTTTTTTTTTTTGGGTGCACCCACCTATCTTTGGTAAAGGACTGGTCAATTAAGACAAGCAAGAACTCTAGTGCGTAGAAAATGGATAGAAGGAATCAATGAACCCATGTCTAACTTCCATGAACCTAAAACTGCTTGTGAGCATAAAAGGATAAAGATGATGTCAACCCACAATTCAGTGATATCGAAGGAAGCTAGGCATAGATAGATGTGAAGCATATCATGCGCACCTCTATTTTCAGTTTGAACTCCAAATCATATTTCCTTGCTGCACAACATAGGCATGAGTTAAATCTCCGCAAAGTCTTGAAGCCTACACCATAGCAGTCCACTCTTTATGTATCTGCATGTGTTCCATTGTTCAGTTAGTACGTAAAGCGTGAAACTGTCAATGTGACACAGACGGAGGTGCAGTTCTCCTCGAGGCATTACTAAATCATGGTGAACTAAAATTAACCTTGGAGTCTAATCCACACCACAACAAAGCCTATTTAAATAGGGAAACGTAACCACTAAGGCAACGACATTGCTGTAGCTAACTTTTTTTAAATAATGTCAATAAGTAAATATTGAATACAGGTTGTAATTTTACTGTGAGCACTTAGAGGCATATCTAAAAAAGGTTTGTGGGAAAACTAAATTTTCAGTCATAACGCATAGGAAAGAAAGGGGTAACAGAACATTAAACGGGCCAAACCAAATGTATCTGTTGAAGTCAACGGAGAGTTGCCACTACCTTGGATGGGCAATGTCACAAACAGATGGCATGGAACACTTGAGGCCAAATTTGACTTTCCAAACGGGCGTGGCTGAATCATTGTAGAAGTCTATCACACCAAGGACTAAAGCATGGTATGAACCCCCACTACAATCAAGTTCAGCCATTCAATAAGCAAATTACACCAAATACCTAGCACATGAAGATCAAATTATATCGTGGTGAAGGAAAGAGCACCTCTGGTCATTGAAAGCAAAACAAATGCTAATTATCAATATCTCATAAACCACTCTCAAGGAAGATATGGATTTTGGGGAGCCGAGAAAAGGTCTATTATTACTGTCATGGTTGGAGCTTAAGGTTCTATTGATTGAATCATCATTCATTTTTCCGATTTTTTTAGAACTCAGTCACAACCTAAACTGAGCAATATTAAGCAAAGAAACAGCTGTTGAGAGAAATGGTCGCTATTTTTTCTCTCTTTTCGTAGCTAGCTATTTATCACAAACCTTCTCTGTAGTCAATGCTTCAAAGACAAATGCCGTTCCAGCTTCGGTGATCTTTATCTCTTCTCGAAGAGTCAAACAATTAACACTTGTAAACTATATTTATGAGTTCTGTTAATATAGATATGAATTTATAGGAAGCACCGACATCATCTGTAGGAGCACTTTGTGTAAATAGGGGTCATTTGACTCCTCCTATGTTCCTGTCCTGGTTTGTCTTGGTGATGTTGGTAGATTCAATTGGTTAGTTAAATCACAGTTGTGAATCAATATTTCATCATTTGTTGATTAGATTGGCTGGGCACATGATTAATAAAAGGAGAGCTATGCTTGTTAAGGTAGATACTTTTGGCGTGCTATCTGGGTCAATAGGATGGGAATACAGTACCTGGAAACGTTAGAGCCAAGAGTTAAGTCCTGCGACAACCAAAGGACCGTTCCAGACAACTAAGAGACTCAGCACATTCCTTGGGTGAGGAAATCTGAAAAGGAAAGATCAAATCGACACATATGAATGATGGCTTAATAAGGCGGAGACCTCAAAATGCAGATGGGAACACAATGACCAAACATAAACTGATTATAAACCTGGTAATTATATTGGTCTAGCATAGAAACACTTTCAGTTTCAACTTGGTAAGACAAAAATTTAGGAAATCATGAAAATGTTACAAAGTGGAAACCAACAACGTGGAATCATATACCAGCTCGAGGTTCTAATTGCTCCAAAGCTGAGCAGTCAAAGGAAACTGGAAGCGTCCATTAAAAACAAAAAATTAAAAAGCAACAACCAGTGCTTTCGTTTTTGTTTTGGTCTTCTTACCTTAGAGAAACACAACAATTTTTTCACGTAAACTGAAATATCATTACGTGCAGTCGAATAGAAAAAAAAAAAAAGATGCTAGCCTGTTGTCACTCAATGAAAATGGTCAATAATCTTCATTGGCTTCTAAACGAAGTCAATTTGAAGCCTCTACTTAGATTATTTGTTGTAGTACAACAATAAAACTATCCAGCCCATAAAGATTATATATTCTGAGATCAAAAGAACTTGTCGAAGGAAAAATGAGATAGGATCGCATATATAACTGGTAACAGCTACTCACTTACTAATTCCTAATATCACTAAGGGAGACTCACTGAGTAGTACAAAAACAATTACCTTGTTTTGATAGGCTGAGAAATGTAAACTGAATCTAGTAAATCAGCATATCACATCTCATGGAATCCCACCATAAATTACTTAGCAGCTAGGTATACATATTTTCAACCATAAATTCTATAGCAGCTAAGCATAACCATTCAGTGGCTATGCATTTAGCTCAAGACACAGATTCAGTTAACTGACCATGAACTGAAAGTACATTCGGTTAACTTAAAGTAAATACAGATTGGTCGGTCAAAATTACCAGGAAGATAACGAATAACTTGTCATGGGCCACGTCTCCTTAAAATCTCGGACTGGTAATTACAGAAAACTGTTAGCAAGCTTCACAACTGTTATACTTGTCGGTTTCCGAAAAATCTACACCACAAATTTGATGAAGTTGAGGCCTCGTTTAAGCAAGTACACTTTGTTGCGGCATTGCCGAACTGAAGGATAAGTAAAGTGGGCAAAAAAAATTCAGCACCGTACATTATAGAGCAGCAGTAACAATCCCATGAATGTAGGTCATACTATCCATCTGCAGTCATAGTAGACTGGAGGGCAAGGGCACAATATATTTGTTCATCCACATAACACGAAGTTCGAATAAAGGGAAAAACCTAATAAAGAATTAAGCATAGGAAAAGAAAACAATAATGTGTTGGCCTCCTTTTTTATATGCGCGTTAGCATTCACGCACCAAACTGCGTGGTTGGTAACATAAGCAATTGTGATGCAATTATGTCACTACTCAGTATACATCGAGAGTCCAATCAAAAGCATCAAACACCACGATGATTTTATATAACTACAATTTATTTATGTATAGGCCTCCACATGCCTAAATAAGCTCTGAAAATAACCACTCCATTTGAATAAGCAACTCAGAATGCAGGAAGAACTTACCACGTCAAGTAGGAGGCATATAGGTGTACCCTGTGTTTCATTCTAAATGGCAAACATTAAGTTCTGAAAAATAAAACCCAGCATTTAGAACTTGAGGTGTGCAATAAATTGCAGGCAATATGTAAATCAAGCAACCGTGCAAGTAGACAAGATGGGAAACTGAGACTATGCACAAGGGTACCATCCTACTTATTTGCATATTAGCTTAGACTAAGGAATTTTTTGAGGTATACAATAAATTGCAGGTAATATGTAAACCAAGCATTTTTGCGGGATGCCAAGATGGGTACATTGAAAGGCACAAACTGAGACTATACACAAGGCTACCATCCTATTGATTTGCATAGTAGGTAATCAGGTACAGGCGTACAGCAAATAGGTCTAAGGCTTATTAACTATGTTCAAGTGTGGGAGGCAACCTGGTTTCTTTGTGCGCAATTCAAAATAGATTCTACTAAACAGATATGAACCCATCTACGATGGTAAGTAAATCTTGTAATGGGGTAGCTTATTCACAGCACCTCATCTAACTGAATAGAAATCTCCTTATAGCAATGTATAGAAGCAAATGAACTCACCAATTCGCTTTCTACTGTTGTTACTCCACAGGACCTTACCTGCAGTTGTTTCAGACCTGTACAAAAATGGATTTGCAAGGAACCAGACAGAGATTGGTAGGAATAGATACATCATCGGCTATGGGGTGTGGTCAGTGATAGAACAACCAACCAATCATGTGCAGACGTCACCGACAATGGATTTATGCTCAGTAACAAACACGAAAAGTGCAGGGATTAACCAGAATGGAAAAAATACACATGTAGAACATAAGCAACTTGGTAAGATAATGACATTGTGATGACAAAGTTAACACAAATCACAGCAGTAGAAGACTGAAAGAACTAATCGAATTGCATAATTCCATTGTCTCGCCTAAAAAATTCATCATCCCACAACCCCGAACCTCGCTTAAAAAAATCATCACAACACTATCATATTCCCTTAAATTAATCTAAGGGCAAGAAAAAAGTGGACTCATCATTGGACATGACAAAAATGTTGAGAATTGCAGTGCACCGATATGGTGATGTCCTCAGATATATGCCACAAAATCATGAGCACCGCTACATACCAAAGAATGGAACCAATATCATTGGCATCATCATGTCCTCAGGTATGTGGACCAATGGAGGGAGAGAGGATGTGGGGGAGGAGCCACGGGACGGAGGCGGAGAAAATGGTGCCCCGCCGCCAGATCCGGCCACCGAGCCGACCCACCGCCCGACGAGAGAGGAGGAGGCTGCCGGGGCGCTCGGCCCACACCGGCCGTGTCACGGCGCAGACAGGAAGACGGAGCAGGGTAGGGGAAGAAAATGGCGACGTACCGCCCGATGCAGCCGCCGGCGGCGACGACGAGGCAGCTAGGGTTTCGTCCAGCGACCGCGTACCACCGGGAGGATGCAGCGGAAGTGGATGCCGCGGCCAGCAGCCATCGGCGAGGCCGAGGCCGGCGGGAGAGGGAGGCCGCCGGCGCCGCGACGCCGCCGGCGCCGCCCACCCGTGCCCCGAGCCCGTCCATGGGCTGCGCTGCGATGGAGCGCCGAACCACGGCTCATCGATAGGGGAAGAAGATGGCGACGCGCCGGCAGATACAGTCGCCGGACGTCGCTGCCGCGCTGCCGCCGGTGAGCAAGAGACGGCTAGGGTTTCGTGGAGGGGCCGCAGACCACGGAGAGGATGCAGCACGCGGCAGGCATCGGCGAGGCGGAGCCCGGAGGGAGGGAGAGGGAGCCCGCCGCCGCCACCACCGCAGCCCAACCACGGCGCGAGCCCGTCCATGGCTCAGTGCCAGATCGAGCCGGAGGGAGAGAGAGAGGAGGGAGGGGGCCGCCGGCGCTGCGCCGCCGCGCCGCACCGCACCGCCCGCCCACGGCGCACCACATCAGGAGGGAGGGAGAGAGTGAGGGATGCGCCGGGACGACGGCGGCGGAGGCGCGTTTGGCGGGAGGAGCGACGCGGCGTCGGAGAGAGAGAGGAGGGAGGGGACCGCCGGCGTTGCGCCGCCGCGCCGCACCGCCCGCCCGCCTACGGCGCACCACATCGGGGGGAGGGAGAGAGGGAGGGAGGCGCCGGGGCCGGCGGCAGCGCCGGGACGGCGGCGGTCGAGGCGCGGTTCGCGGGAGGACCGAGGCGGCGTCGGAGAGATCGAGAGAGAGGAGGCGGTGCTTTTTTTTTCCTACGGATGAGGACGGGGGCGGAGGAGATATTTAGCGCAGGGAGCGAGCGGACGGGAAGGTGGGTATTTTGTACCGTAAAAAAAATCTACTGACACCAGCAGCGTACGGAAGGCAGGCTGGCCATGGATGGAAGCCATCGAAGGGCTCAAAAGAATCAGGGCGACGTGTACACGGTGAAAACGCTGGGAACAACTGCGGCTTTAACATGTTAAAAAGCAGGGAAACCTATTTTTCTAAAAAAACACTTGCCGGTACCTCTCCCGATGCGCGTGACTAGAACGGCCCGCGGCACGCACGTCGTGCACGTCCGCGGCATCAGCAGGTTGCAGGAGCAGCAGTGCATCGTAGACGGCGGCTTCGTATACTCCCCGTCCTTCGCCGTCGCCGGCCTTCATTGGGCCATCCGATACTACCCGGGCTCCGACGACGACGACGATGTGAGCGTGTCCGTCGAGCTACAGACCCAGGGCGCGGTGGCGTGGGCGTACGTCGGCCTCCTGCTTCTGGACCAGACCACCGGCCTCCCGGACACCCTCATCTGGGACAAGAACCCCACGCTGTTCGACGCGGACTCTTGCACATGGGGCACCTGCGACGTCGCAGCGAGAAGAGTGCTCAGGGAGTCGGGCTTCGTGCGCGGTGACTGCCTCAAGATCGAGTGTGTCGTCGACGTCTGCCAGGACCGCATCGCCTTCGCTGACCGGCCGACGCCCAAGCTCGCGCCATTGCGCGTGGACGCCAACGAGCTACTCGGCTCGGCAGAGGGCGCCGACCTTGTCATACACGTCGGCGCCGGCGAGCCCTTCACCGCCCACACCTCTGTGCTCGACGCGTACGCCCCTCGCTTCCTGAAGAAGAACCAGTTCGGCAGGCAGCACAGGCGGCCCAACCAGCAGCAGACGATGATGCGCGTCACCATCCTCGACGCCGACTTGCCTCCGTCGGCCGTCGAGGCGTTCCTCCACTACATCTACACGCTGCCCGTCGTGGCCGGCCTCACCGGGGACGGCTATAGGGCCATGCTCCGGCACCTGCTGCTCGCCGCCAAGCGGTACGGCGTGCCGAGGCTGGTGGGCATCTGCGAGCGACTCCTGGCACATGCGTGGACGTCGCGACCGCGGCGGAGACGCCCATGGCCGATCCGTACGGGTTCAAGAAGCTGAGGGAGACGTGCTTCTAGTTCGTGTCGGATCCGGACAACTACAGACACGTGCGGGAAAGCAAGGGATATCGTAAGATGTTCAAAGCACCTTTTGAAGCAGAGATGTGTAAATTTAACTTTCTCCAGACCAGTATAATGCCCGTGCTAACGCTACGGTTTCATTTTAGGGATACACATAAAAAGAACCAAATTACACATTACTGTAGTATTTTGTCACACAAATAGAGTACAGAAGGATTCGTTGCATCACTTTCAGTACATTATAAATTAAAATTTGTCACCAAAACGCCATTCAGAGAATGTGTATTATACAATCAATGTTTTTTTCCGGAGTTCAACATTACACAATTGTATATAAACATGTATACAATCCGAGAAACATTTTTACATAAGAAGGCATAATAAAATTATCTCTCGTGTTAACCATCTAATCGAAGTACATATAAAACTGCAAATGTAGCTCCTGGATGACCAATACACGAAGGACACAAGTACAAATTCCCTTGTACAAGCTCAGTTGCAGGCCACTGGATCGATGACCAATCCACTTATAGGACAAAAGTACGGATTCCCATGTAAAAGGTTAGACCCAAAAGAATTGTTGGAGGTGGGAGCAAGTTTAGCTTTACCAAGTCCTGATAAAAAAAATGTTTTAGACCTTGAAATAAGATGATAGAAAAGGATGCTTGCAGTTTGAGTAGGATCCTAAAATGTTTAGTAGTAATCAATATCCTAAAAATGTCTTCCCTTGCCAGCATTCGGTAATATATAACAGTTTTGTGCAAACTTTCAACGTGCTTACTCAGAACCTTCACTTCCTGCTTGGGTATATCCAGGCTATATCCCGCAAAAGGAATCACAAGTTTGTCTCTAATTCGTTAAAAGTTCAAACTAACTCTATTCGCAGAATGGGATGCGATGCAGAAGTAAATGTCAATGTATATATGATTTAGAAAAGTGCAGACACTTTTATTTCCTACTACTGAAGAGGTCCTGCGACGCAACGCTCTGGATGGCGGCGATCTGCCCCACGCTGATGGTCCCGGTGACCGTGGCGTTGTAGCGCAGCCCTACCTCGAAGCGCGCCGGGTACGGCGCCTCCAGCCGCGCCTCGTACTGCCGAAGTGGCCCGGTACGACGGCAGGGCCCTCGTGGGCTGCGACGATCTGATGCCCCCACGCTGAAGAGGTCCTGCGACGCGACGCCCGCCCTGGATGGCGGCGATCTGCCCCGCGCTGCTGGTCCCGGTAATGGCCTCGTACGCGATCCTGGAGAGAGCCTGCGAGCGACGAAGACGACGCCGTCCACGCACGCGTACCTTTCCTGATTCCTGACGCTGGTGAAGATCGCGTATGTCCTTCCTCTCCCGGCGATCTTCACGACAGCGGCTCGGCGGTTTTCCTCGCCGGCGATCGTGAGATCGCGAGGCTGGCGGCGCGGGACTTCCTCTCCTGGAGATCTTCACGACGGGCGTACTTCCTCGGCGGCGTTCACGGTGCTCGTCTTCCCATCCCTGAGGCTGCTCGTGGGCGCGATGCTGGAGGGAGCCTGCGAGGGCGTTTCAATTTTTGAATTTTGTATCGCTAGATTTGTTGCGTGATTGGAGGAAGTGGGTCGTGAGGACGTGGGTCGAGTGGACGCAGGGTGGGGAGGCGGGGTAAGAGTGGGAAGCCTGACCATACATCTAATTGTAGCCCTTAGATCTAGTTTAGAGATGTTTTAGACCCTTGATTTTAATGAGGGGGATTGCCTTGGCAAGTATTTCATTATAGTAGAGATGTGTGGAAGAAGTATAGGGAGAGAAGTGGGCTCCATTGTAGTGGCGAGGGCATGGCATGGCTAGATCTACGTTAAAATAATTTTTAAATTAATATAATATGGATTTGCTATACCTTGCAGGGCGCTGCTACTTTGGCTGTCGAGTCGCCACAAGCCCCCCAGATGAGTCTGGCACTGACTGAGCTCGAGCCTGTTCTCTGCTCGGACAATGACAGGGTTGATTGGTGGGCCGACCTGGTGGAGGCTGAGTTTATGGCCCATCATCCGACGACCTTGGAGGATGATCCGCCGCAAGCTTGTACTGCAACGCCGCAGCTGTCTGCACTGATTGCGCCGTTGGGCAGTGCGGACCGCGATGCCTTCGACGTGGACGCCATCGAGGCCGACCTCGATGCGGCGGCTGCTGACAACTCAGTCGTCATCTCGGTCGACGCGCCGAGCAACGACGACGACCTGGACGGGGCTCCCTCCCCCGCTATGACGGCGGCGATGGTGGACGGCCCCGTAGGGGGCGATGCTTCTACCACCATGCCTGACGTGGTGGATCTGCAGAGCCAGGGACCGAGCGTTGACCTCTCTTCTGCCGTTGGCTCGGCGGTGGAGATGTCTGCTGCTGTTGGAGTTGTGGCTCCCGCTGCTACGGTCCATGATGCCACCTTGCCGCTACACCAGGATGACGCGACATGTGGGGCGTCCGCATCTGTCGAGTGTCGTGGCCTTGATGGGCTCGTGGCTTCGGAGGTGTGTGTGCCTGTTGTTCTCCAGGTTGTCGAGGAGCGAGGCAATGGTGGTGTCTGTGTCATCGACACTGGCGCGGCGACCGTGAGAGTTGCGGATATTGGGGATGCTTCCTTGGTCCTCCGCCCGGAGGCCACGGCGTCTTCCCCGGCCTTTGCGACGGGCTCCAACGTGGCGACACCGGTTCCTAAGATGGCGGTTGACAACTTCATCTCCCGCTTCAAGAACCCTTTGGATCAGCCTCTCATCATGTCGCCGCCGCGTCTCAGGATCACACGTGACCCGAGAGCCTGTACTGATGAGGAACTGATCCCCAGGAGGAGTGCACGGTTGGCGGCCAAGAGCAAACGCAGGGAACCGAAGCATGAGGCCCAGGCTAGGAAAATACTAATAAAGAAGCTGGGCATGGAGGTCGAAACGCAGGAGCCGGACATGGCGTCGTTCGACGAGTTCCAAGCTGCCTTCACACTCCCGTTGCTGGAACAGACTAGGAAGGCCATGGAGACATACTACCTGGGCAAGGGCCGATTCACGGCCGAGGTGCCGGCAATGGTCGTGAACCAGCCGTGACGAGTCTCATTTGTTGAGTTTTTCAGCTTGTGGTCGCACAATTAGTTATCCATGTAATACAAACGTTAAGGATCCAGTAGTTAGATTTGCTGTTTGGGTTGCTGATGGCTTCTCGCCACCATCATTCTAAGCATTTGTTGTAGGTCTCACGACCATTCCATTCCAATTAATGAAATACAGGCATATTTGCCTGCTCGCGAAAAAAAAAGATTTGCTATACCTCAACCGTCTCGAATTCATCATTTTCTCAGGCGATTCTAACAGCCATTAGATTGAAATCTAGTGGTCAAATCTGCGAATAGTGGCCGCAAATTAAAAGTTCAATCACTGCCGCACAGCCTGGGCATCCGCATGCCGATCCACCGCCGCTATGTAATCTTGCGATTAGGACCGTCGCCTCCCTCGCATGCAGTCCCTCACCTGAATAGATCGCATGCAGTCCACGCATCGCTTGAATAGATTGGTCTAATTTCAGGCGACTGTTAAATAGGAAAAGTGAACTTCTATATTTAATAAATAATTATATGGTGTTATTCTTGTAGTAACAAGAAGTTGTCGCACTATTCGGGATCGTCTAAGGGCGGGTATATTGGTGTCGTCTCATAACCTGTCTCATAGAGTTTAAGGGGTGTGTCTACGTGACACTCGAGTGACGTTCACTCGATTATATTATGGGGTAAGAAATCAAGTGTTTTTATCCCTTCAAAACACTTGATTTTTGTGATCGTTGAGTTAAGATCAAATGAAACAAAAAAATATTTAAATAATAAAAAACTATTAAACAAAGAAAATAAAAAATTAGCCAAATTATTTCTATGAAAGGCAAATTAAAAATTTATGGGGAATTAAATAGAACATACAAAAACATAAACAAAAGGCAAATAAATAAAAAAATAGCCAGATTATTTCTATAAAAGACAAACTACAAATTTTAAAGGGAAATGGAAAACATGCATAAATAAAAACAAAATACAAAAAATAGCAGATTATTTCTATGAAAGGCAAATTGAAAATTCTCATAGGAGAATCAAATAAAACATATAAAAATAAAAACAAAGCTCAAAAAATAATAATCAGATGTCTGTTTAAATAATTGTGACTATTCTCAAGTATGAATGATTGATTTACACCATGTTAACATAGAATTTACACCCGGACAAAAGCTGTAAAATATGGTCAAATGCGATGTAAAATATACACTGAAAATGAAATATCTGAATGCAAGATATAATGTGACGTGACGATGGCCAATAGTGCCCACTGGCCGCACATAGTCCCACTCCCACTCCAGGCAGACCAAATCAAGCACAGGCATGCGACCACCCTGTCTTCCCGACCCTCATCCAACGGTCACAGTTATCGAGTGACGGCGGACCATAAATCACTCAAGTGAGATTTAGATTTACAGACTCGAGTGAATTCTGGTTTCCTGTCACTCGACTGACAACAAGGTAGATTTCACTCGATTTTGAAAAGGAACCACCACTGAGAAGAAAAAACATATAACGATACACTCGAATTATACACATAAAGCCAAAAAAAGGATTTCTTTCTAAGGAAAATTTGAAGATAATCAGATAAGCATAAAAACAAATATGCAAACAGATTAACAGATTTTTTTTTCTATGAAAGGAAAATTTTAAGATTTTCAAATGTGAAGAAATACATAAATACAAAGAAATTAACTAATGCAAAAATAGAAATCCAAATTTACAGCACTACTACGTCATCTAACCCTACTAGTTGCATGCGGCGTGGAGCACGAAATGGGTGGCCTTGTACGTAGGTTGTCGCATGCACCTGCAGCATGCGACAGCATGCACATCAGCTGTCATCACAAATGAGTGCACGAACCACACACGTACGCTCGGGAAATGGAACACCAACGGCTTCACGAAACGCTCGCATGGGACCTTGCTGCGCTCCATTGATTGCGCGATCCAACGGCCACCGGATTCGAGTGAGCGGAGCCCAAAAATCACTCGAGTGATTTTTAGCTTTCCCGAATTTAAGACGACTTAATGTATTATATGTACAATGGTTGTCTTTTTAAGTTGTTTCATGGTAATTCACAATTTTTTAATTTATGGAGAGAGTAAAAATAGGATTGTGAGGTGTATGACAACAACTCATACAATGGTAAAATAGTTGTCTCATAGTCCTAAATTTTAGCTCATTAGTTCTTTCTCACCTCTCTCTTTCCAACATATCATGAAAAATCCTACGTGGCAATGCATGAAACGACATATGAGACCGCTTATGTGTACCTGCCCTAAGATGACGAGGGCATGGCATGGCTAAATCTACGCCCTGTGAGCCCCTCTCTTTCATAAGCTATAGGCCCACATTAATTTTTTTCCATCCAAGGCCACACGGAATCGTCTACCTAACTTTTCCGGTAATGCTACTTATCGAACGACCTAAGGATCGGACGAGCCCGCGAGCTCTTCTCGGCCCATTGGACCGCCCCACTCCCAAACTGTGTGTCCGTGCGTCGCCCTCGACTTCTCCGCCGCCGTCGGACGCGTGCCCGCTTCACACTCGACTACCCGCGCTCAGCCTTATTCTCTGCCTCGCCCACTCCGCTCGCCCCTCTTCTCTTTTTCTGTATTCCGCTGCTGCTCTGCACGCCGCTGCTGCTTCCGCACCGGCTCGCGTCGGAGGCCGCACGCCACCATCCCAATCCCGTGCTCCTCTTCCTCCGCAAGCAGGGCAGCGAGGCCGCTCCGAGCGTCATCCCCCACAGGATGGGAGCTTATTATAGGCACGGACGGGAGCGGAGGCCACGGCGGCGGCTCAACGGGATGGCAGCCATGGCAGGGGCCATCCCCCACGATGGCCATGGCAGGGCCTGCTTGGTGTCAACATGCCGCCGCCGGTGGCCTCTTCCCCATCCCCCTCCTCGCTGTGGCGTGCTCCTGCAGCCCGGTATCCAGCACACGAAGCTCTCGCGACCTCACCGGATCTAAGCTCCCCCCTTCTCCTCCTCCGCTCCTCATGTTGTTATCCCTCCTCGCCGGATTTGAGTTTTGTATTCTGGATCTGAGCTGTTTTTCTCCCCCCTACTCTTGTTGCTCTGGAATATTGATCCAACTCTAGACTTTTTTTGGTTTTTTTCCTGGATGTTTCAGTACATCACAAATCGATGGTGCATTAGGTAACATAAGCTGATGTTTCAGAGAGACAGTAGTTGATGTTTCTGTAACAGCAAGTGATGTTTCTGGTTTTTTTGCTGGATGTTTCAGTACGTCACAAATCGATGGTGCATTAGGTAACAAGCTGATGTTTCTAGAGAGATAGTAGGGGTGTTTCTATAATAGCAAGTTGATGTTTCTGTAACAAGTCAATGTTTGTCAATAGCTTTTTTGAGTCATTTCATTAGTTTCCCTTTCCATGGTGCGTTAAGCTTTACATGGTTCATTAGTTGTTTTCTTTTTCGTGGTGTTTGAATAGTTTTTTTGGTTTGTTTCACTAGTTTTTTTCGATTTTGTTTCATTATATATCCTTTGATGGGGGGGGGGGGGGGGGGGGGGGGCTAGCAGTAGGTTTGGCGGCTGGCGGCGGCGAGGTCGGAGCGGTGCGGTTGGGGGGGGGTTCCCTTTGCTGCGGTTGGGTCCGGGGTGGGGTGGGGGTTTTCGAGGCGGTGGGGCTGTTTTCCTGTTCGGGAATAAGGGGAAGTGGTGTTTTACTGTTGATAGTGAACGGTGGGTGGGCCGGGCTCGGACTTCCTATTCTTAGGACGTCGGAGCGCTAGCATGACCCTAACTTTTCATCACGCTGCCTTGTCAAAAGAAAAACTTTTCATCACGCTGTTAGTTGACTTCACTCCTTTCCCTTCTTTGTTCGAAGCTGCTCGCCTAGCTTCTTCTATGATAACTATAGTAAATCATATATGTCACACCCATGTTGTTGGGCTTGTCAACGGGATGTTTTGCTGACATGCCATTGTTGTTGTGGGAGATGGATAGGATGTGATTAGCATATATGTGGTTTTTAGTATTGTTTTCTCACCAGCGTAGAAAATAAAAATAGAAAATCATAGTTCTAACCTTTGGAGGCAGTATAAAGGAAGGAGTGTATATCTAGAACAAATAACTGTTTTTCTCGCAATAACTTTAGCTATATCTTTATTTATATATTTCCCATGCATACGTAATATAGGTTCCGTTACGAAATACTCCCCCCATCCCAAATTATAAGTCACTCCAAAGAATCATAAAAAGTGAAAGCATCTTAAGTTTGACCAAAACAATAAAGAGAATTACAACATGTGTGATATCAAATAGGTATACAACTAAAAGTATGTTTCATAAAGAATCTAATGATGCTCAATTGGCATTATAAATGTTATTATCTTATCGTATAAAGTTGGTGAAACTTGAGATGTTTTGACTCTCCAAGTTCTTGGAATAACTTACAATTTGGGATGGAGAGAATACAAAATTATTGCTAAGATTTAGCCATGCCATGCCCTCGTCATCACAAGGGAGGCCACGTCTCTCCTACAAAAGGTGCTCCGAACATAGGATATCCCTTGCTCTCCCGCAGGAGGCTGTAGTTGTCCGGATCCGACACGAACTTGAAGCACGTCTCCCTCAGCTTCTCGAACCCGTGCCGATCGGCCATGGCAAGCGTCTCGGCGGCGGTCTCAACGTCGACGCACGTGCACAGGAGGCGCTCGCAGATGCCCGCCAGTCTCGGCACGCCGTACCGCTTGGCGGCAAGCAGCAGGTGCCGGAGTATGGCCCTCCAGCCGTCCCCAGTGAGGCCGGCCACGACGGGCAGCGTGTCGGTATAGATGTAGTGGAGGAACGCCTCGACGGCCGACGGAGGCATGTCGGCATCGACGATGGTGATGCGCATCATCGTGTCGCCGGTAAGAGCCTGCTGCTTTTTTGGCCTCCGCCTCTGCCTCTGCCGCCTGCCGAGGTTGTTCTCCTTCAGGAAGCCAGGGGCGTACGCGGCGAGCACGGAGGTGTGGGCGGTGATGGGCTCACCGGCGCCGACGTGTATGGCCAAGTCTGCGCCCTCGTCGGAGCCGAGCAGCTCGGCGGCGTCCACGTGCAGCGGCGCGAGCTTGCCCGTCGGCGGGTCAGCGAAGGCGATGCGGTCCCGGCAGACGTCGACGACGCACTCGATCTTGAGGCAGTCACCGCGCACGAAGCCTGACTCCCAGAGCACGCTCCTTGCCTTGACGTGGTAGGTGCCCCAGGTGCAAGAGTCCGCGTCGAACAGGGTGGGGTCCTCGTCCCAGATGAGGGTGTCGGCGAGGCCGGTGGTCTGGTCCTGAAGCAGGAGGCCGACGTACGCCCACGCCACCGCGCCCTCAGTCAGTAGCTCGACGAACACGCCCACATCGTCGTCGTCGTCGTCGGAGCCCGGGTAGTAGCGGACAGCCCAGTCGAGGCCGGCGACGGCGAAGGGCGGCGAGCGTACGAAACCGCCGTCGCCACACTGCCGCTCCTGCAACCTGCTGAAGCCGCGGACGTGCACGACGTGCGTGCCACGGGCCGTCCTGGTCACGCGCATCGGGAGAGTGCTCGACGTGGTCGACGCCATTGTGTACGCACGCAATGGTTTCTTTGAGAGAAAGTGCACACGCGTAATGTATGGCGGGGATAGGCAGAAACAGTCCTGCGTTTTTATGTGCCATTGGGAGAGACTAGAGGGCGGATTATTGACAGCGTCGGCCGAATTCGAAACTGAACCGGACCACGACAGATTGATTTGTATTGCGCCACCAACGATTTTCTGCCTAGGCTCAACTTCATGGTCTAACGACTATGTTTCCTTTTGGATTGCTTCCATGTACGCACATACTCATTGACTGGATTAAGCTCCGATCCTTTCCTATCTTGCCGGACTTTGCTTCTATGAGACGGCTACCACTACTAAAAGTTAACTGTAGCGGGCGTTTTTCCTTTTGCACAGCGGGAAATGCCGTCCGACACGGACACAACGCCACAGTAAATCACGGCCAGACCGCAGTGGACGCATTTGCCCGCTGCGGATATTGTATTTACCGTGACGGGTAAGTTAGGATGCCTGTCGCGGTTAATAGTTTTAAAAAAAAATATATTGAATGCATATAGGTTCAGTGATGAACAAGAACAAGTTAGAGGCAGACCTTGAAATACACGAATGATGTCCTCGTGATTAATATCCCCCGAGCCTTCACTAACTTTTCGATGTTCGGTTTAACCCATATTTTTTAACACTTATTATGTTTATTTCTGCAATAAGTTTTGAAGAGGAAGATTTATATCATCTGTGTAATTTTGATAAAATAAAATAAATTAGTCGGTGGTACAACTAATTATTTTATGAACCAGAATGTTGAGCAGTATGTAAGTTGTGATAAGGGCTACCATTGAAAAATAAAAAGAGATCTCCCTTCATAATCATTTCCGAAAAAATAAATCCTAGTACATTGAGTTATGGAAGTTGATATTATACGTCAAAAAACCTATAAAGGGTGATAATGAGTTATAGAGACACGTGAGCAGTATGAAAAGGCTACAAAGTGATAATATATTTATATCTAAATATTTATGCCTTTTGCAATAAAGAAAAAAGAATATACCAAGGTGTATGTTGATTTGATACAGGTTTAACATGACATTGTTTTTTTTGTGAGTATTAACTTATACTAAAATAAATTTAAAAAACATTCAGAACATAATAGATATGTTTCATTCTCGTTATCATTTTGTATTAATATTAGTAATTTTTTTCTCCCGTTGCAACGCACGGGCATATTTCCTAATAGTTTTAAAAGAACAAAAAAAAAAAACCTAGAGCCCGCCGGTGAGCCCATCTAGGGCTACTTCTGCCGGGACCTCCTCCTCAACGGATCTGCATACCGCCGTCGGGACCTCCTTACCGGATCTAGATCTGTAGCCGCCAGCGCCGGTCCTCCTCCACGCCCGGCCCCACCGTCACCGGATCTGGATCCTCCTCAGTGAGAGAGACGGAGAGAGAGGAAAATGTAACAACTCCAGTTTAGGCTTAGCTAAATCTTGCATCTCATGAGCATGATCATCTCATAAGCATCATAATTACATTTTGTGGTAGCATTTGCTTGAGTGCTTGGGTTAAAATGCAAATAGGGTTTTTCAAATTGTTGCTAGAAGTCATATTTGTGATGCTTTTCTCAAAGTGAGGCTGTAACAAAGTTTATGGAGAAAATTATTTGGAGAAAACTTTGTTTTTACCTCAAGTCATGAAAATGAGTTTTAGGGCTTCAAAAATGGCAAAAACAGTTTCCATGTTTTTAAAAATCATTATTTTCTATGTATTTATTTGACCCAAATTCTCATTTTCAAATCTAGGCCGAATTAGCAAAAACTTTCTACATGAAAGTTATTTCTCTCATCATTTGGAGAAACTTTCATGTTTGGACTTTTTTCAAATTCGCAATATTTTTCAAACTGCAGGCAGTCAAACTTTTCAGTTCAAATTTGGACCAGGTGGGACCCACCCGGCCCCACCTGTCATCATCTTTCTCCCCTCTCTCATCTCTGCTTCGCGCGCCAGGCCGCCGCAGCGCCGCAGCGATTTCCCCTGCCACCTCGCTGCCGCCCCGCCTGAATCGAGCCGCATGCGCACTCGAGCACCTCCGCGCCCCCGTCTCCCCTCGTACGCGCCGTCGCTCGCCGTCGCCACCGCGCTCCGCTCGCGCCCCGTTTTGCCGACGCCGATGCCGCACGCCATGCTCCGCCAAGCGAGCGCGCCAACAGCTCCGCGACGCTGCAACGACCACGAGCGCCGGGTACTCGAGCACCCACGCGAACGCCGCAGCATCGCCTCGCTTCCCCGCTGCCTCGCTGAGCCGCTGCGTCGCTGCGCCGTCCGCCATGGCCGCCGAGTCGTCTCCGCTCGCCTTGACCCTCTCGGTCCAAATTGGATGCGCCCAGCTCCCTTAAAAGCCTCGCCTCACTCGCTCACTTACTTGCCCCACCCCAATTCCCTCTTCACTCGCCACCTCAGCGCAGCCGCAGAGCCGCCATGGCCGCCGCCGTGCCCCTTTCCGGCTAGCCGCCTCTGTGCCCGACCATTTTCTTCACTAAGCGCGTCATCAGAACCACCCTGCTCCGCTCCACCTTCGCCACCTTTTCCCCGCTTCGATTTGAGTCCAGGTAGGGCCAATTGGCCGTCGTCTTCTCCGCCACCCGGAGCCGAGCTCCGGCGAGCCCCTTCGGCGCCGTCGTCCGCTCGCCCCGGCCATCATTTTCTTCCCCTAGAGCGTGCGCTAGCTCCGCCTTGGCTTCGCGAAGCCCGTAGGCATTTCCAAGCATGCCGCCGTGGCCTGCTCCGGCGACCCGCCATCGAGCCGCGCCGCCGCTCGCCGCCGTCCGTCGCTCCCGTCGATTTAGGCCATTAGAAGCTGCATCTTTACCACCGTTGGGTTCGCGCCGCCATCCCGAGCACGATGGTGCAACCCTTGTCGCCGGAGGCGTCGCCGTCGGCGAGCTCTCTGTAACAGAACCGACCAACTAATTTAATTACCAAGCACTAATCAAGCTAACGTGGCAACTTAGTTAGTACTTAGCAACCAAACCAGCCCGGTAGTCCAGAAAACCACGAAGGATTTTCGCACAAACATCAAGTAACATCCTAGACCGGTAAAGGCCCAACGAAAAACCATCCATAATTATTACATAAAAGTTCTCAAATAGATAGTATGTAACATAATTTAGTTATTACAAACCAAGTTCTCAACATAGTGCGGAAGCCAAATAGATTAACGAGTTCTCAAACACACCCTAAATGTTTTTTTAGAAACATAGTGCCATGTCCTTCATCATACTCCACAAAAGAAAGGGATGCGACAACTGGAATGATCGTGCCCACGTTCTACTCATCTCCGACAGCCAGATGGAGACAAGTGGGGCAGTAGCCATAGAACATCTCCCCATCTGCAACAACAATTGGGAATTGCACCCTGAGTACATTGTACTCAGCAAAACTTAACCGTCAGCAAGACACTTTGGTGGATGCTAGGCTGTATGTGGGTTTGCTGACTCATTTATTTGCCAAAAGATGAGCTTTTAAATCTTCAAATAGTGATAAAGAACTCTCTAGCTTATCTCATTAAGTAGTTACCTACCATGCTAAGTTAGCATCCTGCACTAGTCATCATTTTAGTAGAAGCAAACAATCTATTAATCAACACCGCATTGATTGAATATTCATTAAACCATCATGTGGAGAACATAACCAACTCGCATTTCAAATCTTATTTGCAGAACTGTAACTGCTCGGTCAAGTTAGTCGCTATCCAGGACCGATGGCGATTATAATCGATTGCAAACCAGCTGGCGGGTATTCCATCACACAAACCACACTCACTGGCCAGAGTGAGTGACGGTCACCATTGATCTACTCGGGAAACGCGGGATCAACGACTCACCACCACGACCAAGGAAACTCCCGGCTGCCAACAGGTAAGCGTGCCCATCAAATGACACCGCCCCATCTTAAGGACTCACTCTCCGGGCCCTTGTTTACTCACCACCCATCGCCAGCGTGGATACCTGGAAGTTGAAACCCGGCCCAAGTAAAATGCAAGGCTTCGCGGTTGGGCACTACACGCCCTTCCAGCTATATGTGAGGCACTGTTCAAAATGATCTGAGGACGCTCGTGTGCCATGATATATTAGAGGTGATTTCATCGTGGCCACATGGTTATGTTCTACAACCTATCAACATCATCATCAATCCAGGGGTAGTAACACCTATGTTGACGGTAGATAACTCCTATTTTTTTCCGTCAACTAAAACATGAGAAAGGACTAAAATATGTTCACCAACTAGATATAGGGGTTATACTGACAGAATTCCACGAGTTTTGGTGAATGTCTATTTTTGCAGGGTGTCGGCTGAAAATACCCAAGGAAGGCCCACATGTCATGATTACATAGAGAGAAAGACCGAACGGGTAAAATTGTATATTCTAGAAGACTCCGAAAGGCAAACCCCAGAAGCGGGGACCCACTGGCAGAGTGGTGGGTCGGCCGACTCCCTCTTTGGGTCGGCCGGCCGGCCACCTCCACCAATCGTGGAGGCTCGCGGATCCCGCCTCCACCGACCTTGAGGAGCAATAATTATCGTCCGTTTAGGTCGGTTTGATCCGATGGCCGTGGTGCATCCTAGGGGGCTATATAAGCGGGGCCCCCGGCCCCTGGAGGAGGCATCCCTTAAACCCTAATTTCATTTGCTCCGGCCGGGATCAGGTGAGAGGGGTCCCTTGAATGGATCTCCTCGCTAAACCTAGCCATCAAGAGAAGATTAGTCCTCATTAGGATCTAGTCTTAGCATAATAGAGAGATAGAGAGCGAGGAAGAGTTGGAGGTGGTGCCGGCATGTCGGTGCTCTCCCTCGGGCTTGTACTTCGGCGGATTCGGGCTTCTCCAAGCCTCGCATCCGGGATACTTCTCGTAATTGATCTTTATTCAAGTATTTATTTTACTCTTTTGTTCATTGGTTCACAGTTCTTATGATTGCTCTAGTTCTTGTTAGCGCTCGAATTAGAGTAGTAATTGTTAGCATAAGCGTGGTGCTTAGGCCGTCGGTTACCTGTGTTTGCGCCCTATTCTCTCGTTGTGTGGTAGTTACGGGAGGTGACAGCCCGTCCACACCGAATTGAGTAGGTTCTTAAATTAGTAGGACCGTAGTCACGTCGGTAGAGTTATCCTTTGTGGTGCTTTCCCGTCTAGTGGCGTCCCGAAGTGAACATTAGAAGGACAATTGCTTCATAACCTTGCCTTGCATAGGATCATTACCATAGGAATCCTCTTTACCCATCATATCTTAAACCTTGATTGCTACCCATAGATAAACTAGTTGTTTGGCGACCCACACACGTTTCCCTGTGGATACGATATTTAAAACCCTCCGGGTGAAAGCTACAACGGTATCCGTGCGCTTGCGGATTTATCTGTGTGCGTTAAAAATACCAACAAGCTTTCTGGCGCCGTTGCCGGGGAAACGGTTGCTGTGATTCGTCAAATCATTTTTGTTCTTATATCTTACCTTGTAAAGCATGGATAATATCACTCCTATCAATCAATATGCTGCTCCCACGGGCACACAACTAGAGCCACTGGAATCTTCCAAACCTATCCTCACACCTTGCTATGACTTGCGTCCGTCTTTGATAAAGATGGTCAAGGACCATTCATTCTCAGGAGAAGACGATGAAAACCCATACACACATATGCGGGAATTTGAGCTAATTTGTGCATGCTTGCAAATTGAAGGCATGTCACATGAAACCTTAAGGTGGAAGCTATTTCCGTTCTCTTTAACGGGAAAAGCTAGACACTGGTATTCCCGAACCGTAGGGAGTGTGCAGGGAGACTGGGGAACTCTACACTCTAGATTTTCCTTACATTTCTTTCCCATCCTCTCTGTGGTTAAACTTCGAACAGAGGTTTTAACTTTTAAACAAAAAGAAAAAGAATCTCTTGGTATGGCTTGGGCACGTTTTAATGACCTAGTCAATTCTGGCCCTAACCTTTCCATTCAAGACCAAATGCTCTTGCAACACTTTTATGTGGGTCTTAGTGGAGAAACCAAACAAATTCTTGACACATCCTCTGGAGCTTCTTTCTTGCATCTCTCTGCTAGTGAAGCGAGAGAAATCCTTACAAAAATTCTTGAAAACACTCCATACACTAGCATTTCAGATGATCCCCCAGAAGATATAGTTGAGATAGCTCCTGAGGAAGAACCTATGATAGTTGAGCCTGAACCTTTAGCTACTCCACTTCTAGCCTCAACTATCCTCCAAGTTCCTGAACCGCCGAAGGAGGAAGAAATTCCACTTTCGGAGGACATGTTTAATTTCGAGGAGGATCTTTTCTCAAATTTTGGAAACACCTCGAATTATTCTACAATTAGGAAGTCTTCGGCACCATCTGCACCTAACCAACACCTTTCTGATCCAACCGAAGATAAATTCCTTAAAGATACCGTGAAGGAGTTGACAACAATCATAAGCAATGAATGGTTGAGAGAATCCGAGCTTTCTCATGAAGTCATTCGTCTAGATTCTCCTTCTACCTCTATTAGTTGTCAGATTCACCAAACCTCCTTCGATGGCCTTTACAATCCAGTTGTAGGAGTAAATATCATGTCGAGTCTCTTGCACGAGACACTTTTTGAAGACATGAATTTAACCCCAATGACTAGGCTTCTAAAAAGTCTCTCGTGGCCAAATCCTTCCTAGTGAAGGAATCTTCCACCTCATCCCTATCAAAGTAGATGAAACCAAGTTGTACCTTAGTTTCTATATTTTCAATACTAGGGAATTTGACCTTTTAATTGGGCATCCAATAAAGAGACTTGTCCATGAAGGAAGAAAGGGGAGTATAAATATACATCTCGGGAAAAATTTAAACCTTTCCATTCCCATCACTCAATCACTCCATGCCAAGGTAGAGCTAAGTCCCGAGCAAGAACCAATGGAAGAGATAATGGCGATGTCTTTCCTAGAATCATCCAACAAAGATCTCGAAGAAGTCACCAAAGATTTCATCGAAGAAGTAGAACAACCACGAGATCCTTTACCCTTGGATGAAACTTAGGAACCTCCAAAGTCCCCCATTGAGCTAAAACCCCTTCCTTCAGGATTGAAATACGCTTTCCTAAATGACAACAAGGAGTCTCCTGTCATAATTAGTGATAAACTTTCGAATATGAGACCTTCCGACTCCTTCTTGTTTTAGAAAAGCATCGTTACGCTTTTGGCTACTCACTCGAAGACCTCAAAGGAGTTAGTCCAGTCCTTTGCACTCATCGCATTCCAATAGACCCAGCTTATACACCTTGTAGGGAGCCCCAACGAAGGCTCAACAATGCGATGAGGGAGGTTGTTAAGAAAGAGGTTTTGAAACTCTTGCGAGCTAGGATAATCTATCCTGTACCACATAGTGAGTGGGTAAGCCCGGTACAAGTTGTACCCAAGAAAGGGGGTATGACTGTGGTAAGAAATGAGAGAAATGAATTGATTCCACAACGAACGGTCACTTGGATGGAGAATGTGCATTGATTATCGAAAACTTAATAAGGCAACAAAGAAAGATCACTTCCCGTTACCCTTCATCGATGAGATCTTTGGAACGGCTTGCAAAGCACTCTTTCTTTTGTTTCCTTGATGGGTATTCTGGTTACCATCAAATCCCAATCCATCCCGATGACCAAAGCAAAACCACTTTTACTTGTCCCTATGGAACTTTTGCCTATCGTAGGATGTCTTTCGGTCATTACGTGCAATGCGCCGGCTTCATTCCAAAGGTGCATGATGTCTATATTTTCAGATATGATAGAAAAGATCATGGAAGTTTTCATGGATGACTTTTCTATATATGGAAAAACTTTTGATGACTTTGCTTAGAAAACTTAGACAAGGTTTTGCAAAGATGTGTGGAAAAGCACTTAGTTCTTAATTGGGAAAATGCCATTTCATGGTTAGAGAAGGCATAGTGCTTGGACACTTAGTGTCCGAACGTGGGATCGAGGTAGACTTGTGCAAAGATAGAAGTAATAGAGAAGTTGCCTCCTCCCACAAATGTCAAAGGGGTACGAAGTTTTCTTGGCCATGCGGGGTTCTATAGACGTTTTATAAAAGACTTTTCTTATATTGCTAGACCCCTTACAAGTTTGCTAGCCAAGGATACTCCCTTTGTGTTTGATGATGAGTGTTTAGATGCTTTTCATATTCTTAAGAAAGCACTCATCTCTCGCACCAATCATTCAACCCCCGATTGGTCGCTACCTTTTGAAATCATGTGTGATGCTAGTGATTATCTTTGTGGGGGCGCTTTTGGGTCAAACAAAGGATAGAAAGCATCATGCAATTGCTTATGCTAGTAAAACTCTGTCGGGACCTCAACTTAATTATGCAACAACCGAAAAAGAACTCTGGCTGTTGTTTTTCTTTGTTGACAAGTTTAGATCTTACTTAGTAGGAGCTAAGGTGATTGCTCATACGATCACGCTGCTTTGAAATACCTGCTCACTAAGAAAGATGCTAAACCACGACTTATAAGATGGATCTTGTTACTCCAAGAATTTGACTTAGAAATAAAAGATAGAAAGGGAGTAGAAAATTCTGTAGCATATCACTTGTCCAGGATGCAGTTTGAAAAACCACAGGATTTGCCCATCAACGACTACCTCCGAGACGACATGCTCTACAAGGTCACGAGCGTCGACCCCTGGTACGCAAATATTGTCAATTTTATGGTTGCGGGTTATGTACCACCGGGGAAAACAAACGGAAGCTCATCCAAGAGAGTCGTCAACACATATGGGATGAACCGTACCTCTTCCGAGTCCGCTCGATGGTCTACTCGGGAGGTGTGTACCAACCGAAGAAGGAATCAAGATCATTGAAAGATGCCATTCATCACCATATGGAGGACATTATGGGGTATTCCGCACTCATGCAAAAATCGGCAATGTGGATTTTTCGGCCAACCATGTACGAAGACACGAAAGATTTCATCCGGAGATGTGGAGCATGTCGGAGGCATGGGAACATAAATACACGAGATGCCATGCCACTCACCAATAACCTCCGGGTAGAACTCTTTGATGTCGGGAATAGACTACATGGGACCATTTCCTAAGTCCAAGCGGTGTGAATACATCTTAGTGGCGGTGGACTATGTTTCAAAGTGGGTTGAAGCTCTACCATGTCGAGCCGCATTCCAATCACGCCAAAAGGATGTTTGCGAAACCATCTTTCCACGCTTTGGAGTTCCACGCATGGTGATTAGTGATGGAGGCTCTCACTTCATTGATAGGAAGTTTCAACGCTTCTTACACAATCATGGGGTCCGTCACAATGTTGCGACGCCATACCATCCTCAAACAAGTGGGCAAGCGAAACATCAAACAAGCAAATCAAGAATATTACGCAAAAGACTGTCAATGAAATGGGGACAGCTGGAAGGACAAGCTTCATGGAGCATTATGGGCTTACGAACAGCCTACAAAACACCTCTTGGAATGTCACCATACCAACTGGTCTATGGGAAGACATGCCACTTGCCGATCGAACTAGAATTCAAGGCACACTTTGGGCCATAAAGAGATGGAACATGGACTTTGAAGCAAATGGGGAGAAAAGAAAGATGCAACTCTCGAGCTTGAAGAATGGCGAGAAAAAGCATATCATAATGCAAAGATCTACAAAGAGAGGACAAAGAGGTGGCATGACAAAAGACCGAAGAAGAAGGAATACAAACCAGGTGACAAGGTGTTACTATTCAACTCTAGAGTAAAGCTTGTTTGGACATGGGAAACTACGAAGTAAATGGGAAGGACCATTCAAGGTAATTGAAGTGGCATCACATGGAGCATCACTCTTCAAAACGATGAAGGCAAACTTTTCAAGGTAAATGGTCAACGTCTAAAAGTTTTCTTTGATGCACAACCACCGAAGAAGAATTGGACATAATTAATTATATAGAATTTGAAGTTACTAAAAGAAACAAAAAGGGTATCTTGCTTAATCCTGCATAAATCATGGACAACTCTCTAGACAAGTAATGCTTAATTTACTAACCCTTAATCTGTTCCACGAGTTTTGTTCTTTATTTGAATTGAGCAGGGAGTTATCAAGAAGAGCTAAATAGGCGTAAGGACGTCCTCTCCCCTGCCGGAGTCTTTGTCTTCAACAATCACGGTGTTGTCTTTACTGACCATCATCCCCGACACTCCGGGAAGAGCGGTACACCTTCACCGCCGGTCGGCAACATCAACGGACTACGTCAACATTCGGCTTGGGGGAGAGCATCTCCGTGTATCCAGCTAAGTATCACTAGCTTATTTTTTTCATTCATCTATCTACTTATCAAGCGTGCTAAAGTTCGTCTTGCTAAAATGAACCCCTAGAATAAACTCTTATATGGAAATGATGAATAGTTGCTCTGCCGTAATTCCTTTCAAGTACCTAGTTTTCAACCTTGCACTCTCCCGAGTTTTGGACACAACTTGTTTAGATTTGAGATTTGCTCGAACCGGAACTTGTGGGTAGCAAACACTTGATCTAAGTCTAGGTGGTTGATGGGTATGATATGGGAAAGTTTTGAGCTCAGCTTTGTCCATCTTGTTCCTAGAGATACTAGAGTTCGGAGAATTTATCTCGTGAAAATATTAAATTCATGCATGATGAGTTCCTTTATGATGAGTTCAAATTCCTACCACAGCCATATATTCATGCTTACTAGATTAGGAAAACCTATCTGTGTATATAGATCATTTTGTAGGCTTGAGAGTAATCTTTAGGCATTGAGTGTGGTTATGCTGTGGACCCATAAGGAATTAGTCATGCAGTTAAAAGTCATTAACTATGTGCTCTCCTTCCATTGATCTATGCTACTTCTATCCTCAGAAGCATGCACCCATTTTATAAATACTACATTCATTCTGTGCTACTTCTGTCCCTAGAAGTACCACCCACATATAGATCCACATCCATCACATATTGTGCTATCTCTATCCTGGAGGTACACACTTATGCTGCTCCTACCACAGGGAGTACGCATTCCCCCACATCTTGTCTTTGTCTCTACCCTGGAGATACGCACCTATCTTTGCTCCTACCCCGGGAGTACGCATCCATCCATCCATCCATCCATCCACATATACATATGCAACTCATTTCATTCCATCCAGAAAAAAGGTTTTACTCCTATCACTGGGAGTGAACATCTAGAAATAATCATCGCCGTTCCATTTGTCTACATAAAAGCTCCAGTCATTATCATTTCAAGTTATACACTCCCCGTTGCTAAAGTTTCGTTTTCAGAGGATTGGTTGTTTAAAAAAAAAGAAGAGAAGAAGAGAGAAAAAAAAAGAAAAGAAAAAAAAGAGCAACCAAGTCCTCCTCTTCAAAGGTCTTCAAAGTTTCCAAATAAAGGGAGTCATGTTATCCCCAAAGGAGCAAGTGTAGAAGTAGATGTTCACCAAGTGATCACCCCTCATAATCATTTCCTTATCATCATCATCTTATCATCCATTCCATTACCTCATTCACATGCACATATGACTTTATTATTATTATTTTAGTTCCTATTGGATCCATGGTTTAACTGTGCAATATATGCAAGTGAGTTTGAGTGTCTCCCCACCTATGAGCTCCACATAAGCCTATTAGAAAGTAGGGTGAGAGAGAGAAGGCACTTTCCATTATGCCTTAGTTCCATAAATACCACATATTCTGAGAGTAGAGAGAAGGCATACACTACACATGCCTTGGTAAGGATCCAAAAAATCCACAAATGAGAGACCTGAAAGGTTCATACAAGGAACTCTGAGTTTTATTTGAAAATCTTGCAAAAACTCTGGAATAATAGTTAATCAAAGAGCGAGAAACATAGCGCTTGACTTGACCGTTCTGTCTTTCAACTGCTCAAGACCCAAGTGACGGTTACAAGCCCCATGGTGAAAAGTAATATGAGTAAGTTTTGAGTCAGAATAGTTCACTCTAATCCGGAGGAGAGTTCTTGTTTGAAGGCATGTGTACTTTTGAGGCATGAAAGCATTGTAGCAACTCCTGATCCATTACTGAGTTTATCTTTGCTCAGAGACGAGCAAAGGGTAAGCTTGGGGGAGTTGTTGACGGTAGATAACTCCTATTTTTTTCCGTCAACTAAAACATGAGAAAGGACTAAAATATGTTCACCAACTAGATATAGGGGTTATACTGACAGAATTCCACGAGTTTTGGTGAATGTCTATTTTTGCAGGGTGTCAGCTGAAAATACCCAAGGAAGGCCCACATGTCATGATTACATAGAGAGAAAGACCGAACGGGTAAAATTGTATATTCTAGAAGACTCCAGAAGGCAAACCCTGGAAGCGGGGACCCACCTGGCAGAGTGGTGGGTCGGCCGACTCCCTCTTTGGGTCGGCCAACTGGCCACCTCCACCAATCAGGTGGAGGCTCGCGGATCCTGCCTCCACCGACCTTGAGGAGCAATAATTATCGTCCGTTTAGGTCGGTTTGATCCGATGGCTGTGGTGCATCCTAGGGGGCTATATAAGCAGGGCCCCTGGCCCCTGGAGGAGGCATCCCTTAAACCCTAATTTCATTTGCTCCAGCCGGGATCAGCTGAGAGGGGTCCCTTGAATGGATCTCCTCGCTAAACCTAGCCATCAAGAGAAGATTAGTCCTCATTAGGATCTAGTCTTAGCATAATAGAGAGATAGAGAGCGAGGGAAGAGTTGGAGGTGGTGCCGGCATGTCGGTGCTCCCCCTCGGGCTTGTACTTCAGCGGATTCAGGCTTCTCCAAGCCTGCATCCGGGATACTTCTGGTAATTGATCTTTATTCAAGTATTTATTTTACTCTTTTGTTCATTGGTTCACAGTTCTTATGATTGCTCTAGTTCTTGTTAGCGCTCTGAATTAGAGTAGTAATTGTTAGCATAAGCGTGGTGCTTAGGCTGTCGGTTACCTGTGTTTGCGCCCTATTCTCTGGTTGTGTGGTAGTTACGGGAGGTGACAGCCCCGTCCACACCGAATTGAGTAGGTTCTTAAATTAGTAGGACCGTAGTCACGTCGGTAGAGTTATCCTTTGTGGTGCTTTCCCGTCTAGTGGCGTCCCGAAGTGAACATTAGAAGGACAATTGCTTCATAACCTTGCCTTGCAAAGGATCATTACCATAGGAATCCTCTTTACCCATCATATCTTAAACCTTGATTGCTACCCATAGATAAACTAGTTGTTTGGCGACCCACACATGTTTCCCTGTGGATACGATATTTAAAACCCTCCGGGTGAAAGCTACAACGGTATCCGTGCGCTTGCGGATTTATCTGTGTGCGTTAAAAATACCAACAACCTACCATTCGCGAGTGATGGTCGATCACTCGGCTTCTACCGACTAGTTAGCAACTAAGCATTATCGAAACCTCAACCTAATAATAGGATATTTATGGTAGCAGGATAGTCCTAGTGCATATCTATGGTTTCATATCAACGCCTATAACGTAATGCAACATAATAAATAAAGGACTCAAATTTTAAAACATTGCATAAATTTAGGAGGATGCACCGGGGCTTGCCTTTGACAAACGAGCTGGGAACGTGGTTAGGACAGTCAGGAAGGTCAGCTTCTGGAAGCTCCTCCTCGGCTACCTCCTGCAGCTCGGGCTCCTGAGGCTCCTCCACGTCCTGCTCCTTGTGCTGCGGGTTGTTGCCTAGCGATCCTGTATGGTGCAAATGCCGAAAGTAAATACAGGTGTTGTGGTAAGGATGATGTAATGATGTCATGATCAAGTATGCAACAGCAATTTATCACATTCAAGCTAGGTGCAACATCTTTCAAGCAACTCAAGTATGATGACCCGCAAGAAGTGTCTAGGCTATAACAGCAAGTACTATATGGACAACACAGAAAAATCTATAAAAATTTCAGTAGCTAAAACATGCCATAACTAGCCTACCACAGAAAATTCAGCTCAAAACAGTGAGTGCATTGGCCTACACAAAATTCACAAGACAGCATTAAACAGGGCACCTGAAAATACTTTGTACTACCAAAGTGCTCCAAATCAAAAACCAAAGACATGTAGGCCTAAAGCATGAACTAAAAACAGGGTATACCAAATTTTATAAGCTTTGGACAAAGCATGAATTAATTATGAATTTCTTAAGCATGGTGATAATCATGGCACTTGAACTACAACTCTAATATTTACCACATAACAGCACCAGGTATTAGCTCATACAGATAAAGTATAACAAAACTAGTCTAACAAAGCAAGTCTCACAATTTTCTAAGCAATAGGTGATTTACTATGAATTTCTAAAGATAAAAGCCATTTCAAGAAATTAAATAAAGCTCAACAGAAAAGTATGCCAAAAACCACATCTCATATTTTCTACAGATTCTACTGCTCATAAGAAAAATATCCCAATTTGAATCACCCCAATTGGACTAAAAATGACTGAAATATGATTTTTGGAAGATAAAAACTAAAATTGGAAAACCTTATTTTTTTCTGAAATTCAAACCTAAATTGCTACGGGTACCCGGAGTGTACCCAGGCTCTGGGTAAAATGCTACGTGCACCCGACCACGTGCACACCGAGCTCGCTCTGCCAGCGGGCCCCGCAGGGGACGGGGTCCACCTGTCGGCCGCACCGAGCAGAGGATGACGGCGGCGCGCGGCGGAGCTTCGCCGGCGGCGGTCCTCCGGCGCAACCACGGCGCGCCTTCAGACGCGCCTCGACCTCGCGCATCCAACGCGCTAAGAAGCGTAGGCCCTAGCGGCCGGAAACCGCGGCGGAGGCGACCGCCGACGGGCGGCGGCGGTGCTCGACGGCGAGCGGTCCGCCGGAGCCGTGACGGCGCCCATCTTCTAGCCTACGGGCTCGACTTCGCTCTAACGAACGTGATGCGCCCCAAGAACCAAAGCAAGGACGGCCATAACCCCGGCAAACCCTCGCCGGAGTGGCAATGGTGAGCTCGCCGGCGCTCTGCGCGCACGGCTTGAGACGCACCCGAGCTCACTTCTTTTCCTGGCCTACTGCTACACTCTGCATGCGGCTTCCCGACGCGCAAGAGGCGGCCGAGAGGAGGGAGGAGTTGGCCGCATTGGCTCGCCGGAGCTTATGGCGGCGGCGGACCTCCGCGAGCGGAAGAGAGTGAGAATGCGAGCGCTACCTTAACGAAAATGGCGCAAGAAATGCTGGAGATGGGGGAGTCGAGGACGGCGCACAAGATGCTACCCTCGGATTCGAGTTTCGCCGGTCGGAACTCGCGCTACGCGGCGGCGGAGCGAGCAGCGGCCATGGCGAAACGGAGGAGGAGGAAGAGAGGAAAGAGGAAGGGGACAGCGGAGTGAAGAATGACGGGACGGGGCTCTGTCCCGTTTTCGTCTCGGGCAGGCGACGCGTGCGGGAGGGGGCGAGGCAGGCGGCTCGCGCCGCGTGGCGTCGGTCGACGCCGACGTACGGCCGCTGGCGAGCGGGCCCGGGCGCTGTGGGAGCGCCAGCGAGGCACCGTCGCGGCCCTGTGGTCTGTCCTGTGGCGCGCCGCAGTGGATCCGGCGGCCACAGCGCGAACGCGGGAGCGTGCCGGCGTACGGACGCCGCGTGGCGGCTGCCGGGCGCGACACCGTCGCCTCGAGGAAGAAGACGATGGGAGGGGGACGCTGACATGTGGGTCCCACCCCCTCTCCACTTCAAACTGAAAATTCAAACCCCCATATCTCCCAAAATATTTCGAATTTGGATCAAAATTTCAAGATGAAAAACTTTCCCAACTACGACTTTTGCTAATTCGGCCTGATTTGGGAGATTCAAAAATCAGTTTGAAATAGACTTTTAAAACTAATATTTTTAGAACTCCTTCTGCACTGTTTTGTTAAAAATGAAGCGCTAAAACACATTTTCATAAATTGGTCTCAAAAGGAAGGTTTCTTGGAATATTTTTCTGCATAAATCATCTCAAAGCACCAAATTCAAATAACCAACCTATCTAGCACTTTGAAATAGATTTGGTTGCACACCTTTAGCCAATAATCATCCTAAGCATATAATTAATTGCAACTAATCAAAATAAAGCATTCCCTAGGCTAACAATCACATGATGATGTGCTTATGCAAATGATGACATGATTAGAGTAGTTTAATTAGTGCTTAACACTGGAGGTGTTACAGCCCTACCCCCCTTAAAAGAAATCTCGTCCCGAGATTTGGACGCACTAACCATTTATCATAGAAAGTAGGGTAGGCATCCTTGAGGTAGTCTCCAGTTTCCCATGTTGCATCGCCGTCATCGTGATGGCTCCAGCATACCTTGTAGGTGGTAATAGCACGGTTCCGAGTCACCCTTTCCTTCATATCAAGAATCTTAACTGGCACTTCTTCATAAGTGAGATCTGACTGCAGCTTTATGTCGGTGATCTTGACTTGTTCTTCTGGAACTTGGATACATCGTTTGAGTTGAGACACATGGAAGACAGGGAAGACTGTTCCCATCTGGACCGGCAATTCTAATTGGTATGCTACTTCGCCCTTCTTTTCTAGAATTTTAAACGGTCCTACATATCGAGGTGCTAACTTCTGCTTAACCCCAAAGCGTTTCACTTTCTTCATTGGGGACACTTTGAGATACACAAAGTCCCCCACATTATAGGTTTCAGATCTCCGTTTCTGATCCGCATAGAGTTTCTGCCTTGACTGCGCCGCTGCCATATGCTTTCTAATGATCTGCACGGTTTCTGCAGCTTCTTGAATGAAATCTACCCTATAGTACCTTCGGTCTCCAGTCTCAACCCAACTCAATGGTGTTCGACAACCTTTGCATATAAGGCCTCAAATGGTGCCATCTTGATACTTTCTTGGTACCCATTATTATATGCAAATTCTGCTAGTGGTAACCATTTCTCCCATGAACCCTTGAAAGATAATACACAAGCTCGCAATAAATCTTCTAATATTTGGTTTACACGTTCAGTTTGTCCAGAGGTCTGCGGATGATAAGCAGAACTATGGACTAGCTCAGTGCCTAACTCTTTCTGCATTTGTCCCCAGAAATGTGACATAAACTGCGTTCCCCTGTCAGATACTATCTTCTTCGGTACGCCATGCAATCTCACAATTTCCTTGATGTACACATCAGCATATTGCGGAGCCCTCATGGTGGTGTTGACGGGTATAAAGTGCGCTGACTTGGTAAGACGGTCAACAATCACCCATATAGAATCATTGCCTTTTGATGACGTAGGCAATCCCGTGATGAAATCCATGCTGATTTCTTCCCATTTCCACTCAGGTACAGACAACGGGTGTAAGAGACCACTTGGTTTCAGATGCACAGCCTTGACTCTGCAACACACATCGCATTTTGCCACGTATTCAGCTATTTCTCTCTTCATATGAGGCCACCAATACCTGGTCTTCAAAGCTGTGAAACATCTTGCTCTTTTGCCCGGGGTGTATGGTCAACTTGGATAGGTGCGCTTCATCCATGACAAGCTTTCTGATCTCAGAATTTCGTGGTACGACCAAACGGTTATCGAACCACAAAACTCCGTGGTTATCAACGGTAAGCCTTTGAGATGGTTGAGTTTCTAGCTTCTTCTTAAATGTCTCCGTCATGCTGTCAGTTTTCTGACCCTCTTTGATCTTGCTTTCAATTTCACAGCTTAACTAAATGTTCTTCGCAATGACAGGATGCATAAAGTCGAAATTGTCAGGAAGCAAAGGTCGCATTGCCTGACAATGTGACTTCCGGCTTAGCACATCTGCCACCACATTCGCTTTACCAGGATGGTATTGCAGCTTAAGATTGTAATCTTTTATCAGTTCTAACCATCTGCGTTGTCTCATGTTCAGTTCATTTTGGGTAAAGATGTACTTCAAACTCTTGTGGTCAGTATATATGTTGCAAACATTACCAAGGAGGTAATGTCTCCATATCTTTAATGCGTGTACCACAGCAGCTAGCCCTAGATCATGAGTAGGGTAATTCTGTTCATGTTTCTTCAACTGTCTCGAGGCATAAGCTATGACTCGACCCTCTTGCATTAACACACATCCCAAGCCGATTCCCAAAGCATCACAATATACATCAAATGGTTTCTCTATATCAGGTTGAGCAAGAACTGTGCAGTGGTCAACAGTTCCCGCAAGGTGCGGAAAGCTGCTTCACACTTATCGGACCACACAAACTTTTCACCCTTCTGAAGCAAGTTAGTCATAGGTTTAGCTATCTTGGAGAATCCTGGGATAAACCGGCGATAATATCCGGCTAACCCGAGGAAACTCCGCACTTGATGCACTGACTTCGGAGATTCCCATTCTAGCACCTTAGCAATGTTGGCTGGATCTACTGTTATTCCCTCATCAGACAGGACGTGACCGAGGAACTGCACTTTCCTCAACCAGAATTCACACTTTTTGAATTTTGCATATAACTGGTGCTCTCTCAGTCTCTCTAACACAATCCTCAAGTGCTTCGCATGTTCCTCCTCGTTTTCAGAGTACACGAGGATATCATCGATAAACACCACAACAAATCTATCAAGTTCAGGCATGAAGACTGTATTCATGAGTAGCATGAAGTACGACGGAGCATTGGTTAGCCCAAATGACATAACCAAATACTCGTATAACCCATATCTCGCAGAGAAGGCGGTCTTGGGTATATCTTCCGGTCTAATTTTGATTTGATGGTAGCAGGACCTCAAATCAATCTTAGAGAACACTTTGGCCTTGGATAATTGGTCAAACAGGATATCAATCCTAGGCAAAGGGTACTTGTTCTTTACCGTAGCAGCATTCAGCATACGATAGTCTACACACATGCGTAGCGACTTATCTTTCTTTTTCACAAACAATGATGGGCTACCCCATTTAGAAGTACTGGGACGAATCAAACCCTTAGAAAGCAAATCATTCAACTATTCCTTGAGTTCCTTCAACTCATCGGGAGGCATTCTATACGGTCTCCTACAGATAGGAGCAGTTCCGGGTAGCAACTCAATACAGAACTCTACCTCTCTGTCTGGCGGCAAGCCTGGCAAATCTTCCGGAAACATATCCGGGAATTCACTCACTACTGGGATCCCCTCAAGTGGAATGGTTTTTGTGGCATAGCTAACTCTCTCTATTTTGGTCAATCTTGCCAAATCTCAGATGGTGCCTATTAATGTCCCTAATGAGAAAATGGTCATTCTTGCTGCTACACTGGGCTGTCAGGTGGGATCTCTACCGTTTACATACTTGGGGCTCCCACTCGGAACCTCAAAACCTAGAATTGTGGAATTTGCACCTCTCCTTGATAGAGTGGAGAGAAAGCTATCTGCTGCTCTACTCTCTTGTCCTATTGCAGGAGGGTGGAGTACATCAACTCTTGTCCTCACACCTCCGTCAACTACGCTATGTGCACCTTCAAGCTTCAAAAGGGAGTTATTGAGGGAATTGATAGAATTAGAAAGCAATGTCTTTGGAGGGGTAATACAAACGAGAAAAGAGGAGGTAACTTGGTTGCTTGGCCTCTTGCCCGAGAGACCCAAGAAGAAGGGAGGCCTGGGCATTAGGAATCTCTATGTCGAGAATGATGCCCTCCTTATGAAACACTTCACAAATTCTATGCCAAAGATCACATTCCATGGGTTCAAGTCTGGTTCAAGTATTACAACAATAGAGTGCCTCATGCTCACGAGAAGCATGGGATCTTTTTGGTGGAAGGATGTGTTTAAGCTCAAGGATTTATATAGAGAAATTACTACGGTTAAGATAGGGGATGGTAAGTCAACCCTCTTACGGGAGACAATTGGACCGAAGGGACTCTTGTGGATCTCTTCCACGACATCGCAAGCTTTGCTAGGAATACGACATCTCGGTCGGGGACTTTGCTTAGGCCGCTAGCCTTGATGAGCTTTTTGACATCCCCATCTCTCATCGGGCTTTCTTGCGGCTAGAGAACCTTGATCAATTAATTCGGGACTACTCTCTAACGAAGCTATGGACCGACGAGTCTTCTCTTGGGGCAATAGCACATTCAAGCACTTCGAAGTTATATAAGTTGGCCTTCTCGAACAACATGTCGGTATTGTGTTTGCTTGGGTCGGAAAAGTAAAGTCACTCCAAGAGTCAAATTTTTTGTGTGGCTCATCCTGCTAGATCGACTCAACACCGGGATATCTTTGACCGAAGAAACTTCAATGTTCAGCCGAATAGCTGTGTGTTCTCTCGTCTTTGGGCAATGCAATGAAACAATTGATCACCCTGTTTTTCGGTGCCCATTTGCTAAAAGGTGTTGGGAAAAGGTGGACATCGGATGGCTTCGGGATGAAGATGTAACCGGGAGGATTCGAGAGGACCAAACAAAGGAGCAACAAGCCTTTCTTTATGGAGATCTTCATGTTGGCTGCATGGGAATTGTGGAAAGTGAGAAATAGACACATTTTTGATGGGGTCCAAGCTACATTTACAAGATGGCTAAGTAATTTCAAGGAGGAGGCTACTCTTCGGTCTTGTAGAATTAAGGAATCCGATAGAGCATTTGTCCTCCTGTGGCTTGATGCTTTGTAACTCTTTTCGGTTTAGTTTTTGTACCTTCTTTTCTTCGCTTCCCTCTTCCCCGACTTGTACTCCTTTTTTATTCTTCCCCTCCCCTCGTACTCCGGGTAAGTCCCTTGTAACACTCCATTTTTTACTTAGCTTATAAAATGGTTTGCTAAACCGTGGGGATCTCCGCCACGGTATTTTCTTCAAAAAAAAAACTCTCTCTATTTTGTTTTTCTTAGGGAGTGGGATCTGGATGGTCCCCTCGCCAAGAGGTTTCCGGATCGAGATCATTCTATTGGTTGTGTCTAGCACTACTCCCTAGAAATGCATCCAACTCATCCCTACTATAACATCCATACCTAGTCCGGGCAGAATGATTAAATTCAGCCAGAACCTCCAATCTCCCAGATCTATACTCACTCCTTGCACTATCCGTTTCGTGCTAATGTCAGCCCCAGCCGAGCTCACACGAAACTCTATCCCCAGTTCAGTTATTTTCTGGTCATGTTGCAGTGCAAATGCTTCACTCATAAATGAATGCGATGAACCAGTATCAAACAAAACTGCAGCAGGAATCTCGTTGACAGGAAACATACCAGCTGTAACAGGTTTTCCAGCAAGAATCTCCTCAATCGAGGTCAGGTGAGCACGTGCTGAGATCTGCTTCTTTGGCTGCAGGCAGTACCTGCTGAAGTGACCAGTCTGCCCACAGTTATAGCATGGCCCATAAGGTGCAGACTTTGCCCCTGCCGCACTGCTCTGACCCTGCTTGTTCTGATTCACAAGCGTCCTGAAAGTTTTCTAAAATTTCTGAGCTCCCTGTGCAGGCCAGTTCCTCCGGGGTGGAGGTTTGAACCTCTGACCCTGAGCACGGATCGGAAAGCGCTGTGCTGGTGGAGCCCTCTGCTGAGAGGAAACACCCTCATTGGCCCTCTTGCGGTTCTTAGAAGCTGCGTGCAGGTTGTTCTGATTCTCTTGAATCAAGCAATCATTATAGAAGTCATTGAATGTCACGCGGGTAGAGGTACCTGCAGTCTTCATCAGCTTAGTACTCAGACCCCTCTTGAATGCTTCTATCTTGAGCTCATCTGTGCTCACAAGCTCAGAAGCATAGCAGGACAAGCTGTTAAATTGGTAGTGATAATCTGCCACAGAGCGAGTCCCCATAGTCAGATTATGGAACTCCGCTTTCTTCCTGGCAATCACAGCCGCTGGAACATGAGCAGCGTGGAAAGCACGAACAAACATGTCCCAGGTGATGATCTGGCCCTCAGGATAGGTGCTACGGTGCTGCCTCCACCAAAGCTGAGCCTCATCCTCTAACATGTGTGCCCCATAGGTGACTTTGAGATCTTCAGTTAACCTGAGCAGGGCAAACTTCTCTTCCACGCTGGCAATCCAAGCATCGGCCTTTATGGGATCAGATGTCATCTTGAAGGTAGGCGGTTTGGTATCCATAAAGTCCTTGAAGTCACTGTACTGATTGGGCTGGGGTCCCTGATTCTGATGATGCATATGATTGTTATTAAAATTTGCACGCAGAAGTTCTTCGATATTGCGCTGGCTCCCCATGAACTGCTGGTAGAACTGTTCCGCAGTGAGAGGAGGAGGAGGTGGCGCACCATGGGCTTCTTCTCCAGCATGGCCCCAGCCACGACCGCCCCCACCAATGGGAACACCCCGACCAGCGCCAATGGGAGCCCCACGGCCTCCACCACCACTGCCACTGGCACCCAGGTTAGCAGTTGCACTACGAGTGTACACCATCTGCATATGCCAACAATAATATTTTCTCACTATTAGGAGTTGGATACAATGGTAATAAATATAACAATCATGCCGCACAGAATAATATGGAGAGAATATAAAATTCAATCGATCATTCGTACGGACATAATAATTCATTTCCACATCACAACTGCGCTAATAATAATATTACGTCAAAACGTAGCGTACTGTTAAGTCAACAACCACTGTCTTGCCAGCATACATACACTGGACTTTCTACAAGTGCTCGATTACATCTCATGATCATAAAGCGTACCAATATTACAACCCCAGGACACGGCTCTAGGTCGTGCAAAAGAAAACATCTAGAAACTAGCGGACTACACTAGCCTAGCCATATCGCAACGGACGCCCTAGTCCACCTGCATGTCAACCTCGTGACTGTCAGCACCACTGTGGCGAGAAGACTCCTCCTCAGCGTAGTGCCTACGGTGAAGCTCCTCGCGTACGTCGTCCAGGTACATCTCCTTGTGCTGAAGCTCACGACTGAGGTTGCGCCTCTCATTCCTTAGGCTCTCATTCTCGGACCAGGCCACATTCCGCCGCCTCACTATCTCAGCTAGAGTATCCTCAGTGCTCTGAAGAGCAGCACTGTGGTTATCCAGTCTCTCCTTCATCACTTTGAGCCTGTCCTCATACTCAGTCTCCATAGCAGCCATCTTCTCCTCATACTTCTTGAGTTTTGCCTCATGCTCCTCCTGGACATTGGCTAGCTGATCCAGCCTGTCAAGAGCAAGATCCTCCATGTTAGAGTAGGCCTTCATGAGGGAGAAGACCACACTCTGAGCAGTGGACCTACTGCTCTCAGCCTCCTGGCGGCCTGCCACCAATGCCTTGCCCTTCTTCTGCCTCCACTTGGTGGAGCGGGGGTCAGTAGAAGGAAAGACATTGGGTGCAAGACACTGAAGCTCATCAGGCATTTCAGCCACCATCCTGACCAGCACCTGAAAAGCTGCGTCCTCTGCTGCACGGAAGGTATCAATACCCTCACCCAACTGAGACCAGCTGTGCCAACGACTGTTGAGCCCCAAGGAGGGAACCTCAACAGACACGGTGGCATAGCCACGCTCCTGCACTGCCTCGTCGTGCCAGTAGTAGCGCGGGTAGCTGCCATCAGGATAGCCAGCAACATACATGATCCTCCATAGGAGAGTGGGCAAGCCACCCTGCTTGAGGAACTTGCTGGACATCCTGCTGTAGCTATCCGGCCTCCTGCGGATGACAAGAGCGCTACCGGCAGGAAGGATCACACGAGGAGTGTCAGGTGCACGGGTACTCTTGCGTGCCGTCTGTTTAGTCCGAGCCATCTGAAAATAAATTTTATTCCCCCAGTGAGCACAATTTTTAGTGTAAATTTCAGCAACAAAATTTTACATAAGGAAAGGAGCGTATGTAATGAATGGCATGAGCAAAATTTTATAATTCATGATGTATACACATTCTAAACGTTCTCACTCCCTAGTACTATTACGTTTAGTCGGTGGCATAAATCATGTTCTCTCAACATACGGGACAACAAGCGTACTACACGTTCGCGTGGTTAGTGTACCTGTAGAAAATTCATTTCAGCCCATTCCCCATGTATGCATTCGACGTCCAAAAGTTCAGCACCTTAAGAATAAGTTCAAATCACCGATTCAAACAACTCCTATTCAACACCCTCCGCCACACAGGTATATCCCCTGATATGCCTGCATGTAGGTGCACGCTAAACCCAAGCAACGTCGGAAGACGGCATCCCACACATGGGACACTTCCGTATAGACATGTGTGAAACATGTAAATACTTCGGTGTCATATAGGCTCTCACCTAGATTGGCAGTGTATCCAATCATGCTCTCGCAACTCCCCTTACCTTGTAACTTACCAGGGCGTAGAGGTAATTGAAACCAAACATAACCATTCAAGTGAATGGCCCCCATACAAAACTGCCGTGTATGAGCGCGACAAAGGAAAATATGATGCATTCCCTGAGTTAGCCTGTTAGATAGCCACCTAATAGTCCTTAACTGGGCATAATGAAGTTGATCGGACCTTGGCACAAATAGTTTTGAAAACCCAACACCTTTTGAAGACCTATCATATGATTGTTTAGGTGTCTACAGCTTTCAAATAGTTTTTGCAAAGCAAAATCCTTTTATAAGTAGATAATCATGAACTGTGTTTCGTTGAACCGGGAGCCGATGCCGCTGTAACAGAACCGACCAACTAATTTAATTACCAAGCACTAATCAAGCTGACATGGCAACTTAGTTAGTACTTAGCAACCAAACCAGCCCGGTAGTCCAGAAAACCACGAAGGATTTTTGCACAAACATCAAGTAACATCCCAGACCGGTAAAGGCCCAACGAAAAACCATCCATAATTATTACATAAAAGTTCTCAAATAGATAGTACGGAACATAATTTAGTTATTACAAACCAAGTTCTCAACATAGTGCGAAAGCTAAATAGATTAACGAGTTCTCAAACACACCCCAAATGTTTTTTTAGAAACATAGTGCCATGTCCTTCATCATACTCCACAAAAGAAAGGGATGCGACAACTGGAATGATCGTGCCAACGATCTACTCATCTCCGACAGCCGGATGGAGACAAGTAGGGCAGTAGCCATAGAACATCTCCCCATCTGCAACAACAATTGGGAATTGCACCCTGAGTACATTGTACTCAGCAAGACTTAACCGTCTAAAAGAAAATAAAGACACTTTGGTGGATGCCAGGCTGTATGTGGGTTTGCTGACTCATTTATTTGCCAAAAGATGAGCTTTTAAATCTTCAAATAGTGATAAAGAACTCTCTAGCTTATCTCATTAAGTAGTTACCTACCATGCTAAGTTAGCATCCTGCACTAGTCATCATTTTAGTAGAAGCAAACAATCTATTAATCAATACCGCATTGATTGAATATTCATTAAACCATCATGTGGAGAACATAACCAACTCGCATTTCAAATCTTATTTGCGGCACCGTAACTGCTCGGTCAAGTTAGTCGCTATCCAGGACCGATGGCGATTATAATCGATTGCAAACCAGCTAGCGGGTATTCCATCACACAAACCACACTCACTGGCCAGAGTGAGTGACGGTCACCATTGATCTACTCGGGAAACGCGGGATCAACGACTCACTACCACGACCAAGGAAACTCCCGGCTGCCAATAGGTAAGCGTGCCCATCAAATGACACCGCCCCATCTTAAGGACTCACTCTCCGGGCCCTTGTTTACTCACCACCCATCGCCAGCGTGGATACTTGGAAGTTGAAACCCGGCCCAAGTAGAATGCAAGGCTTCGCGGTTGGGCACTACACGCCCTTTCAGCTATATGTGAGGCACTATTCAAAATGATCCGAGGACGCTCGTGTGCCATGATATATTAGAGGTGATTTCATCATGGCCACATGGTTATGTTCTACAACCTATCAACATCATCATCAATCCAGGGGTAGTAACACCTACCATTCGCGAATGATGGTCGATCACTCGGCTTCTACTGACTAGTTAGCAACTAAGCATTATCGAAACCTCAACCTAATAATAGGATATTTATGGTAGCAGGATAGTCCTAGTGCATATGGTTTCATATCAACGCCTATAACGTAATGCAACATAATAAATAAAGGACTCAAATTTTAAAACATTGCATAAATTTAGGAGGATGCACCGGGGCTTGCCTTTGACAAACGAGCTGGGCACGTGGTTAGGACAGTCAGGAAGGTCAGCTTCTGGAAGCTCCTCCTCGGCTACCTCCTGCAGCTCGGGCTCCTGAGGCTCCTCCACGTCCTGCTCCTCGTGCTGCGGGTTGTTGCCTAGCGATCCTGTATGGTGCAAATGCCGAAAGTAAATACAGGTGTTGTGGTAAGGATGATGTAATGATGTCATGATCAAGTATACAACAGCAATTTATCACATTCAAGCTAGGTGCAACATTTTTCAAGCAACTCAAGTATGATAACCCGCAAGAAGTGTCTAGGCTATAACAGCAAGTACTATATGGTCACACAGAAAAATCTATAAAAATTACAGTAGCTAAAACATGCCATAACTAGCCTACCACAGAAAATTCAGCTCAAAACAGTGAGTGCATTGGCCTACACAAAATTCACAAGACAGCATTAAGCAGGGCACCTGAAAATAGTTTGCAGTACCAAAGTGCTCCAAATCAAAAACCAAAGACATGTAGGCCTAAAGCATGAACTAAAAACAGGGTATACCAAATTTCATAAGCTTTGGACAAAGCATGAATTAATTATGAATTTCTTAAGCATGGTGACAATCATGGCACTTGAACTACAACTCTAATATTTACCACATAACAGCACCAGGTATTAGCTCATACAGATAAAGTATAACAAAACTAGTCTAACAAAGCAAGTCTCACAATTTTCTGAGCAATAGGTGATTTACTATGAATTTCTAAATATAAAAGCCATTTCAAGAACATAAATAAAGCTCAACAGAAAAGTATGCCAAAAACCACATCTCATATTTTCTACAGATTCTACTGCTCATAAGAAAAATATCCCAATTTGAATCACCCCAATTGGACTAAACATGACTGAGATATGATTTTTGAAAGATAAAAACTAAAATTGGAAAACCTTATTCTTTTTTTCTGAAATTCAAACCTAAATTGCTAGGGGTACCCAGAGTGTACCCAGGCTCTGGGTAAAATGCTACGTGCACCCGACCACGTGCACACCGAGCTCGCTCTGCCAGCGAGCCCCGCAGGGGACGGGGTCCACACAGCGGCCCCGAGCGAGAGGACGACGGAGCGCGCGGCGGAGCTTCGCCGGCGGCGGTCCTCCGCGCAACCACGGCGCCCGGGACGCGCCTCGACCTCACGCATCCAACGCGCTAAGAAGCGTAGGCCCTAGCGGCCGGAAACCGCGGCGGAGGCGACCGCCAACGGGCGGCGGCGGTGCTCGACGGCGAGCGGTCCGCCGGAGCCATGACGGCGCCCATCTTCTAGCCTACGGGCTCGACTTCGCTCTAACGAACGTGATGCGCCCCAAGAACCGAAGCAAGGACGGCCATAACCCCGGCAAACCCTCGCCGGAGTGGCATTGGTGAGCTCGCCGGCGCTCTGCGCGCACGGCTTGAGACGCACCCGAGCTCACTTCTTTTCTCGGCCTACTGCTACACCCTGCATGCGGCTTCCCGACGCGCAAGAGGCGGCCGAGAGGAGGGAGGAGCCGGCCGCATTGGCTCGCCGGAGCTTGTGGCGGCGGCGGACCTCCGCGAGCGGAAGAGAGTGAGAATGCGAGCGCTACCTTAACGAAAATGGCGCAAGAAAGGCTGGAGATGGGGGAGTCGAGGACGGCGCACAAGATGCTGCCCTCGGATTCGAGTTTCGCCGGTCGGAACTCGCGCTACGCGGTGGCGGAGCGAGCGGCGGCCATTGCGAAACAGAGGAGGAGGAAGAGAGGAAAGAGGAAGGGGACAGCGGAGTGAAGAATGACGGGACGGGGCTCTGTCCCTTTTTGTCTCGGGCAGGCGACGCGTGCGGGAGGGGGCGAGGCAGGCGGCTCGCGCCGCGTGGCGTCGGTCCACGCCGACATACGGCCGCTGGCGAGCGGGCCCGGGCGCTGTGGGAGCGCCAGCGAGGCACCGTCGCGGCCCTGTGGTCCGTCCTGTGGCGCGCGGCAGCGGATCCGGCGGCCACAGCGCGAGCGCGGGAGCGCGCCGGCGTACGGACGCCGCGTGGCGGCTGCCGGGCGCGACACCGTCGCCGCGAGGAAGAAGACGATGGGAGGGGGACGCTGACAGGTGGGTCCCACCCCCTCTCCACTTCAAACTGAAAATTCAAACCCCCATATCTCCCAAAATATTTCGAATTAGGAAAAACTTTCAACATGAAAGTTTCTCAAAATTTCAAGATGAAAAACTTTCCCAACTACGACTTTTGCTAATTCGGCCTGATTTGGGAGATTTAAAAATCAGTTTGAAATAGACTGTTTTGTTAAAAATGAAGCCCTAAAACACATTTTCATAAATTGGTCTCAAAAGGAAGGTTTCTTGGAATATTTTTCTGCATAAATCATCTCAAAGCACCAAATTCAAATAACCAACCTATCTAGCACTTTGAAATAGATTTGGTTGCACACCTTTAGCCAATAATCATCCTAAGCATATAATTAATTGCAACTAATCAAAATAAAGCATTCCCTAGGCTAACAATCACATGATGATGTGCTTATGCAAATGATGACATGATTAGAGTAGTTTAATTAGTGCTTAACACTGGAGGTGTTACACTCTCGCCGGTCAGCGGCGGGGTCCTGTTCCCGTCCGGCTGACCGGTGGGGCCGCGACCGGGCCCACGCGTCAGCGACGCTGGCGTGTGTGCGCCCGTGTGCGCTGCGCTGGGTACGCGTAGCAGCGCAGGTCCGCATGTCAGCCGGAGCCCCGGGTGCGCGTAGCATTTTCAATACTTATTCTTTTTTGAGAATGATTTCATGTAGGGTATTAGTTTATTTTTCTAAAATAATTTTCTGTACAGTTTTATTTAATGTCTATAAATGCTGATATCTTGATAAATGCATATTTAATTATAGGTTTATCAGAAAAATGTGAATCTTGTTTTGTTGCTCTAGTTAGGAGATGCTTTATCTGTGAAAAATATTGGTTAGACATGTCATGTGTAGAAAATGGCTTGTTTATTTATTGTGCTTGCTTTGCTTAGGGATTTGGAAATTCATAATTAATTATTTATGCAAGGATTAGGCTTGATAAATTTTCCAGGGTGTTTTTATGCTTATTAGTAGCTGTTAATCCTATGAGATCTGTTGTTTGACACTTTTCATAGTACAAAGTATTTTTAGGTCTTGGTTTGTTGCTGCCTTGTCTTTTTTTGTATAGGATAAATGGTTTACTGTTTTGACTTGAAAATTTTATGGTAGGCTTCATGTTACCTAGCTAAGCTACTGTAATTTTTGTAGATTTTTTCTGATCAATCTAGCTATAGGTTGCTGTTGTACCCGTAAGTAACCGTAATCGTTTTCCGACAAAGTCTAGGTTAACTAGTGTCTTTTCTATGATTGGTTAGGCTCTAATAGGTACCACCTGTTAGGATGATGTTGACTACCTTGTAGTACCATGATTGGTTCATCATCATCATCATCATACACTTGAATCATGTATTGCATTCCCGATACTCATACGCACCGATGCATCATACAGGATTGCCAGAAGAAGTGACGCCAGTAGTTCCCGAGGAGCTAGAAGGAGAGGAGCAGCAAGGAGCAGTGCTGCAGGAGGTAGCAAAGGACGAGGACCCGGACACTGACTTGTCTGAGTGCCCTAACCATCAGCCTAGCTCCTTTGTGAAAGGCAAGCCCCGGAGCATTACTCCTACAGTTTTCAAAATGTTTTACTTGAGTCATTTATTTATTATGATGCATTAAGTTAATAGGTGTTGCTTGGAACCGTTAATGCATTATGAGTACCTTGATCCACCTGAATACATTTACCCTATTAAGTTCAGGATCGCGCTTATGCTTACCACTGCTTAATTAGATCGGTAAAAGACGGGTGATTGACCCTCATCCGCGAGGTAGGTGGTTACTACCCTCTGGTTGATACTATGGAGATTGGTTCAGAGAACATAACCATGTGGCCATGTTAAATCATGACTAGTCAAGGTTTGTGGTGTGTTAGACCATGGAAACTCCGGCTATGTCACTTAAAGAAATATGACTTTGTACGTCCTCGGATCATGTTGAACAATGCCTCACAGATAGCTGGAAGGATGCGATCATCCGACCGCGAAGCCTTGAGGATGTTTGGGCCGGAATTTCAGCAGAGATGAGTGTATTGCCCACAGGCGCGGAGATGTAATCCCAGTGGCCGGTCGCATCAGAGGTACCTGGTAGCGGGCATGCCCTGGTGCAATCGTATTTGTTGAAATCCGCGATTCCACCCGAATAGACCAAGGTGACCGTCACTCGCTCTGGCGCCGGCGAGTGTGATTTGTGTGAGGAATACCCGCCAGCTGGTTTGCAATCGATTATAATCGCCATCGTTCCTGGACAGTGAACACTTGACCGAGCAGCGGCACTATCGCCAATCTATGTGCAAAGTAAGACGGTTATGTTTCTAAAGTTCTTGATGCGGGTATGCTCAACCGAAGGATAAGATATTGTTGATTGTTCTACCCTAGAGTTGGAGTAGTACAGGAGCTAATGTAGTGATGTCAGGATCCAACTTAAAAGATGATAAGCTAGAGAGTCCTTTATCACTAAATGAATATTTAATAAGCTTATCTTTTATTGCAATTAAATGAGTCAGCTACCCCACTGATAAAGCCTTGCATACTCCTTGGTGTCACTTTATTTTCATTATGACGGGTAAGTCTAGGCGAGTACCTTCTTGCACTCGGTTTTATTCCCTTGTTGTTGCAGATGGTGAGATGTTCTATGGCTATTGCCGACTTGCTTCTTCCTGCGTACGGGGATGAGTAGATCGTGGGCACGATCAATCTATCTATCGTACCTCTATCTTTGTTCTTGGATTTGATGTTGGACCAGGCACTATGTTTCAACTAAGTGTGCGTTTGTGAACCAAAACTTTATTTGCTTCCGCAATTTGGATTTGAACTTGGTATTGTAATAACTATTTTGTAACTCCGATGTAATCGACTATTTGTGAACTTATGTATTACTATGAACTGTTGTATGTTGAACTCAATTCGGTCTGGGCTGTATTGTGGAAAGTTTGAAATCCTTCGTGATTTCACGGACTACCGGGTTGATATAGGCGCCATGTGCTAATTAAGTTGCTTCGGTGGCTCATTAGTACATTGTGTTTATATTAATTGGTCGGTTCTGTTACAGCTGGCATCGGAGCAGGTTCAACGTATTACTGTTCATAAATATATTTTAAAACTAAAAGAATTTGTTTTATCAACTTTAATTACGAACTTATAGCCACATAATCCCATATATAGGTTTTTCAAAAGGTGTGTGGTTTTTAAAACTCATATATGTGCCTTGGACCAGTCATAACCTTTATGCCCAGTTAGGACTTCAGGTGGCTTATTTAAGTACTAACTTGGGGGATTATTGCATCATATTTTTAATTATCGCGCTCATACACGACGGTTTTGTATGAGGGCCATTCACTTGAATGGTTGTGTATGGTTCAGATTTGCCTCTACGCCAAGGTAAGTGTGAGTTGCGAGAGCATGATCGGACGCAATGCCGATCTAGGGGAGTGCTTAATGGTGCTGGATTATATACATGTTCACACATGTTTATAAGAAGGTACCCCATGTGAGGGTGTCGTCTTCTGATGACTTGTTGGGTAGTATGCACTTGGGAATGGGTGCAAGTAATCGGAGATTTCACCTTGTTCGGAAGGTGCGTGGATTCTTACGTTGCTTGCATTCATTGGGATGGCTGAAATGAATTTTTTGCAGGTACACTAACTACATGAAACGTGTAGCCCGGCTAGTTACCGCTATATGAGAGCACGTTTTGTATGCCACCGCCTAGACGTTATTAGATAATAATTCTAGGCAGTGAGGATGCATGGAACGTGCATGCATCATGATTTACATCTATGCTCATGTCATTCATTACATTCTCCTCTTCCCTGATAATAAAATTGTCTCGATTCCGTATCTCCATGCTTTAATTATTAAAATTGTTGCTCATTGAAAATAAAATCCTTTCAGATGGCTCGGACCAAGCAGATCGCTCGCAAGAGTTCGCATCCACCCCACCACAGCAAGCTTGCTTCCCGTGGGAGTGCTCCTCTTGTGGTGCGTCGGGTGTCGTCCCACGAGCTCAGGGAGGCTGGCACTTTTCTGGAGAAGGGTGGCTTGCCCACTCTCCTTTGGAGGCTTCTGCACGGTGCTGGTTACCCTCTGGGCACAGAGCCACAGTACTACTGGGATGCTAGTGACCGGAAGAACTATGGCTTTGTTTCTGTGGTAGTTGTGGTGCCTCGCTTGGGTCTTGATGAGAAGTGGACTGGATGGACAGCTAAGGGTGAGGGCATCACTGTTTTCACTGGTGCTCAGGATGCTGCTTTCCTGTTACTTGAGAAGATGGTGATGGAGCTGCCTAATGAGGTACAGAGGCTCATCCCTAGTGTTTTTCCTTTGGCTAGCCCCCGCATTGACACGTGGAGGCAGGCTCCAGGAATGGCACTAGTGGCTGGACCTCAGGAGGCAGACTGTGGTAGTACACTTGCGCAGAGTGTTGTGTTCGCCTTGATGAAGGCGTATGCAGCACAGGAGGACCTTGCTCTCTTTAGGCACGACAAGCTGGAGCGTGTCGAGAGAGAGAAGGAGGAGCAACAGGAGATGTACGAGAAGAAGCTCAAGGAGCTCAAGGAGGAGTTGGCACTGATGACTGAGCAGAGGGACCAGGCTATTCAGAGAGACAAGATGGCCATGCAGCAGGTCCAGGAGCTTCAGGCTAGAGTTGGCAGACGTGACGCCACTATTCAGAAGTTTGGAGACACTTTGACCCGTACAGTTGGAGAGCGGGATGCAGCCCGGACTGAGGCACGTGGTTTGAGGGCTGCTCAGCACACTCTCCGGGAGGACTTGCACGAGAAGGAGGTGTACATCGATGCCCTGCATGAGGAGCTCTACGCGAGACAGCACGGAGAGTGGGTTGAGTCTCCGCTCGGTGACGCTGCTAGTCAGGAGTGCGTTAGTCGTATGCGCCTAGACTAGTGTGTTGGCTAGTGTTAGCTGGATCGCTGTCCTTAGTGGTCCATTGTGACCCTTTTGGTTTATGTATGGCTGTTTTTTAGGGTACGCTAGTAAGAGTTGGATGTGACCTTGGATCGCGTTGATGTAATGCTATGTTGTCGTAATGCCTAAAGTCCAGTGTAGCTGTATGCTGGCAACCATGGATATTGTAAGACTCTATGTGATGTTTCGACATAATATTATTAGTGCAGCTGTGATGTGGAAAAATGGATTATTGTGCCATGTGTGGTTAATTGTATGAATTAATTTTCTTCCAATTAATTTCGCAAGGCATGATCTATTATTCGTTTACCCTAAAAAATTCAGCTCCTAATAGTGGGTCAATATTATGGTTGAAACATGCAGATGGTGAACACCCATCGGAACAATGATCGTGGTGGTGGTTATGATGAGGAAGAAGTGCGTGGTGCACCACCCCCTCCTCACCCCACCGCTGAGGAGTTGTTTGCACAGTTTCTGGGAAGTCAGCGCAACATAGAGCAACTTCTGCGTGCCAACTTTGAAGCAAACAACAATCGCCGTCAGGATCATCAGCCTAACCAGTACAGTGAATTCAAGGACTTCATGGACACCAAGCCTCCAGTGTTCAGGGATGCCCCTGATCCCCTCCTGGCTGATGCTTGGATCAACACGATGGAGGAAAGGTTCTCTTTGTTGAGGTTATCTGAGGAGCTGAAGGCTACCTATGCTGCACACATGTTTGAAGGTGATGCTAGGTTGTGGTGGAACACACATCACCACACCTTCCCTGAAGGTCAGCCTATTACTTGGGATCAGCTTGTTCGTGAATTCCGTGCAACTTATGTTCCGCCCAGTCTTATGGCAATGAAGAAGGCAGAGTTCCATAATTTGACCATGGGGGCTCGTTCTGTGAAGGATTATCACCTTGCATTCCACAACTTGTCCCGTTATGCCCCTGAGTTTGTGAGTACTGAAGCCAATAAGATTGCTGCATTCAAGAAGGGTCTCAGTGCCAAGCTGATGAAGACCATGGGTACTTCCACCCGTGTGACTTTCAATGACTTCTACCATGACTGTCTCACCCAGGAGAATCAGAACAACCTACATGCTGCTGCTAAGAGTCGTAAGAGGGCTAATGAAGGTGGTTCCTCCCAGCCGAGGTCTCCACCTGCATATCGTCCTCCATTTCGCAACCAAGGTTCGGGGTCTAAGTTTAGGCCTCCACAGAAGAAGAATGTTCCTGCTCAGAATCAACAGAAGTTCTCTAGGCCTTTCGGGATGCCTATGCCTCAGGGAAGACCAGGTCAGGCCAATTCTGCTGGTGCCAAGCCTGGGGCGATGGGTCCTTGCTTCAACTGTGGCCAGTCTGGACACTTCATCAAGCATTGTCCTCATCCAAAGAAGCAACAGTCCGCTCGTGTGCACCACACCTCGTTGGAGGAGATTCTTTCTAGAGAACCCGTGACAGCTGGTATGTTCCCTGTGAATCAGATTCCTGCTGCTGTTTTGTTTGATACTGGATCATCGCATTCATTTATGAGTCAAGCATTTGCACAGAAGCATAGTCAAACCATTAAAGAGTTGAACTTAGAGTTTCGTGTGAGTGCAGCTGGGGCTGACATCACCACGAAACAGATGGTATTTGATGCAGCTTTGGAGTTAGCCCAGTGGAGATTCCGGATGAACCTGATTATTCTGCCCGGACTAGGTGTGGATGTTATCATAGGAATGAGTTGGATGCATCATTGGGGCGTAGTTTTGGATACTACCAATAGGATAGTGTCTATACAGAAACCTATTGGGGAAGGCACTTTCCAGGTACCCTTACCTCAGAAGATTCAGTTAGAAAATGTGGTATATGCTACCAAAGTGACCCCTCTTCATGAAATTCCAATAGTTTGCGAGTTTCCGGATGTCTTTCCTGATGAGCTTCTGGGTCTCCCGCCAGATCGGGAGATTGAGTTCCGCATTGAGTTGTTACCTGGAAGAGCCCCAATTTCTAAGAGGCCTTACCGTATGTCCCCTGATGAGTTGAGAGAACTCAAGAAGCAGTTGCAAGAGTTAGCAGATAAGGGTCTCATTCGTCCTAGTACATCAGAATGGGGTAGTCCCGCTATATTCGTGAAGAAGAAGGATCAATCTTTGCGAATGGTCGTGGATTACCGCCTACTTAATGCAGCCACAGTCAAGAACAAGTATCCTTTATCATGTATTGATATCCTGTTTGATCAGTTGTCGAAGGCTAAGGTGTTCTCAAAGATTGATCTTAGATCAGGTTATCATCAGATTAAGATCAGACCAGAAGATGTTCCTAAGACCGCTTTCTCTACAAGATATGGGTTGTATGAGTACTTGGCTATGTCCTTCGGATTAACCAATGCTCCTGCATACTTTATGTATCTTATGAATTTGGTTTTCATGCCTGAGCTCGATAAGTTTGTGGTGGTGTTTATTGATGATATCCTGATATATTCGGAGAATAAGGAAGACCACGCGGTGCATCTAAGGATTGTGCTGGAGAGACTGAGGAAGCATAAGTTGTATGCTAAGTTTAGCAAATGTGAGTTCTGGCTTCGGAAAGTTCAATTCCTTGGACATGTCCTCTCCGATGAAGGAATAACTGTGGACCCTAGCAATATAGAGAAGGTATTGAATTGGAAGACACCCAAATCAGTGCATGAAGTACGAGGTTTCCTTGGTTTAGCGGGGTATTATCGCAGATTCATTCCCAACTTTTCAAAGATTGCTAAGCCAATGACCAATTTGTTGCAGAAAGAGCACAAGTTTGCTTGGACAGAAGAGTGTGACACAGCTTTCCGCACCCTGCGGGAAATGTTGACCACTGCTCCTGTTCTAGCACAACCGGATATCGAGAAGCCGTTTGATGTATATTGTGATGCTTCCAAGATAGGTTTGGGATGTGTGCTTATGCAAGAAGGAAGAGTCATAGCTTATGCCTCTCGACAGTTGAAGAAACATGAAGTGAATTACCCTACTCATGATTTAGAGCTTGCTGCTGTAGTGCATGCATTGAAGATCTGGAGACATTACCTCCTTGGTAACCGTTGCAATGTGTTTACGGATCATAAGATCCTGAAATACATCTTTACTCAGGAGGACTTGAACATGAGGCAATGTAGATGGTTGGAATTGATCAAGGATTACAATTTGCAGTTGCAGTACCACCCTGGTAAGGCCAATGTAGTGGCCGATGCCTTGAGTCGGAAAGCACAGTGTGATGCTCTTCCGTCAGAGCTGGTAGAAGGTCATAATCTTATGCACCCTGTGATCTTGAACAATATTCGAATCAATTGTGATTTGGAAGGTAAGATTAAGGAAGGTCAAAAGTCAGATAGTACAATCGCAGGGATTAAGAACAGGATCAAAAGCATGCCATCTCAGTTCTTCAAGGAAGATGATCAAGGAGTCTTGTGGTACGATAAGCGTCTAGTTGTACCACAGGACAAGGAACTCAGAAAGCAGATCATGGACGAAGCACATTTGTCCAAGTTATCTATGCATCCTGGTAGCAGTAAGATGTTTCATGATCTAAAACGTCAGTTTTGGTGGTCTCACATGAAAAGGGATGTTGCAGAATATGTAGCCGAGTGTGATACATGTTGTAGGGTGAAGGCTGTTCATTTGAGGACTGGTGGTTTACTTCAGCCGTTGCCAATACCAGAATGAAAGTGGGAATGTATCAGTATGGATTTCATCACCGGATTACCCACTACACCCAAGGGTCATGATTCTATTTGGGTCATAGTGGATCGTCTAACCAAGTCTGCACATTTCATACCTGTTCATACAACATATCGTCCACATCAGTATGCTAAAATCTATATCCAACAGATTGTCAGGTTGCATGGTGTACCTAAAGAGATAGTGTCTGATAGAGGACCGCAGTTTGTGGCTCACTTTTGGGATCAGTTGCAGAAGGGTTTGGACACCCAATTATTGCACAGTACTGCTTATCATCCTCAGACTTCAGGCCAGACTAAAAGAGTGAATCAGATTTTAGAAGATCTATTGCGTGCTTGTGTTTTGTCTTGGAAGGGCTCATGGGAAAGGTGGTTGCCGTTAGCAGAGTTCTCTTATAACAACAGCTATCAAGAAAGTATAAAGATGTCGCCTTTTGAGGCCCTGTATGGTAGGAGTTGTAGAACCCCTGCTAGTTGGGTTGAGACGGGAGATAGACGATACTATGGTATTGATCTAATCAAAGAAGCAGAAGAGCAAGTCAAGCTTATTCGTCAGCATATTGCAGCCGCACAGTCTCGACAGAAAAGTTATGCTGACAAGAAAAGACGGACTATAGCATTTCAAGTTGGAGATCATGTGTATCTGAAGGTGTCCCCTATGAAAAGAGTGCAACGTTTCGGTGTGAAACGGAAGCTAGCACCTCGGTATGTAGGACCTTTCAAAATCATAGAACAGAAAGGACATGTGGCCTACAAATTAGAATTACCCGAAGATATGAGTGTTGTTTTCCCTGTGTTCCATGTATCTCAACTCAAGAAGTGTGTGCGACTCCCAAAAGAAAAGATTAAGATGACAGACATCAAACTGCAGCCAGACCTGACCTATGAGGAGAAGCCAGTAAAGCTGTTGGATGTTATGGAGAGAGTGACACGGAACAAAACAGTCACAACGTACAAGGTGTGTTGGAGTCATCATGATGATCTGGATGCTACTTGGGAGACTGAGGCTTACCTTAAAGACGCATACCCGTGTTTTCATAAGCAATGGTTAGTCCGCTCAAATCTCGGGGCGAGATTTCTTTAAGGGGGGGTAGGCTGTAACAACTCCAGTTTAGGCTTAGCTAAATCTTGCATCTCATGAGCATGATCATCTCATAAGCATCATAATTACATTTTGTGGTAGCATTTGCTTGAGTGCTTGGGTTAAAATGCAAATAGGGTTTTTCAAATTGTTGCTAGAAGTCATATTTGTGATACTTTTCTCAAAGTGAGGCTGTAACAAAGTTTATGGAGAAAATTATTTGGAGAAAACTTTGTTTTTACCACAAGTCATGAAAATGAGTTTTAGGGCTTCAAAATGGCAAAAACAGTTTCCATGTTTTTAAAAATCATTATTTTCTATGTATTTATTTGACCCAAATTCTCATTTTCAAATCTAGGCCGAATTAACAAAAACTTTCTACATGAAAGTTATTCCTCTCATCATTTGGAGAAACTTTCATGTTTGGACTTTTTTCAAATTCACAATATTTTTCAAACTGCAGGCAGTCAAACTTTCCAGTTCAAATTTGGACCAGGTGGGACCCACCCGGCCCCACCTATGATCATCTTTCTCCCCTCTCTCTTCTCTGCTTCGCGCGCCAGGCCGCCGTAGCGCCGCAGCGATTTCCCCTGCCACCTCGCTGCCGCCCCGCCTGAATCGAGCTGCATGCGCACTCGAGCACCTGCCGCCCTGTCTCCCCCTCGTCTGCCCTGCCTGCTCGTTGTCGCGCTGCCGCTCCGCCTGCGCCGCCGTTTTGCCGACGCCGATGCCGCACGCCATGCTCCGCCAAGCGAGCGCACCAACAGCTCCGCGACGCCACAACGGCCACGAGTGCCGGGTACTCGAGCACCCACGCGAACGCCGCAGCATCGCCTCGCTTCCCCGCTGCCTCGCTGAGCCGTTGCGTCGCTGCGCCGTCCGCCATGGCCGTCGAGTCGTCTCCGCTCGCCCGTGACCCTCTCGGTCCAAATTGGATGCGCCCAGCTCCCTTAAAAGCCTCGCCTCACTCGCTCACTCACTTGCCCCACCCCAATTCCCTCTTCACTCGCCTCCTCAGCGCAGCCGCAGAGCCGCCATGGCCGCCGCCGTGCCACTCTCTGGCTAGCCGCCTCTGTGCCCGACCATTTTCTTCACTAAGCACGTCATCAGAACCGCCCTGCTCCGCTCCACCTTCGCCGCCTTTTCCCCGCTTCGATTTGAGTCCAGGTAGGGCCAATTGGCCGTCGTCTTCTCCGCCACCGGGAGCCGAGCTCCGGCGAGCCCCTTCGGCGCCGTCGTCCGCTCGCCCCGGCCATCATTTTCTTCCCCTAGAGCGTGCGCTAGCTCCTCCTTGGCTTCGCGAAGCCCGTAGGCATTTCCAAGCGCGCCACCATGGCCTGCTCCGGCGACCCGCCGTCGAGCCGCGCCGCCGCTCACCGCCGTCCGTCGCTCCCGTCAATTTAGGCCATTAGAAGCAGCATCTTTACCACCGTTGGGTTCGCGCCGCCATCCCGAGCACGATGGTGCAACCCTTGTCGCCGGAGGCATCGCCGTCGACGAGCTCTCGCTGGTCAGCGGCGGGGTCCTGTTCCCGTCCGGCTGACCGGTGGGGGCCACGACCGGGCCCACGCGTCAGCGACGCTGGCGTGTGTGCGCCCGTGTGCGCTGCGCTGGGTACGCATAGCAGCGCGGGTCCGCGTGTCAGCCGCAGCGGGGGATAAGCCCCGGGTGCGCGTAGCATTTTCAATACTTATTCTTTTTCGAGAATGATTTCCAGAAAATGGGTTAAATCTTCCAAAAATCATATCTCACCCATTTTAAGTCCATTTTGGGTGATTCAAATTTCTATATTTTTCTTATGAGGAGCTTTATGCATGTAGGGTATTAGTTTATTTTTCTAAAATACTTTTCTGTACAATTTTATTTAATGTCTATAAATGCTGATATCTTGATAAATGCATATTTAATTATAGGTTTATCAGAAAAATGTGAATCTTGTTTTGTTGCTCTAGTTAGGAGATGCTTTATCTGTGAAAAATATTGGTTAGACATGTCATGTGTAGAAAATGGCTTGTTTATTTATTGTGCTTGCTTTGCTTAGGGATTTGGAAATTCATAATTAATTATTTATGCAAGGATTAGGCTTGATAAATTTTTCAGGGTGTTTTTATGCTTATTAGTAGCTGTTAATCCTATGAGATCTGTTGTTTGACACTTTTCATAGTACAAAGTATTTTTAGGTCTTGGTTTGTTCTTTGCCTTGTCTTTTTTTGTATAGGATAAATGGTTTACTGTTTTGACTTGAAAATTTTATGGTAGGCTTCATGTTACCTAGCTAAGCTACTGTAATTTTTGTAGATTTTTTCTGATCAATCTAGCTATAGGTTGCTGTTGTACCCGTAAGTAACCGTAATAGTTTTCCGACGAAGTCTAGGTTAACTAGTGTCTTTTCTATGATTGGTTAGTCTCTAATAGGTACCACCTGTTAGGATGATGTTGACTACCTTGTAGTACCATGATTGGTTCATCATCATCATCATCATACACTTTAATCATGTATTGCATTCCCGATACTCATACGCACCGATGCATCATACAGGATTGCCAGAAGAAGTGACGCCAGTAGTTCCCGAGGAGCTGGAAGGAGAGGAGCAGCAAGGAGCAGTGCTGCAGGAGGCAGCAAAGGACGAGGACCCGGACGCTGACTTGTCTGAGTGCCCTAACCATCAGCCTAGCTCCTTTGTGAAAGGCAAGCCCCGGAGCATTACTCCTACAGTTTTCAAAATGTTTTACTTGAGTCATTTATTTATTATGATGCATTAAGTTAATAGGTGTTGCTTGGAACCGTTAATGCATTATGAGTACCTTGATCCACCTGAATACCTTTACCCTATTAAGTTCAGGATCGCGCTTATGCTTACCACTGCTTAATTAGATCGGTAAAAGACGGGTGATTGACCCTCATCCGCGAGGTAGGTGGTTACTACCCTCTGGTTGATACTATGGAGATTGGTTCAGAGAACATAACCATGTGGCCATGTTAAATCACGACTAGTCGAGGTTTGTGGTGTGTTAGACCATGGAAACTCCGGCTATGTCACTTAAAGAAATATGACTTTGTACGTCCTCGGATCATGTTGAACAATGCCTCACAGATAGCTGGAAGGATGCGATCATCCGACCGCGAAGCCTTGAGGATGTTTGGGCCGGAATTTCAGCAGAGATGAGTGTATTGCCCACAGGCGCGGAGATGTAATCCCAGTGGCCGGTCGCATCAGAGGTACCTGGTAGCGGGCATGCCCTGGTGCAATCGTATTTGTTGAAATCCGCGATTCCACCCGAATAGACCAAGGTGACCGTCACTCGCTCTGGCCGGCGAGTGTGATTTGTGTGAGGAATACCCGCCAGCTGGTTTGCAATCGATTATAATCACCATCGTTCCTGGACAGTGAACACTTGACCGAGCAGCGGCACTATCGCCAATCTATGTGCAAAGTAAGACGGTTATGTTTCTAAAGTTCTTGATGCGGGTATGCTCAACCTGAAGGATAAGATATTGTTGATTGTTCTACCCTGGAGTTGGAGTAGTACAGGAGCTAATGTAGTGATGTCAGGATCCAACTTAAAAGATGATAAGCTAGAGAGTCCTTTATCACTAAATGAATATTTAATAAGCTTATCTTTTATTGCAATTAAATGAGTCAGCTACCCCACTGATAAAGCCTTGCATACTCCTTGGTGTCACTTTATTTTCATTATGACGGGTAAGTCTAGCTGAGTACCTTCTTGCACTCAGGGTTTTATTCCCTTGTTGTTGCAGATGGTGAGATGTTCTATGGCTATTGCCAGACTTGCTTCTTCCCTGCGTACGGGGATGAGTAGATCGTGGGCACGATCAATCTATCTATCGTACCTCTATGCTGTTGCTGGATTTGATGTTGGACCAGGCACTATGTTTCAACTAAGTGTGCGTTTGTGAACCAAAGCTTTATTTGCTTCCGCAATTTGGATTTGAACTTGGTATTCTAATAACTATTTTGTAACTCCGATGTAATCGACTATTTGTGAACTTATGTATTACTATGAACTGTTGTATGTTGAACTCAATTCGGTCTGGGCTGTATTGTGGAAAGTTTGAAATCCTTCGTGATTTCACGGACTACCGGGTTGATATAGGCGCCATGTGCTAATTAAGTTGCTTCGGTGGCTCATTAGTACATTGTGTTTATATTAATTGGTCGGTTCTGTTACAGAAAAGGGAGATGGAGAGAGGAAAGCGAAGATGGAGATGTACCTACACCCGACGGCGGATCAGGTCCACCGCACGCCGACGATGGAGGAGCGAGGTGCAGCCGCCATGGATCTGGCCCCAACCGTCGTTGATCTGGCCCGAGTCCCCATCGTCGTTGTGGATGGAGGCGGATCGACGTGCCGCCGTGCCTCCGCGCGGGTCGCCGTCGCGCCACCCTCCGCGCGGGCCGCGCTGCCGCGCTCCGCCCGCGGCCAAGAAGAGCGCCGCTGCCACCGGGAGATATAGAGGAGGGCGAGTCAGTGGGGGTCGAGGGAGGAGATGATGAGTGGCTGCGGCTGTGAGGGAGTTCTGGATAGTTTAGCTGTTCGGTTGTGCGGCTGTAGAGAAGGAGGGGATTGAGATACAGAAACCCTAAGTGCTACATTTATATGGGAGCGGCTATTGGGCTTCGAATTGGGCCGGTTTGGGCCAAGCCATTTTCCGTGGCAGGCCTAATTATTAGCCCGCTGCGGTAAATCGAAATCCTCGCTGCGGTAAATTCCATGATTTACCTAGCGGGCAAAAAAAAGAGCCCGCTACGGAGGGTTTCAGGGGTCCTTATGGAAAATCGTTTTTGTACTACAACTATATATGTACATTGAGATTTATCGCTCTATCAACAATTCATGTTGATCATTCCTCTTCTCTAAACTCTCCATCGAGCTGCTCGTGCTCCCAGTGACGATGGTATTGCATCGTCGGGAACCGGGCGCGGCGGAGATGGCGAATCATCCCTCGCAGGGCTGCCGGACCACGTCAAGCTCGCGCGGGACTACGCGCTCGTGGGCCTCTACGACGCCTCCATCATCTTCTTCGACGGCGCCATCGCCTGGATCAACAAGTTAGCAGAGCTTCCTATAATTCCCTGACACTGCCCGGTTGCTCTATTACACCGTACGTGAGGATTCGATCGCTACCAGACCACTACGGCGAATTGCCGATTGGCAATGCCAGTTTAGCTCTGCTGTGCTTTCTGCTGAAAGCCTGAAAACGCTCGTTATGTTCTTAGGTTAGGTCTATCCTTATTTTTAGTTTGCATTTTCTTAAAGAGAAGAAAAGAGGCAAATATATATAATATATTGTTTTGCATCCGTATTAGGACAAATGATTCACATTCCTTTTCATTATGCATAGGATAAACAATGGTCATAGTTGAATACTGTAGGTAGGAAGATATTTAAATAAAAAACTTTTAAATAATGTATTTTTCTTGCGCTTCATGGAATCATGGTAGCATATGTATATGATGGATAAACTCTGCAGGCATCTGGCTACTTTATTTGATCCTGACACAAAATGGATGAACTCTCAGAAAAATATGGGTAATGAAGTAAAAAAAAATGTGAAGCAGCTGCATGCTTTAATTTTAGTCTTGCAAGTTTCAAAATAGTATGTGTTGTGTTTAAAATAGAACAATGGAATCGTGTCAAGATTACGTACTTAAAGACAGCTAATAGCTTTGAAGCACTGTCCCAGAGGGAGATATTCACACATTTTTTCTTATTTAATGATAAAATAACTAGGAAATACACTTAAAAGCCAAGATAATGTCTTTTCCTTGTGTTCCATGTCATTAAGGTTAATCTTAACCATGCAGGCATCTAGCTACTTTGGATGATGATGTTATTCGCATGAAATGGATGGACTACAAGAAAGCAATCTCTAAAGTAGTTGAAATTGTGAAACAGTTGGATGCTGAATCAAAGTCTCTTAAAGAAGCTCTTAAAGCACATCTCAGAGACTCGGCAAAGCCGCCCATATAATCCAGTTTAGAGTTTTTGAGTGACAAAAGACATGCTCACATGCATAGTTACTAGTTTTTTATACCACTCTAGAAAATGCTACTTGGCCAAGTTAAAAAGAAGAGATAAAATGTTGCAGGGAAACCCTATCGACATTTGGAAATTTTACTCTATGTTTATGGCCGTGGACATGATATGGCATGAAACCTGGTGTGCACGGTGGACAGGAGACAAGAGGAAGATTATTGCTTGGGAGCTGTGGAAGTAGAGAAACGGAAGATGCTTTCGCCAAGCCTCATCCGCAGTGCCTCAAATCCTACTGTACATCAGGCACAGCACAGACCTATGGGTCGACGCCGTCGCCGTGAAATTAATTAGGTGGTGTGCCCGTTCGCCGTGCGGCACTGGTGTCACGCTTCCGTTAGAATTTGTTTCCCTCGGCAGGCCGGGGCAGTCAATAATCTGTCTCTCTCTCTCTCTCTCAGTGGCACATAAAAAGCAGGCTTGTCTTGTGCCAATCGTCGGCTATACATTGCGGCCGGAGCGTGCACCTTTTATCAAAGAAAACATTGCGTGCGTCAGTGCGTGCGTGCGTATAATGGCGTCGTCGTCGAGCACTCTTCCGATGTGTCTGACGTGACGTACCAGGACGGCCCGTGGCCGATGTGTGTGACCAGGACGGCCCCGTGGCACGCACCTCCGTGCTCGACGGGTACGTACATCCCTCGCTTCCTGAAGAAGAATCCAAAGGGAGGGACCTTCCTTGTTGACTCGCGGGGCTGCCGGACCACGTCAACTTCGCACGGGAATGTAATAAGGAGGAGGACCACTACGAAAGCTGACCAATGTAATCCAGTGACACGTGATCATTTATGTGCTGACTAATGATACTATCTAAACAGGTCATGAAAATATTGCTTTGGTTATATCATGTAAATATCAACCATTGTTGGCAAGTGAAGTGTAAATAAAATACTAACAAGGTAAAATTTGGCATTTTCCTTTGTGCAACTCTATAGTAAATTCAGCTAATGCAGACATTTACACCTTTTATATGTGGCTTATTAATACAAAGTTATGTTAACGAAGCAAGGTGGCATAGTTGGTTTTTTTTAAAAAAAAAAGGACTGGAGGGGTTTGCACCCCTATAGCATTTATTAATAAAAATTAGGGGAGACAAAGTACAGCAGGTACAAACACTAAGCTAGGCAAGCAAAGAAAGAAGAATGAATAGAAAAAGTTAGGATACAAAAATGGAAATGACGAAAAGAAGCCTAAGCACTACTCTCAACCAAGCTAAACAAGATTTGCTATCCGTTGATCAATTGGGGAGCCACACATTTGTAACTTTGCACGGGCGCATCTTGATTTTTTTTATTTTTGGTTTCATGCAGTTACCGTGTGTTGTTTGGTTCTGGGATCAGTGGGATGGAACGGTTCCATCCCACGTTTTGGGGACGGCTCCAACCCTTCCTTTGTTTGGTTGCGAGAGTGGGTTCGTTCCGTTGTCTGTTTGGTTGGAGGATTCAGATGGGGTTGGATCCATCCCATTTTCTGTTTGGTTGGATGGATTCGAACCAAACCTGAATATGGTCAATTCTGGTGAGGTTACCCTCAAATTATAAACACCATAGCACAACATATTATTTCATTAGCACAATATAATTTCTTCAGCAACTCCAAACATTTAAACACCATAGCACCATGCACCATTTCAGCACAAGATAATATAACAGCCACATATAAAAGTCATGGCCATATTACAAATAAACGTCTTAGGCCATATCCATAGGCACATTACACACTAATAATATAAAGTCTGATGCTTGAGGTATTCCATTCTCTTTCTATCTCTTTCATATATAGGGGCATAAGTAATCCCTTCCCTTCTTGCAACTCGTTTTCTTTTTCTAGACCGAGCAACAACTGCCATCACACACAACAACCAATGTGCAGCAGCAGCAAAAACAAATGCCTTGAGCCTGTTATTCATCTACATATAGCATCACAGAAAAGCACAGCAGCACAATCAAGCACAACCAAGGCTCAGACAGGTAGGAGATGGAGAGTGGAGGGAGAGCCGGACCTTAGGGCTTGGCGGCAGATCGAGGCAGTGGATCGGGAGGACGGGATGAAGACCTGGCGAGCTCCTGGCGCGAGCTCCTGGCAAAGACTCCTGGCAAGAGCTCCTGCAGAGGGTGTGACAAGATGAAAAAACCAAATCGAATGAACCGAATCCACCATCCGATTCGTGCTCCTGCAGGGCGTGAGCTCCTACCTTCTTGAGCTCCTATCTGCAGAGGGTAGAGCAGGGCAGCGTCGGTGAGGGCGGAGCCCCTTGCGCGGCCTCCTTGCGCGACCTCCGGGGGCCCCTTGCGCGAGCTCCTGGAACTAGCGGGGCAGGGCCTAGCGGCGGACCGGCCAGGCCGGCGCGAGGCTGGGGCCGCGGCCTGGGCGAGGTCGGGGCGGAGGCCTTGCGGATGGCGGCGACGGCGGGATGGGAGCGCTCGAGCGCCGATGGGAGCGGAAGGGAGAAGATGGGGGCGGTGGTGAAGGGATAAGGTTTCTCACCGTATCACACGTGAACAGCCCATCCTGAGCGGAACCGCTCCGTTCGTCACTTTTGGGCAGTCCAAACCAACCCGCATCTTCAAGGAATATTCTCCTGGGAACCAACCCATTCCACCTCAAAACTCCATCCAAACAGCCAAAAAACGGGTCGAACCCATCTGAGTTGGTCCCAACCCTCCAACCAAACACACGGTTAGGCAACGTACTACTACCAAAAGATAGATTTCGGTTAAAAGTCATCGTTCGAATCAGTCCAAACTATTTTGGAGAACCAAAAAAATTTCAAAAACAATCGGAGAAAAATCATGAAACTCGTTCTATGGCTACGGTCCATACAACCCAAGCTGAAGGTACAAGGACGCCCGGGTCATTGGACTACACATGATAATACCTTGGCTTAGAACAAGTATATATAATACGACCCAAGTAGAAGCTACCAGGAAGCCCGGGTCATCGGACTACGCATGACAATTTCTCGGCTTAGAGCAAGTATATATAATAAATTCTACTTAGCAAGCTGTAAGAGAATCCATGCCATCAAAATCATATGTGGAGGTGAGAGAATTGAGGAGAGAGAAGGAAGCAGGCCCTGCTACAGGCACAAGCAACAAGAAAAAGATATCTTTCCTATTCTCTCTTCCAATTCTTATTTCTTAGGCCAGCCACAGTGGGAGTTTTATGTGAGTTTCATTTGCATTAAATAGGTTGCCACATAGGTATTTTTGATTACATGGCAGTGTATTTAAGAAATGAGTGTCATCTAGATAAAACTCTCATGGCACGATTACAACTCTGTATGAGTCATGAAATTAAATGTCTATGCAACTATAGAATGAAACTCTCCATTGAAAGTGAGTGTTTCATCTGAGTTTTATTTCATATGTCAGTCTTGGAAATAACGCCATGAAACTTATCACTGACATTGGCCTATATAAGCATGCTTACTATAGAGCCTGCTAGCAGCCGGCTGCTGGTGTTTTGATTATCCTTGCTCTTAGAAAATACAGTGGTTCTTTCATCCCTTCTCATGAAAAAATTGTTGTGCTTCCCTCAACCACTGACATCAGAGTCACATGGGAAGTTGAAGTTGACGCTGTTAATTGTTTCCCCTATGTGTAGTTTATGGAAGATGACCAAGTAAAACAGACAGAGTCAAAGAAATCATTATATATTTATATATATATTCGTGCTAATGCTCTCATAACGCTCATAGAAGTTCTTGCATCACTAGAGGTGCTTCTGTAGATAACGGAAGAAAACTCATGTTATCCATTTGATTGTACACTGCAGTTAGCCTCTAATGTGATGAACAGGATGTGATGGAATCAAAAAATTCCGTCAATGCTACTAAAATCAATTGTACTAATAAGAAATGGGATCGATTTCCCTTAAGTGTTATTTGTGTCGTTATAGAGGTGAGTAATTTAGATATATAGTTTAGGTTACTTTTGGACTGTTTTTATAAGGTCACAAGCGGATACAGTTTTCAAAAAATGCGGCAGTGTGGATTTGTTTAGTTTGTGTTTGGTTGAACTTTTGAAAAATCCTTCTGCTAGCTGTCAAAAACGCAAAACATCAACCAAACAGGTAGAATCAGAAGTTGCTTTTTACAGAAGCAACTGTTTTCGCGTATACCTTGAACTCTGCATTTCGTTCTTAGGTTTTACTTCTCCAAACATGTGGGAATATAGACATTTTGCATGTTAGTGGGCGAAATCGCTGACTGAATAATTAAAGGCGGCTAAGTATTGACTTTTTTACTTTTTATGAGTCTTAGGATTTAATTTAAATAAGATTGGATCAGGCCAATTAAACGTAACAGATAACGGTCGTACACATTAGGTAGTCAAAGACAGGCACGAGAAACTAAGGAATCCGGACCAAGTCATCGTCGTCGTTGGTTACAGTCATAGTAGTTGTTTGTGTTTGTTGATTGTAATGAATAACGATCGAGGCAGAGATCCGCTATTAGCGCCCCGGCCTGTTTCTCGTCACTTTCTGCGGTGGCTGCGGTGTCTAGCTATGTACGGTGTATATGTATACTTCCTCCGTATTCGTACGATGTCGTTTTGAATAAAGTTTGCTCAAATATTAGAATATATATCATCAATAACTTCTAAGTAGTTGAATTTGCAAATGTGAAAATTAAATGAATAGATTTGTCTTAAAAATACTTTCACACAAATATACATATATCATTTTTTATAAATATTTTTATAAAAATAAGAGGTCGAATTTGTGCTTTAGAGACCGCATTACTATCCTAAACAACTTCCGTACGGAGGGAGCACGTCTATCCCCTGCATTGCATTGTGTGTAGTATGCTACTAGCTTTGTTTTTTGCGACTATGGAACCAAAGAGAGAGAGAGAGACTGGAGGCTGCTAGCAGGCTCTCTCTCACCTATTGAAAATGAAAATTTTTGACCGTTTCATGCATGCCTCCATCCACAACCTGTATAAAGCCTAACGTACTAGTGCCCGATCTGTACTCCCCCGGTCACCACTTCATGCTTCATTTTGGTTATTACACCTGCTAGCCACGCGGGCTTCACCAAATTCATTCATTGTCACCTCTAGATTCCCCCGTTCCCATTCGGCATCCGAGCTGGAGAGGCGGGCGACCAGCAAGTCATCATCGTACACCTCTGTAAGCACCCCTTATCATTATCCCCCTTTGTTTCGTTTTGTTTTACTTTATTTTTAAATTGTTACACAGTATAATATAGACCTTACCTATATGAGCACCTCCGAGTGACTAAGGCGGCAGATCTTGAAGTTCACGAAGTCAAATAATTATTATCTAATTAAACATTTTACGATGATTTGTAGCTAGGCCGTAATTGAATCAAATCAAATTTATCATTAATTAATTCTGAAGAGATAATTAACTAACTTGCAAAGAAGCCCAAGGTTAACGGAAGAACTTCCTATGGCACGGAGATAATTAACCTGCAATGAAGACTAGTGCACTACTACATTCAGAGTTATCACTAACATCTTTATCACTGCCGATATTATTAAAACCAATGCTGATAGTTATCAACCTATCACTATGGGCATGAGAGTATCACTGCTAGAACATAAGAGCGTTGGCATTGATAACTATCACTACCACCTCGTATTATCAACTGGCGGTGATAATCTATCATTATAAACGGTTTGGACCACCAACTAGCGATGATGATGTGCTCTTTGTCACTGTCAGCTCGGCGTATGAACCGTCCTAAACTCGATTTTCACCACCAACTTGTTGTATGATATGACGGTGATAGCCATGCTGCAGCACAATAAAATTCAGAGTTATTAGAAATAAAATCGGATGGAAAAAAAACTTTATATCAAAGTTGTAGATCTCAACGATATCTACAACCGTAGTTGATCACTTTTACACTTAATATCATTTAAGGTCCCACAATTATGTTTGAAGCATTTAAATTATAAAGTTCAATTTTGTCAAGTTGTACAAACGACTTCAAATTAAGAAGTGACTACAACTAAAGTTTTAGATCTTGATGAGATGTACAACTTTGTAGTTGACAACTTTTTTATTAGAAATTATTTATATTATCAAATTTGTATCTTAAGTTCTAAAATTTTAGAAATCAAAATTTTGGAAAACAACCTTGAAAAAAACAACCAAAACCAAAGTTTTGGATCTCAATGAGAAATATAACTTTGTAGTTGATGACCTCTTCATTTAAAATCACTTGAGGTCCCAAAGTATGGCCGGAGTTTTAACAATTTGAAGTTCAAATTTATCAAACCACCTCGGATGGCGATATAACCAAATTCAAAGTTATAGATCTCAACTAAATAGATGATTTGGAAGTCAACAAAGGATAACATCGTACCTGATAGTAAAATTATGGTGATTGTGTCAGTTGGGCAGTACCTGTAGGAAAACTACAAATAAACCTATAGAAGAATAGTTATTTCATTGTGTGTGGAATATTATCAAACCACCTCAGATGGTGAAACAATCAAATTCAAAGTTATAGATCTCATTAGAACAATAAATTTTTTTAGTTTTCAAATTTTGAAAATGCAAATTTTAGAATTTGCCAAACAGCTCCAGATAGAGACATGCCCTAAACTAAAGTTGTGGTGCTTGACAAGGTCTAAGCTATTTTTTGTTTGAGTTTATTTCCTATTACTCAATAGATGATTTGGAAGTCAACAAAGGATAACATCGTACCTGATAGTAAAATTATGGTGATCATGTCGTTGGCAGTACCTGGAGGAAAATTATAAATAAACCTAGAAGAATATTTATTTCATTGTGTGTGGAATATATCGACACGGAATTCTTGTATCTCTGATGCATTTCTTTTGTCGGTATTTTCCTACATCGACAAAAAAACTTTTTTTTTTAATTTTTTGTTTGTATATCATGTTTCCCTGGCAATTTTGTACCCACAAGAGAATTATGGTTTCCAATAGTATACTAATAAATAGTTATTTATGGCAAATTTTTGCTTTTTGGGAGGAAATTTCTAACTTTTATGGCCGATTTTTTGTTCTAGAGATCATTTGGCAACAATAATCTTCCATGAAAATCCATTGTACGGGTAGTTGTAGACCCACCTCTAGAAGTGTTTCGTTTCTAGAGGCACTTGGGTAGATTTCATCACGTACGGTCGATTCTGGCCGGTCAAACCGACACTAAAAAACATGCTGCGAAAATGATTTTTTATAGTTTTATACGTGATTTCACTCATCCGATTCTACCTCTCTCGCTCGGGCCTTCGTTTCGTGTATAAATACTGGCCGTTCTTCCGTCTCCTTCTAAGTCCAACACATTTAGATAGATCTAGGCCTCTTCTCGTACTGTATCAGAACGAGAATTCGTTGAACGGAGTGAAGGCTGCAGCTGCCAACTCTACCAAAACTGGTTTGTCACGTACTTTGGCTTTATCTGAATTGAGATGAAAAAACTGAGTCCTAGCCTTGTGGCATGTTTTATATATATATATAGTCGATGATTCTCCCATGGATTACATCTTCAGTAATAATATGCCATAGATTACTCCGTCTTATTAAAAGTACCTTCGTTTTAGATATGTTGTAATAGTACGCTTTGTCTCTAGACGCAACTCACATACTAAATCAGTTTCAAAAAAAAAACTCACATACCAAATTGTTTTTTCCTAAAAAAATAAAGGGTGGGTTCTTATTCGAAGGTTTACAATATATTAGTGCTTTATTAATTTTATTACCACTGAGTATCTACTGAGTATCTACTTCAGTAATCAGTATATTTATTTATTCATACGAAACCGACTACAAAGAACACGTTTTAAATGTTGAAGTTATTTTTTTAGATAAAATGTTGAAGTTATTAAAGAGAGGTCACAGATTTGCACACGTCAAACAAAAATCAGAAAACTTGAGACTTGCGATTGCGGCACATGTGCTTCTTGGGCTTGTCCCGTATTATAAAATAAAATGAATAGACATGTCACTATTGGAAACTAAATCTCTATTGGGATGGCTTAATTCAACTGACAGTAAAATTATGGTAATCGTGTCAGATGGGCAGTACCTGACAGGAAAAATAACAAAATAAACCTACAGGCGTAATGTACCAACAGGGAAATTCATGTATCTCTGACGCATTTCTTATGTCGGTATTTTCCTACATCGACAAAGAAACTATTTTTTTTTTAAAAATTGTCAGTATTTCATATTTCCCTCTAGTTTTGTACCCACAAGAGAATTATGGTTTCCAATAGTGTACTAATAAATAGGTATTTTTGCGGCAAATTTTTTATTTGTGCGAGGAAATTCCTAACTTTTATGACTTATTTTTTATTCTAGAAATCATTTGACAAGAATGATCTTCCATGAAATCAATTTGTACAGGTGGTTGTAGACCCACCTCTAGAACTGGAAGTGCTTCGTTTCTAGAGACGCCTAGGTAGATGTAATTGTAACAGCTTGTAGAAATCTAATATGACCATGCTATATATATTCTATAGTAGTGCTTCTACTAATTAGCTACTCCCTTCATGCAAAACTATAAGACGTTTTATTTTTTCTAATATTTGCATAGATGTTGTTAAGCACTTAGATATATAATATGTCTAATATAATAAAATTAATCTAGTAGAGCTCGAACACATATTATATTTATATTAATTAGTTTGTAGGCATCTGTGTTGTACTTAAAAAACAAAAAAAATAACATTTGCCACTTAGCATGTGCTTGCAGGGCAATCCCGTTATGGAAGATTTACTGAGAAGCATATGGCTGTCCGTTGCTGTCATTTTCATCGCCATTGTAGCGACCACCAAGATCATCACAGGACGACAGCGATCAACCACCACGAAACGCTCACCTCCACCGGTGTCTCCGGGTGTCCCTCTCCTCGGCGACCTGCCGGCGCTCCTCGCCAAGGGGCCGTTGGCGCTGATCCGCGACCGCTACGCGAGGCTGGGAAACGTCTTCACCGTGAGCTTCCCTCGCCTAAAGGTCACCTTCTTGGTCGGGCCAGAAGTGTGCAGCCATTTCTACCATAGTGTGGACTCTGAGATCGGCCAGGAAGAGGTCTCCAAATTCACCGTCCCCATCTTTGGCCCTGGCGTCGCCTTCGATGTCAACTACGCCACCCGGTGTGAGCAGTTCCGTTTCTTCGGCGACGCCATGAAGCCGGCGAAGCTGAGGACCTATGTCAGCCTCATGCTTGCTGAAGTCGAGGTATTGTGTGTGTATATATATAAGTATGCATATATATCGATGACCTTTTCTTAATATAAATATGTATTCTGCAGGGTCATTTTGTGAGATGGGGACAGTCCGGCACCGTCGATCTAAAGCTGGAGCTAGAGCACCTCGTGACGCTCATCACCGGCCGGTGTCTGTTCGGTGCTGCCATCCCGGAGAAGATGCTCAGCGAGGTCGGGCCACTGCTCAGCCACCTCAATAACGGCATGCGCCTCATCAGCGTCCTTTTCCTCACCTGCCGATCCCTGCCCACCGCCGGCGTGACGCCGCGCGCGCCAGGCTAGGCGAGATGTTCACCGAGATCGTCAGGTCCCGGTCCCGCACCAACAACGGCGACGACGACAAGGACATGCTGCAGTGCCTGATCGACTCTCGCTACAAGAATGGCCGTGGGACGACGGAGGCAGAGGTCGTCGGGCTGCTCGTCGCCGCCCTCTTCGCGGGCCAGCACAACAGCTCCGCCGCGGCAATCAGGACTGGGGCGCACCTCCTCACCCACGCCAACGCCAAGCACCTGCGCGCCGTCGTGGAGGAGCAACGGCGGATCATGGCGCGGCACGGTGACCGCCTCGACTATGACGTCCTGCTGGAGATGGACACGCTGCACCGCTGCGTCAAGGAGACCCTACGCCTCCACCCGTCAGGGCTGCTCCTGCTCCGCAGCGTGCGCCGGAGCTTCACCGTGCGCGCCGCCGACGGCCGCGAGTACGAGGTGCCCAAGGGCCACGCGGTGGCCAGCCCGCTGTTGGTCCACAACAGGCTGCCGCACATCTACGACGAACCAGATGAGTTCAACCCGGACCGGTGGAGAGCGGACAATGCCGTTGCCGGCGGCGGCGGCGCGTTGGCGTACGTGTCCTTCGGCGCCGGAAGGCACCAGTGCATCGGCGAAGCATTCGCTTACATGCAGATGAAGTTGATATGGAGCCATCTGCTGAGGAACTTCGAGCTGGAGATGGTGTCCCCGTTCCCCGGGACGGACTGGAGCGTCGTCATGCCGGGGCCTCAGGGGAAGGTGATGGTCAACTACAACAGGCGGCAGCTATCATAAAAGGCTTTCAAAAAAAACTCGCATCTTTAATTCCGATACATCACGTTTGTACTGGGAAAACATTCTTCCTATTCTAAATATCCCATGCATTACCGCGGGGTTTTTCGTAAAAAAATCTATTATATATGTAACATTACTATATTGTAGTCTATTGTAAAAACAAAAACTCTTTTCGATTTACCTTGTAACACTCAAATGTATATCTATCTATTCTATACTATAAAAGAGTAAAAGAATTGATAAATAGGTGTCACCCGTAAAATTGTATACACCCTATATACTCACCATTGGATTATTTGATGTTTTTAGATCTATCGATGGATATTAATCTGAATGTGGGCCATATGATAGCGTAAGAAATCTTACATTCCTGCCGTGAAAAGCCATGAAAAATCTCTCTCGCCACTTTTTTCACCAAAGTTTCTCCTACCCGCTCCACTATGTACCCACGACGCCCGACAAACCTTGTCCGCCCTTGAGAGTATAGTTTTCCAACCGGGCCGCCCGGCACGGCACTCGCGGCCCGGCGGCCCGGCCGTGCTGTGCCTATAGTGTCGTCGTGCCATGGTCGCAGCCCAGGCACGGCCCTATGGCCTGTCAGCCGTGTCGTGTCGTGCCGGTGGGCACGGCAGCCGTAGGGCCATCCCGTGCCACCGGGACAGCTTGAAGTCGCGAGCCGCGCCGCCATCGTCATCGTCGGGTAGCCGGCCGCGTCCCAGCCGCGCGCCTCACGAGGAGCCCCCGGACGAGTGTCGTCGCAGCCCACGTCGCGTCGTCGTTGTCACGCGGCCGGAGCTGCTCGCTGCGCCGTCGTCGTCGCATATGTCTACTCGGGGGCGGGTCTGCTCGCTGCGTCGTCGTCGTCGCATATGTCTACTCGGGGGCGGGTCTGCTCGCCGCGCCGCCACGGGGTCGCATCCCCAGCCGCACGCCGCACGGAGGCGCCCCGAACGAGCGCCGCCGCCGCGGGGACACCGAGCGCAGGGAGCCCAGGCCAATTGGAGACAGGGAATGGAGGTGCAGTTGCCAGAGAAGAAGAGGAGCGGAGGTGACGGACGGACTCACGGACACTGGACAGGAGGGAGGACTGCGTGTGACACTGGACAGGAGGGCTGCGTGTGCGTGGGTGGATGGGGAATTTGGCCATATGGGAGTTAGGGTTAGGAAACCGTTGTCATCCAACGGTTGTAGATCATCGAGTTCATCCAATGGTGGGGAGTTACCGGGCCGCATCGTGCCAGCCCAAAAACCGTGCCGTGCCGGGCCATCCCCGCGGGCCAACATTGCGGCCTAGGCACGGCACTAAGGCCGGGCCGTGACGTGCACGGCACGGTGGGAGCCAGGCCGGGCCATGCCCGTGTCGGCCCAGCGGTCCGGCCCAGCTGGAAAACTTTACTTGAGAGTCCTTACCCAAAATAAAACGTAAGAAAATTTTACTTCCTCCCCTCTAGAGGATGCATGATGAAATTGATGTGTATTTTTTAAAAACTGATGATGCCTTGCTCTTTTGTTAGATGCATGTCAGGAGGAGGCTGCCTCAAATAGTGGAGGAGAATATACTCCATTCGTCTTATAATATCTCAAAACATCTAGACATGGATACGTAAACCAAGGCATAGGAGAAATTATCAAAATGATCTTATAAAAGATAAGCAGGTAGGGTGTGGTGACAAAGCCTGTTCAATAGAACCATCCAGGATTCCAGACGAAGGGATACGGCCCATCTATTTTTTAATGACAAATCATTCTGGCTAGTGGAACGTGTGGACTCGAAGTCATGGAATGACTCTATCCTGTTTTTTATCGCCTCTGGCACATTCTAAGATTCAAGGCTGCCCTGCTCTACCAAAATCAGGTCTATGCGAACCCGTTATTTTGAGAAAATATTTAAAGTGCAAACGTAAACTTAAACTGAGACGGAGGGAGTACTTTCTATCTACAGTGTTAAAAGTATGGTATACATATTATATAAAACTTATTTAATCTCAAAAAAATGTAGATTAATTTTTTTTTTAAAAAATAACCTATTTTAGTGTTATGTAGAATTCTCTATGCAGGCTCGCCGGCCAATCCACTTACATCTCTAGTACTTATATATGGCAAAGTATATGTAGCACGATGGACAGAAGCCACGCAGCCAGTCTATCACACAGATCAAAGTGAAAGCAAATGAAACAAAAATTAGCAAAAGCGCAACTGAATTTCATACACTCATAGCTTCCTGTGTATCCATCTCAAAACTTTGTTTGATTTTCACCCGAATTTGCATAGATCGAGGTGGATACCAGTGCATCTGTCGCCACGAGTATAGCGACTTGTTCGGCATCTGACTAAACATATATATAAAGCTTTATTAATTCTTAGATTAGATAGTAACACGTGGAGGAGCACTGGTTACAAATGGACTAGTACACGGTGTAATGAAGGGCAGAACTTCAAACATCCTAGAACACAAACATGGCAACGTATCATGTGCAACTCAGTTTCGTGTGTAACCTCTACAACCACCAATTAAGGTCATAGGATTTAGATCCAACGTCTGAGGTTTTTTTACTTAAACCCTCCCACCTGAATACACACGGGTTAGATTTAAACCCCACAGGTGGAGGGGTTTAAGTGAAAAAAACCTCAGACATTGGATCTAAATTTTATGGCCTTAATTGGTGGTTGTATATGATACGTTGCCCAAAAACATATAGCCTAATAGCCTAATAATACTCTAGCACTTAAAACTATATATAGAATTATATTATGATACTTCTATAGCGTTGATGTAATCTTGCTCACGCGATTCATCGTAAGGGACTCCACCTCTCTCACAATACTTGGCCCACAATTCCCACTCCAAAGACGAGAAAAAACCCGAAAACCCGCTGAGCTCAGCGTACCCCTCGCTCGTCCGCACGAGGCCGTAGTTCACCGGATCCGACACGAACAGGAAGCACGCGTCCTCGAGATTCTGGAAGCCGTGCCGATACACCATCGCCAGCGTCGCCGCCGCGGACTCGACGTCGATGAACCGGCAGAGCACGCGCTCGCAGATCGCCGACAGCCTCCCCATGCCGTACCTCTTGGCCGCGTGCAGCAGGTGCCCGAACAGCTCCCTGTAGCCGTCCACGCCCAGGCCGTCCACCACGGGCAGGCTGCCGTTGTACGCGAACTGGAGCAGCGCCTCCACGGCCTGCCGCGGCATGTCGTCGACGTCCACCCGCATAGCATTAGCAGGAGCACTGTCGACGATGTCGCCGTCGTCGGTCGATGACGACGACGTCTTGGGCCTCTGGCGCTTGCCGAGGTCGTGCTTCTTCAAGAAGCGAGGGGCGTACGCGTCGAGCACGGAGCTGTGGGCGGGGATGGGCGGCTCGTCGTCGTCGTCGGCCGCGCCGACGTGGATGAACACGTCGGCGCCGTCCTCGGACCCGAGCGTGCCGACGGCCTTCTCGTCGCTCGGCGTGAACTTGGGCGCCGGGGGTCCCGGAACGCGAGGCGGAAGTGGCAGATGTCGACGACGCACTCGATCCGTAGGCAGTCGCGGCGGAGGTAGCTCGACCGCCGGAGCTTTAGCCTCCACGACGCGAGCTTGCCGGTGCCCCAGCCGCAGCAATCATCGTTCCCGGCGTCGAACAGCACCGGGTCCTGGTCGCCGTCCTTGTCGGGGAGAGGGAAGAAAGGGTCGGCGCAGCCGGTGGTCCAGTCGACGAGCCCGATGCTGACGTGCGCCCAGACCGCGACGCCCTCCGTGACGAGCTCCACGAAGACGCCCAGGTACCCCTGCTCGTCGCCCTCGCCGTCGGGGTTGACGCAGACCATCCAGTCCAGGCCGTCGACGGTGAAGGTCTCCGAGCAGACGCCGTCGTCGTCGCCGCGGTGCTTCTTCCGGAGCTTGCTGAAGCCGCGGACGTCCACGACGTGCGTGGTGAAGCCCGTCGCCGTCACGCGCAACGGTGGAGTCGCCGTCGTCCTCGATATCGTCGACGCCATTGCGCTCGTCATGGAAATAATGTAGATGGAAATTGTTAGCTAGTATATAGCTCTTTTTGGATTACTTGTACGTGATCGATCAATAACCCTGAGTATATATTGAGTTGGATTGATGGCACCGTGCCGGCGGCCATTGTAATTGTAATCTGATTCCAAGGAAAAACGGATTATAACTCGCGGAACCGGGCACGGGTACAGTATGAACTGGACAGAACATATGCATGTTTCGTGTGAGACAGAGAAATCTGAATTGAACAGTAACACTAGTCCTATCTGTATTGCACTAGTATTTGTATTTGTGATCAAAGATGAATTGAGGTTCAATGAGAGTTCCATACGATCAAGAGAAATATATAATAGGTATATGAATAAATAAAAACTCTAAAAATTGGTATATGAATATATTAATATAGGGAGCAAATTATTGTTTTCCAGTTTGAAATAAAAATTTCAGAACAAAAAAAGCGTTACACAGATAGTTTTATTTTATTTTATTTTATTTTGAGGGGAATGGAACGTCTTGATTTGTTTAGTTTTCAATTGAAATAGAAATCCTGTGCTCAGAAAATGAATAAGGAACGTGAAAGATGGCAGTATTAAACTGTCTCTTGTATTTAATTAAAGAATACTATTTGTTCATTTGTAGGTAAGAGCATCTTCAATAGTTTGGCAAATTTTATTTCCCAAATCTTGTTATTCGCCAACTCTTAAAAATAATTTGGAAAGAAAATAAAAGAGCTCATTTTCAAAAGTTTGTCATAATTCACTTCCCAAAACCCAAAGTTGGTCCCACGAGCCTTGATTCACGGTAAAGATAAAAGAAAAACACTTTTATGTCGGTGGGCACCTGGGCGACGGAGGGATGCCAATGTGTGCAATAATCACAAGCTAAGGCCACTAATAAAACATAGATCACACTTGCATGCGAAGAAGCAGAAACCAAACTCCAGGGAAGACAATAAGAGCATGACAGCAAAACTCAAAGATCGAACCAGCAACCGCTTAAAAGCATTGGTTCAATGACATCCTACCAGGTTCCAAGTCTTCCTAGCATAACTGCAGCGATGTTTAACAATAAACTAGCAATTGTTTTGCGGCATCCTATTACCAGGTTTAAGTCTTCCTGAGGCGAAGGCGACACAGGCACCAAGTACCGCAACAAGTTCATAAGAACATTTACCACCACCCGACACACAACTAAGGGTTCAGACCCAACCATCCACCAAAAGTTGTAACACCCCAAAATTTGCATGATTTTAAAATAGCCAAATTGATTTATTTATGATATTTTTGTGAGCATTTAACATAGTCTAAATAAATACATTATAAATTAAAATCCATCATAGGGCTAGCAACATGTTGATGCACTCATGCTGCTGCATTTTTCTTTTATGATGAATGGTTTTTGTTAGAAATAAAATTGAGTTCAAATTCTATTTCAAAATTCTTGAGAAAATCCAATTTATTAGAATATATATTAGAACAAACGTTCTTTTCTCCTTGTTTGCTCCAAGCCAAAAGGCATATATTGGTCAACTTGCTTCTTTTGCTCCAGTATACGTCGTCGAAGACATGTGGCCGGTTCTTTGTACAGCATTGCCGTTGTACAAGATGAAACCGAAGTCATCTCTTTCCTTTATCTCTAAATACCATTTTGGCTACATTGTTTTTCCTAATGCATGCATGGTCGATCTCCTTGAGGTGTATACCACGTAAATGCAAAGGACTCTCTTTGCTCTTTACCGTGCATGTATCTATAAATAGCCAACCCAGCCCATCGATCGTCTTCCAATCCGACAGAAACAATCCAATCCATCAGCCGCCGCCGTCCTTTGTTGCTTCTTTACGCCAAATCAAGGCATCACATGCCCTTAGCTCCGATCCTCCGCCGGCAAGTTCAGCGTCAATTGGCCTTCGACGCTGTCTGTCTCTTCATCGCAGCTTGCGACCCATCGCCGAGCTCCACGTCCAGGTGTAGAAGATGTCGACTTCCTGTGGTGTAGAGTCGCTGCCTTTGGTTTGGATCTCGCCGACAAAGAGAACTGTTGCATGCTGTGTGCTGCTCTACTCCGTCATCCATGCTGCCGAATTTGGCACAAAGGTTACGAAGCCGTAGCTGTCATCTCCTTCTATCTCTTAGTCTCTGTTATATGCTCATGATATCACCGTCCTTGACAGGAAGCTGCCCTCCACCGTCGTTGTTTCCAATTCATGCATGGCTCGAGTCAGCCCAAAGTAAGAACAGCCACGCACATCGTCGGCATGTCCTTCAGAAATCCCTACGTGAGCTCTCTATTCTCCTGTATCTTCGTGTTCTTTTTCATAGTCAAACTGAGAGCTTGCATGCCTTGTTAGCTTTGCTGACATCAATCCTTGCTTGATGTCATCACATCATGTTTTGTGGCTGTTTTCATTCAAAAAAACAAATCTGAAAATACCATGCTAATACATATATCTTACAGTCATCGACCCATCTTGAGATGTACGTCCATCAGTACCAGCCAACAAGTCAAGCATATATAAGTGAAATATGTTCATCAACGGCATGAAAGCCACTACGTAGCTAGCCTCCTGCAGCTCGTTCCTATTTTTGGCTTCTGAAGACTCATGCTACCGCTCTAATGATTCCCAGTTCACGTCATGCACATGCAAAGTTTCTCTCCAGCAATTTATAAAGGTCCGTTGCTCCTCGTTTGACCAATTCCAAAAGCTTTATTTCTTTCAGCCATGTCTCAATCTTAATCATTCTCCTGAAGCTCACGTTTGTAGCCCAAAGTACAGGATTTTATAATTAAGCTGATTAAAGTTAAAGTGCAGCTAGTTTTATAATTAAAGGTAATATACTCTTCTTTTCAAAGTAAATCTTTGCTAGACGTTTCTTTCGCACTGTAATCCCTATTAGAGTGATTTTCGCGTCTGTGTGATCGTAGTAGTCCGTAGATTAGTTTTTAAACTCTTTTATTGGTTGGTGTACTGTTCTGATCTTGTTTATTTGATTGCTTCGCGTATGATTGCTCGATGCTTGTGTGGTGCTCTATGATCATGTCCAAATCGGTGAGTTTTGTATTGGTAATCAAGAAGAATTGAAGATCAAGAAGCAAGTTCTACAAAGATTTAGGATTAAAGAAAGGATTTAAGTTTAAGGCAAGTATAGCTTGGGTTTTATTTCTGCGATCATGATCTTGTGACTTGATTAATGTTTAAGCAACAAACGATAAAAATGACTTTTTAGCAACTTGAGAATTTATCTCGTACGTGATTTATCATGGACTTATCGTACAACCGTGGGGGCTATATGGCTCGGCTCTAGTTGTTTAGAAGACCTCCTCTAGCTTGTTAGAGGTTACCATTTGGCGCAAGAGGGGTGTGTTTCGGGTTGGGTGTAGTTGAGCCCCCGTCTAATGTGTATAGGCTGCGGTCGTTGTGCCATCTAGAAGGGGAATTCTACATTCGCATAGGGCACGAAACCTCGGCGGCCCTAACTTGTTAGATGAACTTTTAAATGGTTTTATATGATTTCTAGTGTCTTGGGAGTAATTAACCCAAGGCATTATAAAACATGACTCACGTGAAAGTGTACACCTCGCGCGAGTTTAAATCGATATATCGTCCGTGCCCACGGACAGGGCGGCCTTGACACATTTACATTGGGATAATGATGCTTGTTATGCTAAGATGTTCATTTGTTTACCGTTTTATGCTCTACATTATTTATTTTACATTGATCATGGGTGTATGGGATCCAAACTACTTGCTATACTTGTTGAGTTCACATGAACTCACCCTTGTTTTTCCCCCACACCTCGGGAGAAGAGTTTAGGTTTGTGACCAAATGGCCCGGTCAGTTGGATCCAATTGGAGTGAAGTCCTTACCTCGAAGATCGGAGTTGTCTTTCCACCGATTGCTACCTAAAGTTATATCTCTTTAGTACTTTTAATGTTTTATTAAGCATTGTTTACTGGGTACAACCCTTTACTTGTAGCTATATGTGGGAATTGACTCCTAGGACTCACATATGGTGTATATCTGGTTTTGTTCTTAAAACCGGGTATTACAAGTGGTATCACCACGCCGACTCTGCAGGATGCAAGCCTAGTTAGAAATCTGGTCGTCTTAAGATTTTGAAATTGCTAGAACATCCATGTTCTATATACCTTGGTATTTTTCTTCTCCACTATGTCTCTAGCCTTGATATTCATCTCCTCCTTGATGTTTATTTTAAAGCTTTTGTTCCTATCTACTCCTTGCTTTGACATGCTATTAGAATTTTTTCTTACCACATTCTTGCGTAATCAGAAGAAGAGCTATAGGATTCTTGCCCTTAATATGAAGAGAACGATAGTATCGTGAGTTGAGTGAATGTTTGCTTTGTGCACCCTTGATGCCTTGTTGTGTTGTTATTATTCTTATGTTTGAGTTGGTTCTTTGTAATGAGTGCAATGATCTTGTGGTTTTCATCCGCAATTTTATTTAGCTTATAGGCCTAAGGTATAAGGATTAATGAATAGTTAGTTGGGTTTTGGTTTCCTCCTGTTTTCTGCATCCTGTCCTTTCGGAGCAATCTGTCTTCTTCGGCTTATACCTCAAAGTTTGTATAGCCACAAATCATGAGAAAATTCTGGACAGTGGTAGACTTCAATATGTTTCACTGTGCACAAGAATTATCCTAATATCGGTTATGGTTTGAGAGTTATGAAAATCACAAGATGATGCATCTGCGCTGTCTAAAATCTGGAACAGTCTGTGGTATTACTGTTATATCTCGAGATTTGATTGTGCAAAGTTTATGGAATTTTTCTGGGAGAAACTAGACTTCTGGAGCTTTTCGATGCCATATCAATCAACTTCATATGTGTTCTGAGCTAGGATTTATGATTGTTACAATCTGATGGTTCTATGCTGCCTGAAAATTGGAGCAGTTTCTGTTGTGAGCTGTTTTTGACCTACTTAACTGCATAATCTGGGAAAGTGTTCTGAAAGGAAGTTGTAGGTAATTTCATAAGCTTTCCAACGGTATAAGTTATGACTTCATTGGATTAATAGAACTGGATTTATGGACGTTTTACCGCACTGCTGTTTTCTGCTCATGAGGAATTTCAGATTACTAGTTCTTGCTAATGCTCATCAGTTTCTTGGGGATGCTACAAGAATATGATCACAATCAACTCAATTAGATGAAGATGCAAGCTATCCGCTGGTGCCTCTAGTGTTCTTTTCTTAAGGGGGTAGCCACGAAGAAGTTGCAAGACGAGGTTTCATGGGTTCAAGCATTTTATTTGGGAGGAGCAACTATCTCTACTGTTGGGAGAGCTATTCATGTGCAAGTGACATTTGCTTGAGATCGGTCACTTGTTGGATTCATTTACAAGAGGCTCATGGAATTCAACCTTCAACTAAAGACAAGATGGCATTCGTGGCATAGGAAAAGGTGATGTTGGACTTCTTACAGTTGGTTCTATGACAGCACTACAGGAAGCCTCAATGCTTACATCAAGGTACGGTGAATGAGTTTTAGTTGAAGGATGTGTTCTTCATGGTTATGATATCTCTAATGAGGGAGTTATGGAGAAGAATTCGAGAATAGTAATAATATATGTTGGGACCTATCCAAGTAGAGATGATTCAATGTTACCTTGGAGTATCAAAATTCTATTTGGAGGTAATAATATAAATTTTGGACATAAAGTGATATCTACAAGGATCTTGTAAGGATATGACGGACATCTTCACTAAGTTGATATTGAGCTTGTGACATCATTATTGGGTTGAAGTAATCAAGGGATCATGATTTCGGTGCGTGCTATCATCTGGGAGAAGTAAAAATCTTTGCCGATGCCTTTAGCAAAGAAGAGTTATGCTAAGAAGAATCAGACAACATCAAGGATTAAGGAATTGAGTATATAGATTCAGCAGCTTATCCTAAGCATAGTCATTAACACTTGGAGTTTGGTAATGGAGCCTAATATAGGACAAGAGTATATCACATAATTGATCTCAAGGTGGTCTTTATGAAAACATGAAGAGTGTTGGTGTGAAGAGAGTTAGCTAACACCTGAAAAACGAAGTGGCCTAATAGTTAGAAGCTACCGGAGAGTTGGTTTGAAGTTACCTAAGAATTGCTTAACTTAAAAAAAAAATTCTTGGAATTGTTTGAGTAAATAATTTGGAGCAAGGTTATCTCGATGCACTCAAGCAGGTTAGTTTGACTCAGGTTAACAAGGTGCAAGTAAAGTGAAATCTTTATCAAGATGATGGAACCACTTTAGAAAGTGATGCCGATACAATAGCAGAGTACCTCTATCCCTTCAATCATCATCCGAATCTCGGGACGAGATTCATCTTAAGGGGGTAGAATTGTAACACCCCAAAATTTGCATGATTTTAAAATAGCCAAATTGATTTGTTTATGATATTTTTGTGAGCATTTAACATAGGCTAAATAAAAACTTTATAAATTAAAATCCATCATAGGGCTAGCAACATGTTGATGCACTCATGCTGCTGCATTTTTCTTTTTATGATGAATGGTTTTTGTTAGAAATAAAATTGAGTTCAAATTCTATTTCAAAATTCTTGAGAAAATCCAATTTATTAGAATATATATTAGAACAAACGTTCTTTTCTCCTTGTTTGCTCCAAGCCAAAAGGCATATATTGGTCAACTTGCTTCTTTTGCTCCAGTATACGTCGTCGAAGACATGTGGCCGGTTCTTTGTACAGCATTGCCGTCGTACAAGATGAAACCGAAGTCATCTCTTTCCTTTATCTCTAAATACCATTTTGGCTACATTGTTTTTCCTAATGCATGCATGGTCGATCTCCTTGAGGTGTATACCACGTAAATGCAAAGGACTCTCTTGCTCTTTACCGTGCATGTATCTATAAATAGCCAACCCAGCCCATCGATCGTCTTCCAATCCGACAGAAACAATCCAATCCATCAGCCGCCGCTGTCCTTTGTTGCTTCTTTACGCCAAATCAAGGCATCACATGCCCTTAGCTCCGATCCTCCGCCGGCAAGTTCAGCGTCAATTGGCCTCTCGACGTTGTCTGTCTCTTCATCGCAGCTTGCGACCCACCGCCGAGCTCCACGTCGAGGTGTAGAAGATGTCGACTTCCTGTGGTGTAGAGTCGCTGCCTTTGGTTTGGATCTCGCCGACAAAGAGAACTGTTGCATGCTGTGTGCTGCTCTACTCCGTCATCCATGCTGCCGAATTTGGCACAAAGGTTACGAAGCCGTAGCTGTCATCTCCTTCTATCTCTTAGTCTCTGTTATATGCTCATGATATCACCGTCCTTGACAGGAAGCTGCCCTCCACCGTCGTTGTTTCCAATTCATGCATGGCTCGAGTCAGCCCAAAGCAAGAACAGCCACGCACATCGTCGGCATCTCCTTCAGAAATCCCTACGTGAGCTCTCTATTCTCCTGTATCTTCGTGTTCTTTTTCATAGTCAAACTGAGAGCTTGCATGCCTTGTTAGCTTTGCTGACATCAATCCTTGCTTGATGTCATCACATCATGTTTTGTGGCCGTTTTCATTCAAAAAAACAAATCTGAAAATACCATGCTAATACATATATCTTACAGTCATCGACCCATCTTGAGATGTACGTCCATCAGTACCAGCCAACAAGTCAAGCATATATAAGTGAAATATGTTCATCAACGGCATGAAAGCCACTACGTAGCTAGCCTCCTGCAGCTCGTTCCTATTTTTGGCTTCTGAAGACTCATGCTACCGCTCTAATGATTCCCAGTTCACGTCATGCACATGAAAAGTTTCTCTCCAGCAATTTATAAAGGTCCGTTGCTCCTCTGCTTGACCAATTCCAAAAGCTTTATTTCTTTCAGCCATGTCTCAATCTTAATCATTCTCCTGAAGCTCACGTTTGTAGCCCAAAGTACATGATTTTATAATTAAGCTGATTAAAGTTAATGTGCAGCTAGTTTTATAATTAAAAGTAATATACTCTTCTTTTCAAAGTAAATCTTTGCTAGACATTTCTTTCGCACTGTAATCCCTATTAGAGTGATTTTCGCGTCTCGTGTGATCGTAGTAATCCGTAGATTAGTTTTTAAACTCTTTTATTGGTTGGTGTACTGTTCTGATCTTGTTTATTTGTTTGCTTCGCGTATGATTGCTCGGATGCTTGTGTGGTGCTCTATGATCATGTCCAGTCGGTGAGTTTTGTATTGGTAATCAAGAAGAAATGAAGATCAAGATGCAGTTCTACAAAGATTTAGGATTAAAGAAAGGATTTAAGTTTAAGGCAAGTATAGCTTGGGTTTTATTTCTGCGATCATGATCTTGTGACTTGATTAATGTTTAAGCAACAAACGATAAAAATGACTTTTTAGCAACTTGAGAATTTGTACGTACGTGATTTATCATGGACTTATCATCGATTTATGGGGGCTATATGGCTACTGGCTCTAGTTGTTTAGAAGACCTCCTCTAGCTTGTTAGAGGTTACCATTTTAGCGCAAGAGGGTGTGTTTCGGGTTGGGTGTAGTTAGGCCCTGTCTAATGTGTATAGGCTGCGGTCGTTGTGCCATCTAGAAGGGGAATTCTACATTCGCGGGGCACAAAACCTCGGCGGCCTAACTTGTTAGATGAACTTTTAAATGGCTTTATATGATTCTGGTGTCTTGGGGGAGTAATTAACCCAAGGCATTATAAAAAACATGACTCGTGAAAGTGTACACCTGCGCAGAGTTTAAATCGATATATCGTCCGTGCCCACGGACATGGCGGCCTTGACACATTTACATTGGGATAATGATGTTTGTTATGCTAAGATGTTCATTTGTTTACCGTTTATGCTCTACATTATTTATTTTACATTGATCATGGGTGTATGGGATCCAAACTACTTGCTATACTTGTTGAGTTCATGAACTCACCCTTGTTTTTCCCACACACCTCGGGAGAAGAGTTTGGGTTTGTGATCAACCCGGTCAGTTGGATCCCGGTGGAGTGGAGTCCTTACCTGAAAGATCGGAGTTGTGCTTTCCGCTGATTGCTGCCTAAGATTATATCTCTTTAGTACTTTTAATATTTTATTAAGCATTGTTTTAATGATACAGCCCTTTACTTGTGGCTATATGTGGGAATTGACTCCAAAGACTCACATATGGTGTATATGCAGTTTTGTTCTTAAAACCAGTATTACAAAAAAAGTAAAACCAGGGCACATGCCCAGCTCAGCAGAAGAACATTGAGTTCTCCTTTCACGAGCCTCGTCAAGGCGAGCTGCACCTACCGAGAAGGCGAACCCTAGAGAATGCATAATTGAATCACAGCCGCTGACGTCGATTTTAAATCAGCATTGGACGACAACTCAGCCTCCAGCATCGATGTGATGAACTTCGCATCGAGTCGATGAAGACGAGGAACGTGGTGGAGCGCAAACCACACGTATTTGTGCACGCAGAGGAAGACTTTTGCGAAGGGAAAAGATGGGGTATATATAGAGAGAGAACTTTAGGTGAGGCTTTTCCAAGTTTTACAAAAATATTAAGGGCAGAGGAAGCAAGATGACACTAAAAAGTACCAGGATACATAAATGATACATTAATGTAAGGTATGTCAAAGGCCTACCCAGCCATATTCAGTCCTCCGCCACTAAATAAAGATGATTTTTTTGAATTAGTAGTGAAATTTATTTAGTTCATGCAATCTTCTATGCATTTAATAACATAGGGAAAAAAAAATGAGCAATCAACTAAATCTAATTAAATATAAGGCGTAGGAGCACCTTTGTTGCGTTCATGTTGGTGCATAGATTGTTTGGTAAGCTTTATTTGAGCTAATCGAATTCCATTTAAATTTCACTTTGTTTGCAGAAGAATCCAGAAAATGAAAACAATTTCTTTTTCTCTCCCCTTTTCTTTCTGTTTTCGCCCAACTTAACAGGGCGCCCAGCCACACAGGAAAGCTGCGCTCTCCCCTGATCTCCCTTCTTCCGCCAGCAGCAGCCGTCGCGGCCTGTTGACCAAATATGGCAGCAAACGGGCGCGCGGTCTTGAGCGTGAACGCACCACGTGCCGGACCCCCGTTTCGTCGCGACAGTGTGCAGGTGGACGATACACGGGAGGCCACCGGCATCATGGTCAACACCGTCGGCCGAGCTCGACCCATCGTGCTCTTGGCCATCACCGACAACAATACGCTTGCCCGCTTCTTGACCGTTACGTTAGCTTTTCAC
>JAENPR010001040.1:0-230099 GCA_018135685.1 Themeda triandra | reverse complement strand
TGGCCTCTCGTCATGAGATACAACCCATGCGGACGCCAATGCTGTCACGCTCCACTAATTTTGAACAATGTTATAGAAATGGTCATCAATTCTTTTACGTTGTTATCTCTCCAATGCAAGTTAGATGACACATTAGGTGTTAGTTTGCAATTAATATATTTGTAGATACTTTAGTTAGTCACGGAATGGTTGTATTGATAGAAGGTTGGGATTAATGTTACCCCGCCTCGGAGGAGCCGGTGGCAGCCCCCGTGTTCCTCGACCCCAGCGTGTGGCCGGTCCTCTTCATGCCCTCATGCGCGGCGGCATGAGCTTAAACCAGACCGCTACGGCGCCTACCACTCCGCCAACAAGCACTTCACGGATCGGGTACTCGAGCCGCGCCAAACCGCGATGACAACCGCGTCTTGATCTATGAGGACCTCGTTGGAATTGCCGGGGATCCTCCGAGAGGTCGCCGCGCACTCGCATAGCGGTCTACTTCATCGAGTCGATCACTTCCTCTCGTCGGAGCTCCTTGGCGTCATAACCGCCGCGATGATCTCCTATGCTCCCTCCTCCAACGCCGGTGTTGTGGGCTTCGACGGCGATGACTACCTCCGCAACCGTCCCGGTCATGCTCTAGACTCGGTGGCCACGGGGTTGTCATGGTCTCCGTCGCAACGACGACATCGGGTGGTCACTCGAACAAAATCATGGGAGGCCGATAAGGTATGACGCTCTCTTATTTATAATTGGTTAATTTTGGCTCTCCCAACTATGAAATTAAGTGAATCTCAATTGTCGATGGATAGCCTTTTGAGCATTAAAGATCAAAAGTCTCTATGGAACCTAATAGAGATGTGGGGTGCCCTTTATAGTGTCCTGAATATGTTTTTAGTGAAGATTTTGTAGTTTGACTTGTGAGGAAACTTAATTTCAGTAATCGTCAGTGCAGGTGGTAGTTGTTGTTTTCGTTATTTTTCAGCATTTCTTTCCCACTTGACACAAAGTAACCATATTCTTTAGTGCCGCTCAAGTGCTGATTCATTTTTGTGATACTGGTTGGCTTCTATGATATTGTGGACAATGAAGAGTTGGTGCTAATTTCAATCGCCACTTAAGATTTCTAGACATTAGCAACTTTCGCCTTATGCTCTATAGATGGAACTCGGCTACTTTTCACCCCGAATGCTTTGTATTCTACTTGCCACCATGGATTTATGGTAGGATGGTCGATAAGTTCAAATTCAAGAATATTGTTGTTGGTTAGTTCGTAAACTCGGGTGTTCCCACAATCTGATCTCCGCTTCAGATAATTGAGTTGTTCTGCTTGCTAGCCAACAGTGTTAATCTTGGAGCTGATTGTCTAACTCTTATATTTTTTTTGTCCACTATTGCTTAATTCTCACTACTTTGTAATATCAATGATATGATGCCTAATTATCTCTTGATTTCATTGTTCTCTTGTGAATTCAGCTGCTGCGGCATTAGTGTATCCCCGGATATATGCACCAGCCCCGTAGAGGAGTACGAGAAACTTCTGACAAGATTGAAATTCATCTCTTCAAAAACCATAAGCATTTAATCATTGTTGTCCCCGATATCTGTGACATGAGAATTGGCTCATAATTTCTGAAAAATTGGCAGCTCTTCTGTAATGGTAGTTAGATCCGATGCGCTCTGCGAGAGGAAGCGAAGCGTTTTGACATAACCTTCTAGTTTCAGAACATAAAGCTGCTGAAAATGTTATGTGGAAGTGTAATTGTGAATGGTTCTCCAAAGTAACATTGGATGTAATTGCCATCTTCATCTCTGTTGGGTGATGAACTAATGGCATGAAACAGATCTAGTTGATTTTGCCTGTACCCTGATCTTGACACAGCAAAAAGTAGAATACATGTTAATTGAGTATATAGCTTTAAGTCATGGACTGAAATCTTGGTCCCATCGTTTGTGTGCTGATAAAGCTAACATGACTTCGATAAAAAAAGGTAACATCCTTGCCAAATTTCTTTCAGGCTTGTGCTCTCCTAGGAGGTGGAAACCATGATTTCAGTAAAAAAGGCCTTCACCAAGTATAGCAAGGATGACTACATAATGTTTGCCTACAACTCTGGCGGCTTAGCAGGTGATCATTGGATCGTCGTGGTACTAGTTCAAAAGTGGAATAATGTCATTTACCTTGATTCCAACAAATCTGGAAACCATGATTTCAGTATTCTAAAACTTCTTATTGTTGAGTGAGTTGTTTGCTTACCTACTATTGACTTGTTGCATAAATGCCAATGTCATTGAACGAACATAATGAGGCTTAACTCTTGCATGTAGGGCGTTTGCAGGACACACAAGCACGCTTAAAGGCAGACCAAAGCCATTGGAACACGCTTTTAAATATGCGGTAAGTGCTTCCAAAATAAAACTCAATATTGTGCCTCTAGTATATATATTTGTTCAACTTCCATGTTCAAATGATTGTGTGTTCTATATTTATTTGTTGCAGTGCCTTCAGCACATTTCTAGCAAGTCATCTGGCTGGTATGCTGCACACAGCCTCTTTTCATCTATGAGAAAGACAACCCTGGAATGCTCTGAGGTACATGTGCTGCTGGTCACCTCTCAACTTCATATATCAGTTCATGTGATAAGAAAACATAAACGAAACTTGGAACTTTTCTCTCTGTATGGTTATCCTCAGCAACTCTGATCAGTGTCCTGCTCAACTATGCATTTAATTTGGTTTGTTCAGCTAAGTGGAGCAAAGCTAAGTAGAGCAAAGCTAAGCAAAATGTGTGTGGGGTCTGAGTGTATGTTCTGCTGAATGGAGCAAAACTAAGCAAAATGTGCTGGTGTTTTACCAATTTCTATGCATAGTAAAAATGCAACTAAAAAAATCTAAAACCAAGCACCAACATCCAGCCATGTTCTTCAATATTGTACTCTACCATGTTTTCATTTTGATCAAATTTCTACCTTGATACAGGAGTTTGAAGTGTTGACGGTGCCCATCAACATGCTCGTGATTAGAGACCAGTTATCCAAGTTCTAAAAAGGAGTGTTCCATCACCAGTGATGTAAGCCTTCCACATATAACATATCTCTTTTTAGTGCTAGCTGCTTAGTAGTCCTATTGTTGCTCTTCGATTCGTACTATAGAACACTCAAATGCTGGGTTTCCATGTCCAATCATGCAAAGTCCATCTGACCACATCTCAAAACCAAAACTCTGCTAGGTGCATTGATCTTATATATTTTTAATGTACCAAGTTTTATTTTTGACCAAAGCTCTATCATGACACAGGAATTTGAAGTCAGCTGCCCAAGTTCTTAGTGGAACATGTCATCAACACTGTTGTCATCAAGAAGAATGGAGAGTTCCATCATCACCACTGTTGTGTGTTTGCTATTATCAGTGTGGGGTCCCAGTGATGTTTAGATAGATTTAGAACAAGTTGTGATGGATTTTGAAGTTGTGAACAATTGATATAAATGTGAATCTGTGAACATATTGTATATTTGGCTTCCATAAATGTATATGTTTGTGAACTATTTGAGGAGCTTCTGGTGTGAAATGTTATGGTAATAGAGGCATGAATTTAGAGGAATGAATTCTATCAATGGCCTGGTGATCTAGGGTAGGCGGCCTCGACTACGGAGTTCGTAGTCTCCCCGCCGTTGTCTTCCGATCGCAGAGGTTATGCCCCTCACGGCGGCTCGGGCTTGAGATCGATAGGGAGAGAGAGATATTAGGGTAAAGTTCTTTCTTAATCCTTCCAATTCACGGTTTACAGAATATATATGGCCATTGGCCCATCTAATAGGAGCAACAAGCTTCTAGAATTAAGGATCTAAATAAAGGAAAGTAACAAATCTCAATTAATAAATATCTTTGGAAAATTAGGCACCGATCACGCCGTGCGCCCGCTGCAAGTCCGTGATCACCGTGCCTTCCGCTCCCACGTTCGCCGCGCGTGCCGCAGCCCTGCGCACTTCTCTTGCCCGGCGTGTACGCGCATACGTTGGCCCGTACATGACATCTCTCCCCCTCGAGAGTCAGCTCGTCCTCGAGCTGGAATTGTGGAAAGCGTGCGGTGAAGGAGTCCAAATCTTCCCAAGTTGTCGACGCTGCTGGTTGGTTCTTCCAGTGGACCAGGACCGGCGCACACCGCGTGCGAGCCGAGCCTTGACGACGCGCTACGGTTCCGGCACCATGGCCCCGTTGTGGACGACTGCGGGCGGTAGCATAGACGGAGGGGCGCCCACCCATGGCTTGAGGTGGCCAACATGAAACATGTTATGAAGACGGGCGCGAGGGGGCAGCTCCGAGCGAACAGCAACGCCGTTGATCACTTCCATGACAGGATAGGGGTCGAAGTAGCTCGGCTTCAGCTTCCCGGTGGCGGCGGCGTCGAGTGAGGCGACTGGGCGGTGTCAAAGGCGGAGCAGAATCCAGTCGCCCAACTTGTAGGAGACGGCACGATGTAGCTTGTCATAGTTGCGCTTCTGTGTGGTTTGCGCCTGCTCGAGCCGGTAGCGCACGTCCTGCAGGAACTCGTCTCGTTCCGCCATCGTCTTGGCGACTGCTGTGACACGCGTCTCCCTGGGTTCATAGGACCTGATGCTAGGGGGTTCGCGGCCAGACACGACGCGAAACGGTGTGTCACGCAAGGACGACTGGTATGCCGTATTGTAGACGAACTCCACCCACGGGAGCCACCAGAGCCACTGCTGAGGACGATCTCCTGTAAATAGCGCAAATACATCGTGATGACACGGTTAGCTGCCTCCCGTCGGCCATCGGACCCCGGGGGTGGAATGCCGTCGTCATGTGTATCTTGGCCCCCATGAGCCGCATCAGTTCAGTCCAGAACTTGGAGGTGAACACCGGGTCCCGATCCGACACCATGGATTGCGGCATGCCGTGAAGACGAACAATCTCGGCGAAGAACACTTGGGCCACCGATTCCGCGAAATATGGATGTGCAAGCGGAATGAAGTGGGCATACTTGCTCAAACGGTCCACCACCATTAAGATGACAGACTTGCCTTTCACCATGGGGAGGGCCTCCATGAAGTCGAGGCCAATGTCACTCGACACCGCCGCGGGCATCGGGAGAGGAAGCAGCAACCCGGCAGGGTGGAGGTGCTCGGCCTTGTTGCGGGGCATGTGGCGCACGTGCGCATGAAGTCTGGGACGATGGTCCGTATGCCGGGAAGTGAAAGTCCCGACGCAACCGATGCGGGTGCGCTGGACGCCCTCGTGACCGTCCTCGTGCACGGTAGTAAGGAGTTCCTGTATCAACGGCGAGTCCGAGCCGATGTAGATGCGCCAGCTGTAGGTGAGGAGACCATCCCGCACAGCCCACGGTTCGCCCCTTGTGCCGGCTGTGACCTCGTCTCAGAGCGCCACGAGCGCTGGCTCAGCCTGCTGGGCGTGACGAAGCTTGTCGAAGAAGTCAAACCGCGGGGCTGAGAGAGCGAGCACCGTTCTGGCCGCCAAGTCACAGTCGGTGTCCCGGCGGGAGAGGGCATCGGCGACGGTGTTCTGAGCACCCGGCTTGTATTCAACCACGAAATCAAACCGAGAAGCTTGCCGACCCGGTGGTGTTGTGGTATCGTTGCCACCGCTGATCGAGCAAGTACTTGAGGCTATAGCGGCCTGTCTTCACCATGAAACGCTGGCCCCAAAGGTACGGCCGCCGGCGTGGACGGCGTGCACCAGAGCCAATCAACCCCGCTCATAGGCAGCGAGGGAGCGGTGTCGGGGTGCAATGAGCTTGCTGAACTACGCCAGGGGATGCTTGTCTTGGATCAGCACGGCGCCAAACCCGTGCGTCGACGCGTCGCATTCGACAATGAAGGGGCGGTTGAAGTCCGGCAGCGCGAGCATTAGCGCCGAAGTCACGGTGGTCTTGAGGGCAGTGAACGCCGCAACCACCTCCTCCGACCAGGAGAAGCCGTCTTTCTTCAGTAGCGCAGTCAATGGGCGGCGATGGTGCCATAGTTGAGGACGAAGCAGCGATAGTAGCCCGCTAGGCCGAGAAACCGCGGACAACGTGCGCCGACCGGGGCACCGGCTAGTCAAGGACGACCTGTACCTTGGTCGGGTCCATGGCCACGCCGCGCTTGGAGATGATGTGGCCGAGGTAGGAGACCGACGTGACACCGAACGCGCACTTAGAGCGCTTGATGAAGAGGCGGTGGAGGCGAAGCTCGGTCAACACCGCATGGAGATGTCGCAGGTGACCCACCCAGGTGCTGCTGTAAATGAGAATATCATCAAATAAGATGAGCACAAACCGACGAAGGAAGGGGCGCAACACACCGTTCATCAACGACTGGAACGTCACCGGCGCATTGCACAAGCCGAACGACATCACCAGGAACTCATATAAGCCGTCATGCGTGCGGAATGCTGTCTTGTGTACATCTTCTGGCCTCATGTGAACTTGGTGGTAGCCGGAACGGAGGTCAAGCTTGGTGAAGAAGCGCTCCGTTGACCTCGTCGAGCAGCTCCTTCACCACCGGGATCGGGAATGCATCTTTGACGGTTAGCGCGTTCAATGCGCGGTAGTTGATGCAAAACCTCCATGTGTGATACGACCATGCCAGCATCGGCAATCTCGCCAAGCTTTCCCACCTCTTCACTGACCTCTCCGGCTACATCTCTGACCCCTGCAGGACCGATCACACGTAGCCGTGCTAAGAAGAAACAACAAGAGGTGCACGCTACTTTATAAATTTAAATTAAACACTAATGAGAACTTTATGCTACCTAAATCTTGTGTGTTAACATTGCTTAGGTACACAAGAGAGAACAAGGAGAATACATCAGGGGCGAACCAGAACGAAGAACCAAGCTCGAGTCAGTGCAGCGTGACAGGAGTGTCAAGAAGGAACAGTCATATCTTTTGACTTCCAAAAGATATGAAGGTCATTCAGGACTTGTTGGAAAGCTCTTGAAGTCTATTTTCCAATGCTTCTAACCCCGACCAGTTTGAAGTTTTCATCAAGGCGTCCAGCCGGTTTTAGTGTTGACTGGTCAGAGGGTCCACAGTCTGCCTGAAGTCCTAATCTTCGTATTAAACTGTATCATTCTACAAAGTTTCATGAAGCAAGGTGCACATGGTGTGAAAGCCTATCCAGTTAGCTTTCAAACGCATCCAGCCGCATGTCATTTGAAGTTTCCTAGAAGGAGTTATTGTCAAAACACTGAAGAGTGTGCAGAGTCAAACAGCCACGCAGAATCAGCACTGGAGTCATTTCGAGGAGGTCCTTTCACACTAGCGACGAGTTTATTTTAGCTTCGTGTTTTCACCTATCCTAGAGGGTTGTTTCATCTATAAATACTCCCCTATGCCTCGAGATGTAAAACAACTTTTGATAATTGGAGATAATCCCAGATATATTGCAGCCGAGCTGCCGAGTGCTTACTCAACCATTGTTCTTCCTTCTTCTTCCTGGACTTGTGGGGAGATCTCTCTGAGATCCACTAATTCATGCTCTACGGGTTCCAGTAAGGCTGCCCCGTCTTGTGTGGATTAGCTCCGGTTGTTCTGCGGTCGTTCGGAGATCGAATCGAAGTCTTCGCGGTTTCGGTGTCTCTCTTCCCGTCGCTTGGTCGCATCCAACCTTGGCAGGTATAAAGCTAGTTATCCGCTGTTCTACAGCAACGTTACCCTCTTCTTTTCGCTGTTTTTCAGCAAGTTATTATATTTCCTCTGTTACTTAGTGAATAGTCTAGTTCATAGACCTACTCTTGCCGTGAAGATCGGGCCAATCCTTGTACCGATATCTGGTCGGTACTTATCATGTGGTATCAGCTCTTTCCGTTGTCACGGTAGGTCTTATCGCCATCCACATATTTATCCTTGTTGATCTATTACATATATTTGTTTTGTCCTACGGTCCAAAGCCATATACAAAAAATCCCATAGCCCTTGGCGGTACTGTTATCTTTGTGTCAATTTGCTCATCGAGTTGCTAGTCACCACCATATAGATCTGGTTCCATTCAAGTGTTAGACACACCCCTGTTAGCATATATATATATATATATATATATAAAAAAGGTTCGAAAAGAAAGAAGAAGAAAACAGAGAAAAAAAGAGTTGAAAAGGGGGTTTATGTTGTGGTTTGTTGAAAATTTTAGTTTATAATTTTGAGTTGGTGGTAATCTGAATCGTAGCAACTTTACATCTTTTGAGCATATATCCTCACCTGCATTTCAGTACCGTAGCCCTCCTTGCTTAGCCACCTATAGCTCCATCAAAAACTGAAACCGGACATCGACTTGTAATCCTTGCGACCTCGAGTCACTTTCGTTGAAGCTGCCACAACAAGCACAACCACAGTCCATGAGATCAGGAGACGGGTAAGTAAGAGGTGAGATTGACAAATATTTTTATTTCCATTCCACTTTCTTGCTGCCCCTAACATGGCAGGATCCGACTCAAGTGTTCATGGTGGGCACCGTGGTGATAGGGATCCCCCTGTCTCCCGGGCTGAGATGCAACGCATGGCTGAATCACTCATGGAGCCCATGGGAAGGATGCTTGATGAGCGAATTTCCGCATGAGAAGGACGAGCGTCATCAAGAAGAAAACCATTTGGAGGAATCTGGTGATGAGAATTTTGGTTTCAACCACGGATTCGATCGCTTTGGTGAAGAACGTGGAGGACGTGGTGGTGGACGTCGTGCTAATAATCGGCATGGTGGTCGTCATGCTGATGGTCGCCGAGTGCGTTTTGAAGATGAAGAATTTGAAGATCAAGATCATGAAGAAGGATATGATGATGATGAGAACCCTTTTGCACATGGTAGAAGATTTGGCCGGAATCATCATCACCGGCGTGCTGATTTTGAAGATAGGGGATATCATCATGTTCGCCGTCATTATGACGACCCGGATAACATTGCTCGAGTCAAGCTGAATGTTCCAATGTTTTCTGGAAAGGAGAATGCAGATGAGTTCCTTGAATGGGCTGAGCAATGTTATCAGATTTTTAGAGTCCATAATCTCTCTGATCAGCGTCGTGTTAATCTTGCTTCAGTTGAATTCACTGGATATGCTTTGACTTGGTGGAATCAAGTTCGGGAGCATCAACTTGAGTTGGGACTCGGGTACATTAATACTTGGGAAGAGATGAAGCGGGTGATGAGAAGAAGATTTGTTCCTTCAAGTTATCCACGTGATCTTCAAACAGGCTACAGGTGCTGAAACAAGGGAAGAGATCAGTTGATGAGTATTTTAAAGAGATGCAGTTGCTGTTAGTGCGGGCTGGGATAAGAGAAGATGCAGAGTCCAAGATGACAAGATTTTAGCTGGTCTTAATGAAGAGATTTCTGATTTCGTTGAGATGTTTCCCTACCATACCTTGCAAGATCTTGTTGATCAGGCCAAGCGTACAGAAAGGAAAATTCAGCAGGAGTCTCATGGGAAATCTTATGGCAGTCATTCTCTTGCTGCTGCATGGCGCAAACAGCAGTCCAGTACTTCTTTTGGTGGGGGACGATCTCAAGGTGCTGCAACTAAGTCCTTCCCATCAAATGGTACATCAAAGATGGAGGTTTCTAGTGCGTCATCGCCTGCAAATCAGCAGCGACCTGCTGCCAGTACAGCAGCCCCGAGCGTTGCTTCAGGTGCTGCATCTTCCACTCGTAGCAGGGAGATTGTGTGCCACAAGTGCCACGGTCGTGGGCACATTGCTGCACAATGTCCGAGCAGACGGACCATGTTGCTGAATGAAAAAGGAGAATGGGAATCTGAAAGTGATTCAGAAGATGAAGGTCCAAAGTTTGATGAAGAAATAGAAGAAGAGAATGTGATTGAACCTGATGAAGGAGAGCATAACTGCTTTATTTCTCTTCGTGTGCTTAGTGTCACTGCTGAGAAGGAAGATAGTGGACAGTGACACAATCTCTTTCATACTAGAGGCATGATCAAAGATAAGTTATGCCGCATCATTGTTGACAATGGCAGTTGCAATAATATTGCAAGCCAAGAATTGGTGGACAGATTGGGGTTGAAATCAAGGCGACATCCTAGTCCATACAAGATGCAATGGCTCAATGATTGCGGTGCACTGCGTGTCAGTCATATTGTGACTGTGCTTTTCTCTGTTGGTAAATATAATGATCATGTGGAGTGTGACGTGGTGCCTATGCAAGCGTGCCAGCTGCTGCTAGGTAGACCATGGTTATATGATTGTGATGTTCAGATTTTTGGGAGAACCAACAAGCTATCTTTTGTGTGTACAAAGGAGAGCGAATTTCTTTGCTTCCTTTGACACCGGAGGAAATTTTAAAAGATGATCTCAAGAAGAAACAGCGAGAGAGCGAGAACCACTTAAGAGTGACCCACAAAAATAGTGAGGGAGAGTTTCCACAGCCAAATAAAACCCCACAGCTGCAAAGAACCCGAAACCGGGAAAGAGAGGTTAGTCATGATGGCTAGGAAAGGGGATCTAAAGGAGTTGAGTGAACCTAATGCCATGTTCTTTGTACTCTTGTACAAGGACACTCTTCTTGCTACTAACACCTTACCCTCTACCTTGCCAAGTGTTGTTTTTGACGTGTTACAGGATTTCGAGGATGTGTTTCCGGATGAGGTGCCACCAGGGCTGCCACCCAAGAGAGGGATCGAGCATCAAATCGATTTGGTTCCTGGTGCTTCCCTCCCAAATCGCGCTGCCTACCGCACCAACCTGGAGGAAACCAAGGAAATCTAGCGACAAGTGGAGGACTTGATCAAAAAGGGTATGTGCAAGAAAGTCTTTCACCTTGTGTTGTTCAGTCCTTTTAGTTCCTAAGAAAGATGGATCTTGGCGAATGTGTGTGGACTGCCAAGCAATTAACAACATCACTGTGAGGTATAGGCATCCCATTCCAAGATTAGATGATATGCTTGATGAACTTAGTGGTGCTATAATTTTCACTAAAATTGATTTAAGGAGTGGTTATCACCAAATCTGTATGAAAGAAGGAGATGAATGGAAAACAGCCTTTAAGACAAAATTTGGGCTGTATGAATGGTTGGCGATGCCCTTCGGTTTGACAAATGCACCTACCACATTTATGAGATTGATGAACCATGTGCTTAGAGCTTTTATTGGAAAGTTTGTTGTCGTTTATTTTGATGACATCTTAATTTACAGCAAGTCTCTTGACGATCATGTAGAACATATCCAATGCATGCTTGCTGTCCTACGTGAGCAAAAATTGTATGCTAACCTTGAGAAGTGCACCTTTTGCATTGACAAGGTAGTTTTTCTTGGATTTGTTGTTTCAGGACAAGGTGTGGAGTTAGACGAAGAAAAGATCAAGGCCGTACGAGAATGGACGCCTCCACAGAACGTGAGTCAAGTGAGGAGCTTCCTTGGGCTTGCTGGTTTCTACCGGCGTTTTGTGAAAGATTTCAGCACTACTGCTGCCCCTATGAACGAGCTTACGAAGAAAGAAGTGCCCTTCAAGTGGGAAGAAGCACATCAAAAGGCATTTGATGAGTTAAAGCAGAAGATAACAACAGCTCCAGTCCTTGCACTTCCAGATTTCGGTAAGACATTTGAGATTGCATGTGATGCAAGCGGAGTTGGGATTGGAGGTGTGCTCATGCAAGAACGAAGGCCAATTGCATACTTCAGTGAAAAGCAAGTGGTCCAACTCTTAATTATTCAGTTTATGATAAAGAACTATATGCTCTTGTTCGAAGTTTGGAAACTTGGCAACACTATCTTTTTCCTAAAGAATTTGTGATACACTCTGACCATGAATCTTTGAAACATCTTAAAGGCCAACTAAAACTGAACCGAAGACATGCAAAATGGTGTGAATTCATTGAATCTTTTCCTTATGTGGTTAAATACAAGAAAGGAAAGGAAAATGTTGTAGCTGATGCTTTGTCCCGACGTCATGCTTTGCTTACACAACTTGATGCTAAAATTCTTGGATTAGAAAGTATAAAGGAATTATACGCTACTGATTCATACTTTGCTGAACCATATACAAAGTGTTGTGATGGCAGAGGATGGGAAAATATCATGTGCATGATGGATTCTTATTTCGAGCTAACAAACTATGCATTCCAGATTGCTCTGTTCGAATTTTACTTGTGCAGGAAGCTCATGCAGGTGGGCTTATGGGCCATTTTGGAGCCAAGAAGACAGCAAGTGTTAGCCGACCACTTCTTTTGGCCAAAGATGAGAAGAGATGTAGAGAGACATGTTCTTCGCTGCGAGTCATGCCACAAAGCTAAGTCTCGTTTGAACCCTCATGGACTTTACACTTCTCTTCCTATTCCTAGTGCTCCCTGGGAAGACATATCTATGGATTTTGTTCTTGGGTTACCACACACTAAACGGGGAAAGGATTCAATTTTTGTTGTGGTTGATCGATTTAGCAAAATGGCGCATTTTATTCCATGCCACAAAAGTGACGATGCTTCGCATATTGCTGATTTATTTTTCAAAGAAGTTGTGCGCTTGCATGGAGTGCCACGTACTATTGTTTCTGATTGGGACACAAAATTTTTGAGCTATTTCTGGAAAACTTTATGGGGAAAACTCGGGACACAATTGTTGTTTTCCACGACATGTCATCCGCAAACGGATGGACAAACTGAAGTTGTGAATCGAACACTATCAATGTTACTGCGAGCTGTTCTCAAAAGAATTTAAAACTTTGGGAAGAAAGTTTGCCACATGTTGAGTTTGCATACAATAGAGCAGTGCATTCGACTACTAAATTTTGCCCATTTGAAATCGTATATGGATTCAAACCCACTGCTCCCATAGATCTTTTGCCTTTACCTGTGCAGGAACGGATGAACTTCGATGCAAGCAAGCGAGCTGAATTTGTCAAGAGTCTTCATGACCGAGCTCGAACCAACATTGAGAAGATGACTAAGATATATGAGAAGCGTGCCAACAAGGGTCGAAAAAAGATGTTATTTGAAGCAGGAGACCTCGTTTGGGTGCATCTACACAAGGATAGATTTCCTGAACAACGCAAGAGCAAGTTGCAGCCCCGAGCTGATGGTCCCTTCAAAGTGCTTCGCAAGATCAATGACAATGCTTATGAAATTGATCTGCCAAGTACTTATAGTGTGAGTACAAGTTTCAATGTGTCCGACCTCTCTCCATTCTTTGGATTGGAAGAGTCGAGGACGACTCTTTTGAAGGGGGTGGGGGGGGAGGATGATATGACCATGCCAGCATCGGCGATCTCGCCAAGCTTTCCCACCTCTTCACTGACCTCTCCGGCTACATCTCTGACCCCTGCAGGACCGATCACACGTAGCCGTGCTAAGAAGATACAACAAGAGGTGCACGCGCTACTTTATGAATTTAAATTAAACAGTAATGAGAACTTTATGCTACCTAAATCTTGTGTGTTAACATTGCTTAGGTACACAAGAGAGAACAAGGAGAATACATCAGGGGCGAACCAGAACGAAGAACCAAGCTCGAGTCAGTGCAGCGTGACAGGAGTGTCAAGAAGGAACAGTCATATCTTTTGACTTCCAAAAGATATGAAGGTCATTCAGGACTTGTTGGAAAGCTCTTGAAGTCTATTTTCCAATGCTTCTAACCCCGACCAGTTTGAAGTTTTCATCAAGGCGTCCAGCTGGTTTTAGTGTTGACTGGTCAGAGGGTCCACAGTCTGCCTGAAGTCCTAATCTTCGTATTAAACTGTATCATTCTACAAAGTTTCATGAAGAAAGGTGCACATGGTGTGAAAGCCTATCCAGTTAGCTTTCAAACGCATCCAGCCGCACGTCATTTGAAGTTTCCTAGAAGGAGTTATTGTCAAAACACTGAAGAGTGTGCAGAGTCAAACAGCCACGCAGAATCAGCACTGGAGTCATTTCGAGGAGGTCCTTTCACACTAGCGACGAGTTTATTTTAGCTTCGTGTTTTCACCTATCCTGGAGGGTTGTTTCATCTATAAATACTCCCCTATGCCTCAGATGTAAACAACTTTTGATAATTGGAGATAATCCCAGATATATTGCAGCCGAGCTGCCGAGTGCTTACTCAACCATTGTTCTTCCTTCTTCTTCCTGGACTTGTGGGGAGATCTCTCTGAGATCCACTAATTCGTGCTCTACGGGTTCCAGTAAGGCTGCCCCGTCTTGTGTGGATTAGCTCCGGTTGTGGTTCTGCGGTCGTTCGGAGATCGAGTCGAAGTCTTCGCGGTTTCGGTGTCTCTCTCCCCGTCGCTTGGTCGCATCCAACCTTGGCAGGTATAAAGCTAGTTATCCGCTGTTCTACAGCAACGTTACCCTCTTCTTTTCGCTGTTCTTTAGCAAGTTATTATATTTCCGCTGTTACTTAGTGAATAATCTAGTTCATAGACCTACTGCTGTGAAGATCGGGCCAATCCTTGTACCGATATCTGGTCGGTACTTATCAACGTGCCATCGGCTTTCTCGGCGACGAGGAGGGCCGGCGACGAGAACGCGGAGTTGCTGCGGCGCACAATGCCCTGCTCAATCATGGAGGTGCACTAGCGCTCGAGCTCATCCTTATGGGCCGCCGGGTAGCGATAGGGCCGGACCGCCACCGGAGCCGTGCCTGGCTTGAGGACAATGGGGTGGTCGCGGCTGCACGGTGGAGGCAACCCCGACGGCTCTGCAAACATATCACTGATAGAGTCTAGGAGGCTCTCCAGGAGCGACGCTTCTGTGGTCGCGGCGTGGACTGTTGGCGTCTCGGTGCAGGCCACGCCGGACCAACAGATGGCCCGCCCTTCATGCTCGAAAGACAGGGTGTGGGTGGCAACATCCCATGCAATGCGCCCCAGGGCAGCCATCCACTGGGTGCCCAGCACCATGTCATAGCCGGCGAGTGGCATGACGTATAAGTCGACGTCGAACGTCATGCCCTCGATGAGATAGCCGCCTGTAGGAGAACGCCGGGGCAGGCCACCTTCTTGCCATTGGCGACTATGGCAGTGAGCTATGGACGAGGGTGGATGGCCAGCAAATTACGTGTTTTCCCATTGTCCTGTGGCAAAAACGCCTAATACAAAATAATTGGACATCTCACTTAAAATAACATAATAATCGAATTTACATATCGATCTGCAATTGATCAGCAATAGGAATGTATGATTATTTCGAGTATTTATAAGCTGAATAGGAATCCATTGCTGCTATTATTTGTCAAGCTAGTCCTCCTTCATTACTCACTACAACACTGTGATGTTGAAGGACAGAAACATATACTCGTCATTACTGAATCAGATATACAGTCTAGTACAAAAAGGACAGAACATGGCAACAAACCTTTTTTTTTTTTGCCTCAATTGAGCCTGCAACCTCAATGGGAAACAAAACAATCAAGAATCAAAGCAAACAACTTATTACTACCATAGTACCAACCGCACGGAACTAACCCAAAGTCTCGAACCAGCCGACAACACAACAACTCACTAATAGAGAAGGGGCTTCTAGTCCTGGTTCCCAACCCTTTTTATTCCCGGTTTTGGGAACCGGGACTAAAGGTCCCAGCCTTTAGTCATGTGTTCTAATAACCGGAAATAAAGCTCACCCTCTGCTGCAGTCCACCTCAACGTTGGTGGTTTCCTCCGGCTTCTGGTGATTCAGGTTCGACGGCATCGACTGGTGTCGGCGGTCTTCGTCGGCAGCGGATGCGGCCGACTTCCATTCTCGTAGAATATAGATTGGTCAGCTGTACTACGCATTCTTATTCGGTGTACATATATTTGGATGTGTTTATTTCTATTAATTAACACAGGTATACATTATAAAAAACGAAATTCAAGAGATATTGTTGTTTGTGAGATTCGAACCCAGGACAACTTGCCTCGCATGAAGTTTTCTTACCAACTCAGTTGTATACGACATGTGACACAGTCTTTTGAATTGAGAACGTAGTGGACCTTTCGTAACACCAACCATGACTAAAAGGCCACACTTTAGTCCTGGTTGGTATTACCAACCGGGATTAAAGGTTGGAGGACTTTAGTCCTGGTTGGTGTCACGAACGGGGATAAAAGGGTCTTCGGTGTTCGTGAATGGGACAACTGCTCCTTTTTGCCCCGGTTGTATTAAAGTTCGGGGCTAAAGGTGTGAACCAAAAGTCCTTCCTCTACTATTGACCTTAGGAAAAAAGGCAACCTCGATGAAAAAATTATTACGTTGTCTTTTTCATTCAAGAAGCTGGGGTCCTAACCCGTCCAGGGACGACACGGAGCCGCATCCGATGGATCCGGCATCGGCCTCGCTCCGTGAACCCCATCCGCACCCACACCAGCTCTAATGTCGCCGCCTTGCTGACCTTGGACGACGGCTAGGACCTAAGGCTGAAAATGCCCTTGAGCTTGCCAGCCGCCGCCGTCGCGGGCTGAGGAGTGTGGTGGCCCGGGAGGCGCCCATGAGCAGCTTGTTGTTGGCATTTCTTAGCGCAACCACCAGAAGTATGGCGGCAACGCCAGAGATGCCAGGAGGGTAATTCTATATCTATTGGATATTCTGCAAGCGCACAGAATGTACCGCTGTAGCATTTCACCGAGGAGTATTCCAAGGTTGTCGATTTATATTTCTCCCAAGGGAAAGCAGTAACTAGGAGTTAATAGGAGGAGAAAATCTAGGTGTCTCTAGTCTAGTATCAATAGTGGAAGAGAGATAAACGGATGTGTATAGGAAGGGTGGATCAAGGAGCTGGCTAGAGGGTTTATAAGGTAGAGTGATAGCTAGGTGGGAGGACAACGAGTGAATGAAAGACTCCTATGACTCTACTTCTACTTCCATGAGCTAATCTAATCTAGTAGTGGAGACACACTAAAGCCACTAGTCTTGTATTCCCTGGTTGCTGGAGATATGACTGACAAATAGGAGGGTAACATTCCCTCCTGGGAACTAACTCCTATTCCAGCGATACCTTGGATTTACGGGGCACCTATCGGCCTACCCGACGCAAATAGATATAACTGGTAGGCTGCGTTCTGTCACAACCGCCCCCGCTAATATACGTTGGGAGTTTGAATGGTACTATACCAATCAGTGAGGCGAACATCCACCGGTAGGTTTAGTCTGAACACCACGCTCACACTAACGCCTACAACTTAAGCTAAATATATGTCTTAGCCTAAGCTCTAGTCTCACAGGGACCAATGCAATGGAAACAACCGGACAAGACTAATTTATCTAATGAACTACTACTACTAAACAAAGCTAGAACACTATAATACTACTACTAGAGTAATACTACACTAAGCAAGTACTAAAAGTAAATACTCGAAAAGTAAAGGAATAGTATGAAAGTCTTACAAGAGGAAGACATACCGATTCTCCGAAGATGACTCCGGAGACTTTGAGCTTCGCTCAACCCACTCTAACTCCCACACTACTACTACTACTATAGTGGACTACATAACTTCACATGGCTCTAGAAATGCTTCTCCTTGGTGTCTTGAATGAGAGGGAGTGAGGGGGTATTTATAGGGGAGATGGAGTAGCCCCTACTCCACCGCCACGTCATCGATCCGCGTGACACGCCTTCTCCACCCTTGGATCAAACTGACTTGAAATGGACGTTTATGGGCAGAGGACACGTGTAGATCATGCAGGAAGTCGGTGGAAGGCCAACCGACCTTTGGTGGGCCCACATGGCAGGTCAGCCGACCTGCCTTTGGCTGACATGTGGGTCCCACCAGCCTTCTAGAAGCTCCTGAGGTCGGTGGTGAGTCAGGACAGGTGGCTTCCCACCAAAGGGTGGTCGGCCGACCTGGCCCATTGGGGGGGTGGACCCACCACTGTCTTCCTGACGTTTCTGGTGTTCTGGCAGTGTCCGAGATGGCCCCAAACCTTGGTCGGTTGACCTGCCTTTGGTGGAACCAAAGGGCCATCTTTTGCAGGTAGTTTCATTATGCAATTCTAAGCACAATGGTGGTATTGGACCCACAATTGTCAGGTCGGCCGACCTGACCTTTGTGCTCATCTTTTGCACACTGACTCCAGAGGATATAACATTGATGAATGTGGAGTTCGTTTGGTCATTGGCCATCTTGGTTGGTTGCTCTACCTTCATTTGTAGCTCCCGAACACTGAAAAGTGCCTGTTTGCACCTGCACCCAAATAATAACACGTACATCTGGAACCAAGTCAATTGTACCTATGTCACTACTCATTTGCATGGTGTTATCTCCGAACTCAACCATTGTTGATGGCTTTTCATGGGGTAAAAATAGGGTATAATTGCCGTCAACAAGATCCCCCAAGCTTAACCTTTGCTCGTCCCGCAAACAATAAGACTTAGCATCAGTGGATCATGTGTTAACACTAAGTTAACATCTTAATAATACTAAGTGCACAACAAAGAACTTCTCTTTGAATGAAAAAAATTAGCAATACTAACACACCCATATTACTCTAGCACTCATGGGGCTTATGGCATTAACTTAGTCTTGGGATGTTGGAAGACGAACGCTTTGACTGGAGCATCTACTTTTCTCATTCTTTTAGCAAGTTTCATGCCGTAGGTTTTTGATAAGTTTTCAAAAGAAGTCTTAATGTTCCTCAAATGGTTTCCCTCAAGTCACTCAAGTGGTGTATGAATCCTCACCAAGGCACATCATGTGTTTGCCTTTCAAAAACATCCTACCTCTAATAAGGCTTTATGTGGAGCTTAAGTAGGTATGCCAAGGAATAGCATACTAGCAATGCATGTGTTGTCTTAGTTAAGAAAGAACAAGATCTTGGACCACGAAAAAGACTCATCATACCCCCGCATCAAGATATAAAGTGGAATGAATGGAGTGAAGGAATGTAATGGATGGTAAGGTAATGGAAGAAAGGTGGATGTATGGTGGATGAGGTTGCTCCTTTATTTGATTCTATCTCTCTCTCTACTTCTATTGAGACAAGGCTAGCTCTCTCTCTCTTTTTTTTCTTTTTTTTCTTCTTTTTTTCTTTTTTTCTTTCTTTTTCTCTCTCTCTTTTTTTTTAAGCATAGATGCCTAGCCTTTATGAGATGTGTCTCACCTAACAAATGATAACTGAGAGAGAATCTCTAACTTTGGAGCTTGGAGCAACCTATGGGATGAAAATGGTGAAGGTGCGTACTTCCAGTGTAGAAGCAGCACGATAATGGCGGTATGGATGATGATGCGTGCTCCCAGGGTAGGAGTAGCATAATGATGAATGGTGAGATGCGTACTCCCAAGATAGGAGTAGCATAAATGATGGTAATAAGATGCGTACTCCCAGGGTAGGAGTAGCATAATGATGAATGGTGAGATGCGTACTCCCAGGATAGGAGTAGCATAAATGATGGTAATAAGATGCGTACTCCCAGGGTAGGAGCAGCATGGTTGCGTACTTCCGGATTAGAAGCAGCATATTTGGTGATTTGGGGATCTTGATCTTAGGGCCATGACAAACCTCTAACAAAGGTTCTACAAGTCTTAACCAAACTCAATGCAAGCGAGTAGCTTATGTAGAAGGCTTTTGGATATATCAAGTGTATATGGCTGTGGTAGGAAATTCAACACCATTGAGGAACAATTAAGTTTTTCATTCATTTTTAAAATAAATTCTCTGGCAATCATGCGTGCTTAGAACAATAGTATAGAGCTCTTATCTTAACTATCTCGTATCTCATAACAACTTAGACTTTGTTTTAGCACTTGCAACCCACTAAGTGATCAAGTTCATGATGGTTAAAAGTGCCAAGTAATCCATACTTAGAGAAGTGCTAAGTTGTAAACAAGCATTAGAGAAACATTAACTAGCAATTTAACAATCATTTCCATAGGAAGAAGAGCACTCATGAAGCATGATATAGATAAGCCTTTTTATTATAATCAAATTTTTATTTTATTTATAATGCAATAAAGTAAATAAAGGAAAATGCAAGATAGAAGACATACCTTGGATAAACGTACCTTAGTGGGGAGAGGATATCCCCCAAGCTTGGCTTTTGCTCATCTTGTATAGTTGTAGAAGTTGGGCGTTTTTCTGAGCCAAGCTTAGTGTTGTCGACGAGGCCGTCCATGTCCATCTTTTGATGGCAACTCTCCTTCATCGTCTTCTTCTACACTTTCACCCGCGGGTCTACTTGTTCCCAACACTTTGGCTTCTTGCACGTGCGGTCCAAGAGGGCCGGATATCGTGCAGCCCTTGGACTCTCTTTCTCAATGGAGGTGCACAAGGCATTTATTGGAGAGAACAACTTCTTCTCATAGCTGCAAAAGGTGAGACAACAAAAGGACACTAGGGAAACAAAGATTAGCGTTAGCATTAGTCCTCCCAAGTGTTAATGGTCCTTGCGGGGCATAGTCATTCCCACAGCAAGGTGTGCTAGTGGGTAGTGACACACACCACTCTTGCTCTTTGAGCAAGGCAGACTCTATTGCAACTAGAAGAAGGGCTCACAACGTAAATGTGTTCACAGGGGGAGGAGAGCAAGGCTCCTCCCCTTGCTTTGTGCCAAAGTGGGAAGTGAGGTCACTCTTTGTTGGGTGCACTCCTAACATGTCTCTCTCTTTCTCTCTTTTGGAGCATGCTCGTGGCATCTCCCTTCTTGAAGTGATTAAGGATAAGGAAGAGGGCAAGGCGAGTTTCTACTTATCCTAAGCTTAGAGAGAGAAGAGAAGGTAATGTGAGCTCAAGATGATTCTAAGTATGGATTTGGGCTCACATGCAAGGTTGTTCACAGGGGGAGAAAGGCAAATGATGAAGTCCTAAAGCTAAGGTAGGCTGATCTCCCCTAAGCACAACTAAATGTTCTATTGGACTATGAGCAGGGAATCCTAATGAATCCTTCTCTGAATTGGCACAAAGTGGGGGTCGGCCGACCCCCAAGCTTGGCCTCTCAACACTCTTAACTTTTTGCCCTGAAGTTCTAAAAGAGTGAAGGCTAGGTGTGGATCAGAGGTAGTGGTATTTCAGTGATTCCCTAGTCTAGTGCTTGGTGAACGATAGAAGGTGATTGGCAAAAGTGGGGACATGCATCAAGTGATTCCCATGAACCATGGGAGCACTCAAGCATGCCTCGTTGACTACTTTGCAGATGTGAGCTGGTGGTTTGGTCCCAAGGTGAAGAGGAGTATCTATGCTAAGAGTGATGGACCAAGGGACCACTTCTTTCAATGTTTGGCTAGCATAGTGTGTATAGGATTCTTTTGTGAGGTGAGCAGAAGACAACAGGATGCCCATGGGGTTCATACATGGGTCGGTCGACCCACACTTGGAGACCCCTTGAGTATCCAAGTGTCGTCCCTAAATCTACACATTGTTGACATTTCTAACGCCACTCAGTGTTAGGTTGTCATCCCTAACATGGCGCCAAAAATGCTGGTACTAAATAATGCAACTGCTACTAGAAATAAATATGGGATCCGCAAGCGCACAGATAATACCGATGTAGCATTTTAACCAGGAGTATCCAGGTATCGTTATTTATATTTTTACCACTGGGAAGGGAATGCACTGGATAATGAGTGATGAGCAATGCACATGCGATAATGGAGAGCTTAACCTTGTCTGTATCGATCATCTCATACAGGGTAAGTGTCACATAAAATATAGGAATGAATGATAATTGACATAAGATAAATGAGAGCAATTAGCCACATAAAATAATAGTAATAAGCCATCTCAACTTAGCACTCTAAGCTTATAACACTAGCATGGACTAGGACGATCTAGGGTATAATCCTATGTTATTCTAACTATAAGGTCAAAGCATACAATGATTAGTGCAAGAACATCTAGCAATCATGGCGGGAAAAGGTTACATCTATGCATAGTGATATTACCGAGAAGACAAGAGACATAGCAATGACTTCAATGTAATAGGTTGTTCTACTAAGACCTACCAACGGGGATGGAATACAAAGGACTCAATGGAACTGTCACTTCCGCGATCTACCACACGACCCGGCCAATAGGGTGTAATCGCGAGATAAATACAATCTAGGCACCACGCCTACACAATATTTACCACTCACCCATCGATCTAATGAGCAAGCGCTATACGATCCTATGCATAAACATAATTCTAGTCCAACTATGCTAAACATATAATCAAAGTAAACTAAGAACAATATAATTGAGAACATAATCAAATAGAGCAAAGTCAAGTCGATATAATAGAATAGAATAAAGTACTACTCATAGTATCACGAACAATGATGAATATTACAAGAATGTAGAGGGGAATTACCAAGAACTCCGACAGATCCGGACTCCAAGCTAGGCTTGATTCCCTCTAGATCTATTCCTATGTAGCTATGCTACTAAACTATGGAGCTCTAATTGAGATGGTGGCTCGGCTTCTCTGAATTCGATGAGAGAATGAACTCTTGAATGAATTAGGAATGAATTTAGGGTTTCACCCAGGGCCGGGGCTCGAATATATAGCCCCCTAGGATTAACCACAGCCCTCGGATCAAACCGACCTAAATGGACGATAATTATTCATCCTCAAAGGCGGTGGAGGCGGGATCCACGAGACTCCACCGATTGGTGGAGGTGGGGAGTCGGCCGACTCCCCCTGGGTCGGCCGACCGGCCACCCCGCGGGTGGGCCCTAGCTTCCGTGGTTTGCCTTACGGAGTCTTCTAGATTATACAATTTTACCCGTTCGGTCTTTATCTCTATGTAATCATGACATGTGGGCCTCCTTTGGTTCTCTTTTCCATAACCCCTACGTGAAAATAGACAATCACCAAAACTCGTGGAATTCATCGACAGTAACCCCTATATCTAACGGGTGAACTCATATTAGTCCTTTCTCTTGCTGCGTTGACGGTATAAAATTGATACTTAACGACCGTCAACAAACTCCCCCAAGCTTACCTTTTGCTCGTCCCCGAGCAAAGATAGACTCATGATGGATCGGGAGTTGCTACAATGCTTTCACTCCTCACGAGTACACATGCGTTCAAACAAGAACTCTCCTCCGGATTAGAGTGAACTATCCCGACTCAAAACTCACTCATATTACCTTTCACCATGGGGCTTGTAACCGTCACTTGGGTCTTGAGTAGTTGAAAGATAGAACGGTCAAGTCAAGCGCCATGTTTCTCGCTCTTTGATCAACTATTATCCCGGAGTTTTTGCAAGGTTTTGAAATAAAACTCAGAGTTCCTTGTATGAACCTTTCAAGTCTCTCATTTGTGGTATTTCTGGATCCTTTCTAAGGCATGAGTAGTGTATGCCTTCTCTCTTCTCTCAAAATATGTGGTATTTATGGAACTAAGGCATAGTGGAAAGTGCCTTCTCCCTCTCACCCTACTTTCTAATAGGCTTATGTGGAGCTCATAGGTGGGGAGACACTCAAACTCACTTGCATATATTGCACAGTTAAGACATGGATCCATTAGGAACTAAAATAATAATGAAGTCATATGTGCATGTGAATGAGGAAATGGAATGGATGAGAAGATGATAAGATGATAATGGTAATAAGGAAATGATTATGAGGGGTACTCAACTGGTGAACATCTACTTCTACACTTGCTCCTTTGGGGATAACATGACTCCCTTTATTCGGAAACCTTGAAACTTCTTGAATGGAAGGACTTGGCTACTCTTTCTTTTTCTCTCTCTTTTTTTTTTCTTTCTTTCTTTTTTTTTTTTTTTAGAGCAACCAATCCTCTGGAAATAAAACTTTAGCACATGGAGTGTATAACTTGAAATGATGATAACTAGAGCTTTTATGTAGGCAAATAGAACGGCGATGATTATGTCTAGACGTTCACTCCCGAATAGGAGTAGAACCTTTCTCGGATGAAGTGAAATGAATGGCGTATGTATATGTGGATGGATGAATGGATGGATGCGTACTCCCGGTAGGGAAAGCATAGGTGCGTATCTCCGGGGTAGAGATAGCACGGTAAGTAGAGAATGCGTACTCCCGGGGTAGGAGTAGCATAGGTGCGTATCTCCGGGGTAGAGATAGCACGATATGTGGTGGATATGGATCTATATGTGGGTGGTACTTCGAGGAACGAAGTAGCACGGAATGAATGTAGTATTTATAAAGTGGGTGCGTGCTTCTGAGGACAGAAGTAGCATAGATCAATGGATGGAGAGCACATAGTATTGACTTTATCTGCGTGACTAATTCCTTATGGGTCCACAGCATAACCACACTCAATGCCTATAAAGTCTACACTCAAATCTACAATATGATCTATTTAAACAGATGGGTTTTCCTAATCTAGTAAGCATGAATATATGGCTGTGGTAGGAATTTGAACTCTCATCATAAAGGAACTCATCATGCAGGAATTTAATATTTTCAAAGATAAATTCTCCAGAACTCTAGTATCTCTAGGAACAAGATGGATAGCAGCTCAAAACCTTCCCATATCATACCCGTCAACCACCTAGACTTAGATCAAGTGTTCGCTACCCACAAGTTTCGGGTTCGAGCAAATCTCAAATCTAAACAGTTGTGTCCAAGACTCGGGAGAGTGCAAGGTTGAAAACTAGGTACTTGAAAGGAATTACGGCGAGCAACTATTCATCATCTCCATGTAGAGTTTATTCTAGGGATCACTTTTAAAGGCAGTTGCAAGAGCTCTCCAAAAGTAGAAAAGATAAATAAGGAAATCTTTCTGGGTTTCTATGGTTATGCATCTTTTTTAGTTGTTTTAACAAAGCATACTTTAATAAAGCATAATTAGATAAGTTGGAAACACTTAGCTTGATACACGGGGATGCTCTCCCCAAGGCGGATGTTGACATAGTCTCGCCGATGTTGCTTGATAGGCACCGAAGACGTTCTAGTCCTCCGGGAGTGTTGTAGATAGTTGCCGTTGGAGACAAAGATTCAATTTCGCGGGCAAGCACTCCGACGGGGACTGGATGTCCTTCACTGTTAGCTCTTCATGATCCTTGATGTTACGTGAAGCTCAAATAGACAACAAAGCTTGTGGAACCGATTAAACGTTAGTGATAAAACCTCTAGGCCTTGGTTGTCTAGAACTTTCTTAACTTAGACTTGTTCTAACGGGATCACAAGAAATATTTTTATCTTTTTATTATTTAAGGAATGCGATTAGGGGGAAATAAATATCTTTGAGAAATTATTTTTGTGCCACCACAAGTGAATGACTATCCACATGGGGCTTAAAGTTTTTCTCGATGCAAATGCACAACATCTTTATTTTCTTTTCTAATGCGAGAGATGGTAAAGATGCAACTAAGGTGCAAGTAGGGAAACAAGGATGCTAAGGTAAAAATGCAATGCTGGAAAAGTGATGCTGATAAATACCAAGTTACCTCTTGGCGCGGCGTTCGGTGGTTTTAAGTCCTCCGAACAGGACCTATCATGTTTGTTCATTTTTCAAGGGACGCATTGGCTGGCGCCTCGGATGATGTCGCCTTGTGTGTAGGAATTGATTCTGATTTTTCTTTTACTTTCCACACCTTCTTTGTTGGAGAGGGTGATCTTGAGGAGGAAGCTTCTTGGAGCACTTGTTTCTCTTCTGATGACAGCACCTTCTCAGGTTCTTCTATAATGTTCTTCTCTTACGGGTACCGATCTTCATATCGAATACTTCTCCCTCATAGTTGGCCCATCCATCTGTAGTGATGTTCTTCTTGTTACGCGACGGTACGCTGCCTTCTCCTTGCTCTGTTCTTCTTGGGCTCCTCGATTATATAATTATTGTTGAAGTAGCGGCGTACCTTCTCAGTGGGAAAGTGGAAATGAATCTCTCCTGTCCCAATATAGATGATAGCTCTGGTGGTGTTCAGGAATGGTCTTCCTAGGATGATTGGAGGATCGTAGTCATCTCCCATGTCAATGACTAGGAAGTCTCGTAGGGACATAGTGGTCATCTATCCGGATGAGGACATCCTTCACTTCTCCTTCGACGAAGCGGAATGTCCGGTCTACCATCTGCACAGTGCATAGGTAGGCTCCAAAGGCATAGTGCCATATAGATACTCATAAGTTACCTTGGCCATAATGTTGACGCCGACCCGGTGTCACGTCACAGCTTTATTGAAAGAGCTTCGTTGATGGAGCATTGAATGGTTGGGACACCCGGGTCATCCTTCTTGATCGACATGGGGACTGAGTAAGTGGTCATGCTCCTTGTGGACCGCAGGTGACCATCCTCACTGCCTCCGTCTTCTTGGTCTTCTTATTCTTGTTCTTGCTCTTCTTAGCCGGATTCTTCTTCTTCTCACCGTTCATGTTGATGAGGGTGTCTTGGGAACTGCAGACACTCGTTCTTGAAGAAGAAGGTTTCTCTCTTGCCCTTGATGTTGAAGATGATCTTGGCGGTGTTGGCATACATAATGGCTCCAAAGCAGTGTTCAAGAATGGTCGTCCCAAAATGACAGGGGACCTTTCATCACCGCCCGTATCCACTACCACGAAGTCTCGGGGACATACGAGTTGCCTATTCGTACACAAATGTCTTCTAGTATTCCCAAAGGAACACGGAGTGATCGATCCGCAAGCCGTAAGCACATGGTTGTGTATGCTAAGGGGCATCGAATAACTTCTCATATATCACTCTTGGCATAATGTTGATGCTTGCACCGAAGTCACGACAAATTGCCTCATTGAAGTTAGTACTTCCAATGGAGATCGGAATGACTTTGGTCTCCCGGATCGCCCTTCTTGATTGGCGAGTTGAGTCAATCCATGACCCCTTCGATGGATCACTTCGGCTATCTTCTACATTGAATATATCAACAAGATTTGCAGATTCGAGCTCTTCGGGTTGTCCCGCCGGTTTACCTTGACCGTTGAGGGAGCAAGGTTAACAAGCCGTTGTACCTGCGACTCAAGTATCTTGTTGAAGCCGAGTGACTCTTGATGGCATTGGAAAAGCCATCCATTCTGTTGCCGAGTGTCTCTAGGACCTTGTCATTTGATGTCGCTTCTTGGACAGATTGTCCATCATCTTGCCTTGGTTCAAGACTAGCTCTCTCAAAGGCGGTTGGTTGTAATTATTGTAGGAGGAGTCAGTTACCTTGATAGTTGCCGAATAATTGCACGAGTAGTTAGGCCTCTGTTGATTCCAACCTTGATTCTGCGAGGACGGTAGTAATTATTGTTGTTGTTGTTGTTGAGGTAGTTCACGTCCTCCTTCAGCTACGGCGGTTAGCACCTGTGTGCCCGGTCTCTCCACACTCTTCACATGTCATGCGAGCATCATGTATATGCATGACTTCTTTCTTCTCCGGGGCTCTCTCATCGAGCCTCTTCATTAGCAGATCCATTTTGGTAGACAAGATGTCTACCTCTTTCACTGATGCATTCCTCCACCTCTCTTGCGGGTCTCGAGTTCTTTCTTCACTCCAACCTTGGTTGGATGCCATCTTCTCCACAAGAGCGTGGGCCTGAGGAATAGTGAGTGATAAGAATGCACCTCCAGCAGCGGCATCCATCGTCTCACGTGTGCTTGTTGCCGAGCCCATGGTAGAATGTCCGCATGAGCGACCAATTCTCCATGCCATGATGAGGACACTCGAGGATGTAATCTTGAAAGCGCTCCCAAGCTTCCGGGGACAGCCTCATCATGGTGTTGCCGAAAGCTTGATATCTTCCCACGAAGAGCATTTGTCTTGCCCATGGGGAAAAACTTCGCCAAGAAATTGGTGGAACATAATGCCCACGTAGTATTCTTCTCCTTGTTGGCGTAGAACCACCGCTCTCCCCAAGAGTGAGAATGGGAAGAGGCGAAGTAGTATAGCATCTCTGGGGACATCCTTGATAGTGAATGTGCTACAAATCTCCGGGAAGTGTTGGAGATGAGCACTAGCATCTTCATGGGCCTTCCCACGAAAACCGGCTTGCTTGCACCATGTTGATCAGCGCAGGCTTGAGCTCAAAAGCTCCTTCGATGTCCGCAGCTGGTCCAGTACGAATGTTGTCCGTAGTTGGAGCTGAGAACTCGCGGAGTGACTTGTGCGCCATGGCTTCAAACGCTGGTGTCAAGTCTCGAATGAAAGGTCTTTCTGCTTCCGACAAGCTTCCAAGTTGAGTTGATGATGATGATGATTGATCGGTCTTCTTCAACTTGCTTTTGACCTTCCTGAATAAGGCTTCTGGATTGTCAATATAATTGTGAGGAAGAATTGTCTTTTTCATACATTACCCCGCATAAGATATAAGAATAGACGAAAAATAAGGGTAAGGCTGTATGAGTAGAGAATGGTGACAGTGCTCAATCTCATTATGTAGTGCAATGCTGCTCATTATCCATTGGCTTTCAACCTTCCCCGAACGCGCCAAAAATGCTTGTTGACATTTCTAACGCCACTCGGTGTTAGGTTGTCATCCCTAACATGGCGCCAAAAATGCTGGTACTAAATAATGCAACTGCTACTAGAAATAAATATGGGATCCGCAAGCGCACGATAATACCGATGTAGCATTTTAACCAGGAGTATCCAGGTATCGTTATTTATATTTTTACCACTTGGGAAGGGAATGCCTTGGATAATGAGTGATGAGCAATGCACATGCGATAATGGAGAGCTTAACCTTGTCTGTATCGATCATCTCATACAGGGTAAGTGTCACATAAAATATAGGAATGAATGATAATTGACATAAGATAAATGAGAGCAATTAGCCACATAAAATAATAGTAATAAGCCATCTCAACTTAGCACTCTAAGCTTATAACACTAGCATGGACTAGGACGATCTAGGGTATAATCCTATGTTATTCTAACTATAAGGTCAAAGCATACAATGATTAGTGCAAGAACATCTAGCAATCATGGCGGGAAAAGGTTACATCTATGCATAGTGATATTACCGGAGAAGACAAGAGACATAGCAATGACTTCAATGTAATAGGTTGTTCTACTAAGACCTACCAACGGGGATGGAATACAAAGGACTCAACGGAACTGTCACTTCCGCGATCTACCACACGACCCGGCCAATAGGGTGTAATCGCGAGATAAATACAATCTAGGCACCACGCCTACACAATATTTACCACTCACCCATCGATCTAATGAGCAAGCGCTATACGATCCTATGCATAAACATAATTCTAGTCCAACTATGCTAAACATATAATCAAAGTAAACTAAGAACAATATAATTGAGAACATAATCAAATAGAGCAAAGTCAAGTCTGATATAATAGAATAGAATAAAGTACTACTCATAGTATCATGAACAATGATGAATATTACAAGAATGTAGAGGGGAATTACCAAGAACTCCGACAGATCCGGACTCCAAGCTAGGCTTGATTCCCTCTAGATCTATTCCTATGTAGCTATGCTACTAAACTATGGAGCTCTAATTGAGATGGTGGCTCTGGCTTCTCGAATTCGATGAGAGAATGAACTCTTGAATGAATTAGGAATGAATTTAGGGTTTCACCCGGGGCCGGGGCTCAATATATAGCCCCCTAGGATTAACCACAAGCCCTCGGATCAAACCGACCTAAATGGACGATAATTATTCATCCTCAAAGGCGGTGGAGGCGGGATCCACGAGACTCCACCCGATTGGTGGAGGTGGGGAGTCGGCCGACTCCCCCGGGTTGGCCGACCGCCACCCCCGCTGAGGGCCCCAGCTTTCCGGGTTTGCCTTCGGAGTCTTCTAGATTATACAATTTTACCCGTTCGGTCTTTATCTCTATGTAATCATGACATGTGGGCCTCCTTTGGTTCTCTTTACGATAACCCCTGCGAAATAGACAATCACCAAAACTCGTGGAATTCTCGGTGTAACCCCTATATCTAACAAAACTCATATTAGTCCTTTCTCTTGCTGCGTTGACGGTATAAAATTGATACTTAACGACCGTCAACACACATCTAGCCAAAGTGAAAGGAACATGAGTAGGCTCAATGGTGGGATTGACTGACCCCTACCTTTGGCGGTCTACCAGCTCAAAAATCTTAGTGCCAGTTGCTCTCAAGGTTATGCTTGGCTTAGTGGCTTAATCACTCTTGCTCAGCTAAATGGGATGGTGAGTTTCTTCATCTTCTTAGCTAAAGCAAGGGATGAGAGTGAGGGAGTTTAGTTCCTAGGATGTAAGCTGACAGTTTCCTATCCTCATGTCCTTGTAGCACTCATCCTATAGCTATATGATCACACATACCAGAGGCTAGAAGGAGGTGGGCCTTCCCCAAGCTCTGGTGACACTCTCAAGCGACAAACCAACTAAGTGCACTGAAAGTTCTTTGCTTAAAGCTGCAGAGTTTGCCTAGCTAGCTTCAACTAGATGTTTATGCAGCTATACATGTCATGATTTTAAGATTTTAGCTGAAAGCAAGTCATGAACATGGCATGGCAAAGCAAGGGGGCAAAGTTGGCGGATGGGTGGCACCAAGGCTGGGTCGGCCGACCCACCATGGGCCCCACTGTCCCCAAGTTGCTCGACGGGTTAAGCAAAAGGTTGTCTCTATATTTTTTCCTTTTTTTTTATGCATTTGGAAAGGGGAATGTTTTTGGGTTTTTGGTTATGGCTACTACTACACTAAGCTTGAGAAGTCTTGGAACACTAAAGAGAAAAGGGAAGGCCAAGTGAGCTCGAGATGATTCTACTGGTTATGCTGTGGTATTGAGCTCAACTTGGGGTGCTAGTTATAGGGGTGAAAAGGGCAAGGCAAGGCCTCCCAAAGGGCGGGTCGGCCGACCTGGCCCTGGACCCTATACAGCATGCTCTCCCTCTGACAAGGAATCTATCCTAGTGTTTGCAAAAAGTTACAAGCCTTGGACCATAAACCTAGTCGGTCGACCAAGGTTTGTGTCCCCTACCACTTTAGTCATGCTAAGTTAGGTTGTCTGCAAGGGTGGTGGTGGTCATGGTCCAAAGTTGTTGAGGTTGCTTAGATTCCTATGTCTAGTGTCTAGTGAAAAAGGAGAAAGCAGAAGTGGAGACAAGCATCAAAGTGATTCCCATGAACCATGGGAACACTTAAGTATGCGTTGCTACTCCCTACGCTGGCTTTGGCTGGTGGCATGCTTCCTAAAGCATTCAAGATGCTCGAAGTGGCATCCTAAGCTAAAGTCATGAGCAATGAACCATCTCTCCTCGAATTCTGGCTAGTGTGGTGGGCATAGGATCCATGGTTACCATCATTGGGAGACAGCAGGTTGCCTGGTAACACCAAGTCCAGGTCGGTTGACCTGTGCTTTGGAGCACCAAGGCATCCTATGCTGCTCCTTGGATCCCTGCTTGTAGCCAGAGTGAAGAGAGAGGTGGTGGACCCCACAAGACAGGTCGGTCGACCTGGCCATGGTGGCCCCACCAGCTCAACTTTTCCCTAATCACTCTTCTCAAGTTTTATTCCCTATGTCTAAATTATTTTGTTGAAATAAAATATGCAATTCTAAAAGTAAACATGCAATTGAAAGGGAAATGCAAAATTTAAATGCGTAAAGTAAATATGAGATAACTAATCGACATACCTTATCGAGAGGCTCCATGTTTTAGGTCCATAGAGCAGGACCTCTCCATTGACGATTGAGCTTGAATGTGCACCATTCCATCCTAGAGATGGATGGGGATGATTGCACTTTGCCAAACCTTCGAGATCTCCATCCTCTTCCTGATCAAGGTTTCATTCAATGTTCACCGCATTTGTGAATTTTTTTCTCAGTGACTTACCCTTTTAGATTTGAACTTCCTGCAGGGGTTAGTCCAGACATACAACCACAGTCTACACTAGTAATTTTTGGTTCAATTAATCAAACTTGACTCCATGTCTTATTTGATTAAGGTAGGCAGATTAACCTAAGCACCACGCTTAATTTAAAACGCCTATGGAAACACTCTTAAGAAGTACAACCAAACCAAGACATACTAGAGTAGAAAAAATGGAAGTAAAGACAATGATGCACAAAGATTCACAAAAGGATTAAACGACATCCTTGGATCAAGTTATCACTCACAATCTATGATTGGATTATGAGTGATGGAGCCGTTCCGTCACTAATGATGACAACGGTTTCTCTTGACGGCGACTTCTTCTCTATTGGTGTAAAACTACCGCTTCGCCTTTCCCAAAAGCAAGAGTGGGAAAAGGTGAAGTCAGATGGCCTTTGTGGAGGTATTCTAATGATAGAAGTCCCACACACCTACATGAAATATTGGAGATGGGCATTGGCGTTCCCATGTGGTTTCCCACAAACGGGTTGGCTTGCACCATAATGATGAGCACAGACTCAAAAGTTGCATCCCCCAAGCTAAGCTGCGAACCCGTAGCGACATAGTCGCCTAACGGTGCGAATAGTCGAGGATGATCTTTTGGGTCATGGCTAATTTGATAACCAGTGCAAAGCCTCCTTCCTTGAACGGGTTTAGGTTCAAATGAACCCTGGAGGTGGAACTTGACAATGTCCAGTTCACCTCAACAACCGTTCATGCACCGTCTTGCTTTGAGAAGCAAGACAGGTGAGAGGTAAAACCCTAACACTAATTGCTAACTAGACTGGTCACTGACCCTAGATTCAATCCTATAAAAACTCCTAGGCTGACGCTTTCCCCGTCAATGGCGCCAGAAATGCTTGTTGGCATTTCTTAGCGCAACCACCAGAAGTATGGCGGCAACGCCAGAGATGCCAGGAGGGTAATTCTATATCTATTGGATATTCCGCAAGCGCACAGAATGTACAACTGTAGCATTTCACCGAGGAGTATTCCAAGGTTGTCGATTTATATTTCTCCCAAGGGAAAGCAGTAACTAGGAGTTAATAGGAGGAGAAGATCTAGGTGTCTCTAGTCTAGTATCAATAGTGGAAGAGAGATAAACGGATGTGTATAGGAAGGGTGGATCAAGGAGCTGGCTAGAGGGTTTATAAGGTAGAGTGATAGCTAGGTGGGAGGACAACGAGTGAATGAAAGACTCCTATGACTCTACTTCTACTTTCGTGAGCTAATCTAATCTAGTAGTGGAGACACACTAAAGCCACTAGTCTTGTATTCCCTGGTTGCTGGAGATATGACCGACAAATAGGAGGGTAACATTCCCTCCCCGGGAACTAACTCCTATTCCAGCGATACCTTGGATTTACGGGGCACCTATTGGCCTACCCGACGCAAATAGATATAACTGGAAGGCTGCGTTCTGTCACAACCGCCCCCGCTAATATACGTTGGGAGTTTGAATGGTACTATACCAATCAGTGAGGCGAACATCCACCGGTAGGTTTAGTCTGAACACCACGCTCACACTAACGCCTACAACTTAAGCTAAATATACGTCTTAGCCTAAGCTCTAGTCTGTCAGGACCAATGCAATGGAAACAACAAGACAAGACTAATTTATCTAATGAACTACTACTACTAAACAGGCTAGAACACTATAATACTACTACTAGAGTAATACTACACTAAGCAAGTACTAAAAGTAAATACTCAGAAAAGTAAAGGAAAAGTATGAAAGTCTTACAAGAGGAAGACATACCAAGTTCTCCAGAAGACGACTCCGGAGACTCCGAGCTTCGCTCGACCCACTCTAACTCCCACACTACTACTACTACTATAGTGGACTACATAACTTCACATGGCTCTAGAAATGCTTCTCCTTGGTGTCTTGAATGAGAGGGAGTGAGGGGGTATTTATAGGGGAGATGGAGTAGCCCCTACTCCACCGCCACGTCATCGATCCGCGTGACACTCCTTCTCCACCCTTGGATCAAACCGACTTGAAATGGACGTTTGTGGGCAGAGGACACGTGTAGATCATGCAGGAAGTCGGTGGGAGGCCAACTGACCTTTTGTGGGCCCACATGGCAGGTCGGCCGACCTGCCTTTGGCTAACATGTGGGTCCCACCAGCCTTCTAGAAGCTCCTGAGGTCGGTGGTGAGTCAGGACAGGTGTCTTCCCACCAAAGGGTGGTCGGCCGACCTGGCCCATTGGGGGGTGGACCCACCACTGTCTTCCTGACATCTCTGGTGTTCTGGCAGTGTCCGAGATGGCCCCAAACCTTGGTCGGTCGACCTGCCTTTGGTGGAACCAAAGGTCCATCTTTTGCAGGTAGTTTCACTATGCAATTCTAGGCACAATGGTGGTATTGGACCCACAATTGTCAGGTCGGCCGACGACCTTTGTGCTCATCTTTTGCACACGACTCCGAGAGGATATAACATTGATGAATGTGGAGTTGGTTTCGTCATTGGCCATCTTGGTTGGTTGCTCTACCTTCATTTGTAGCTCCCGAACACCGAAAATCGCCTGTTTGCACTGCACCCAAATAATGACACGTACATCTGGAACCAAGTCAATTGTACCTATGTCACTACTCATTTGCATGGTGTTATCTCCGAACTCAACCATTGTTGACGGCTTTTCATGGGGTAAAAATAGGGTATAATTGCCGTCAACACTTGTAGACGGTGGCTATTGGCGGTCCTTATCGACACTTTTTAACCGCCAAGTTAAGACGAAAAAGGGAGAATTACATGTTCTTATACGCATAAACTTGTGCTATTAACCGAATTCCACTTGTACCTGGAGTTTAGCAACGTTTGCAGGTAATATACCAAGTACAGGAAATTTTATACAGAAAAGGCGCTTTCCGGCAAAGCGTAAAAGAGGCACAAGAAGGAGACAGGCCCAACCAGAGCCGAAATGGGCCAAAACACCACACCACCTCAACACACCTGATAGGAGAGGCCCACCGGCCAAGGTCGGTTGGGGGGAGGCTCCAACCTGGCGTGGCCGCGCCAGGGGCGCGCTCGCGCCCCCAGCCTGATAGGTGGGCCCTGCTTCCTGGAGGCGGTTCATTGAATGCAGAGGAGGGCGGTGCGCTTGTGTTTCTTCCAAATCTAGCTCCAAACCGACCTGCTCAACATATAAAAGGGGGAGAAATTAGTATTTTCAACACACACATTCATTTGAGCCATTCTTCTCTACTCTTGTTCTTTAGCCTAGTCAAGTAGCTTAGGAGCTAGGTTGAGCTATCTAGGAGGGCTTGTCTCCTAGGAAGAAGATTCATCACTTGGTAATATACTATGGAGTGTTCTTCCTATTTCAAGTTCTTGTTCTTATTATGTAGCCTTGTTCATGAACTAGAGTATAGTTGCATTCTTGCTAAACCTGAATCATATGAACTAGACCAAGGTTCTTATGATCATTGCTTAGCATGTTCTTCGTTGTTCTTCATTGTTCATATACTTTAGAGGAATAGAGGTCCCGATGAGAATGGAGTAACGGTTCGTTGTTCCTTCGGGTTTGCTTATGTTCTAGCTCGTCCATCCGTAGGGTGGGAGTCCGCGGGGAATGTAGGTAGTTCTCTAATATGCGGACGTGGTGTCCGGATACGAGAGAGCCTTCGCATATGACAGCATGCAAGGGTTGAGGGGTAGGCGGTAGGTGATGACAGCCCTGTCCATCCCTCGTAATCCCCCACGTCTGCATGTCGTGTAGGAGTTCGTAAATGCCTCTATCGGTTGGCAGTCCAGCTGCGGGGGTCTCCCTGTTACTTTAGGCTCTGACCCATCTCTAACCCTGTAGACTATATTACTTAGCTGTTCATGACATTGCTATGTACGACCTACCTGCTCCACTTAGATTTATTCTTTATTCGTTCATTCGTTTATTCTTCCTTTTATACTTTCTCCTTGAGTTTGGCCAAATGTGTGTCCACTATCTTGCAAAACCATTATACTTACCCCTGTATAGCACTAGAGTCACATTTCAATGATGTGAAGTCATGTATCCATATCCATGTTTAGACACCTATACACCATGTCTTCCTACGGGAAATATAAATAATGATACCCTGAGAATACTCCCTGGGTGAAATGCTACAATGATAGATCCGTGCGCTTGCGGATGTTGTGGAGGTATAAACTCCATATACCCTCACGGCCTAGTTTGGGGCCGACACACTATCACCAGGCCGGCCCATCAAGCTTCAAGACCGATCGGCCCGGCTGGTCGGACAGCCTAAAACGGGCAAGACTATCGAAGACCGACAAGGAGGACAGACCTAGCCGAGATAGGAAAGTTTAGACTTGTAAAGCATGTAAACTTAGTACCGGATAGGCTAGATCCGACTTGTAACCTTGCTCCCGTAATATATAAGGAGAGCAAGGACCCCAAGTGCCCGGGGACGAGAATCGGCATAACGCACGAGACTCACACATCCACATCATAATCGAAACAGAGAGCGGGACTAGGGTTTTTACGCATCCTTGCGGCCTAAACCCGGGTAAACCTCGCGTGATTGTTCTCTCGTTTACATCTTGCTTGCAATCTCGTACGCCTTCCGCCAATCCATTACCGGTCAGGGCATACCCCTGGTCGGACTATCGCCGATATTTCGTCGACAGTGGCGCGCCAGGTAGGGGGTGCGCACCGAGATTTCACGTCAAGTAAGATGGTTTCCTTCTCGGCTTCCATGACTTTCGAAGCCGGCCTCACCTTCAACTTCGAAACGTTCACCTGGACTTCCAACTCAGCAACTACTGCTGCAACTCTCACGCCTCCGGCTATCACATCAACAATGGCACCAACAATGGTGGCTGCACCAAACCAGATCCAACTCATCCCGGTGACCACCGTTGTAGTCCCAACCAATCCACCGCTGATAGTTGACGACACGACGTCAACACCTCCGATCAGTTCAAACCCTTCGCAAAGGAGGCATGTCAGCAACACGGATCTACTCCGTTTGATCCATCAGCAAGACATGAGGCTGACAGAAACCCATGTTAACTTTGAGTCGCTCCGACGACGCGTCAGGCGCGATCTACAGCTCGCGCGACAGCAACATGTCCCCAATTCATCAACCCAAAGACAACGCAATCGTCGCAGAGTCACTTTTGGGCGTTCCGAACGACCACGTTCGCAGCCGATGGATCTACGATGTCGCACTCATACAAATCCTCGAGCCAACCATACACAACAAGGCGACGAAAGAAACTCACAGTGGCTCCGACCACGGCCGGCCATTGTCCATGGTGGTCGGAGAGGCCAGCCGAGCAGTATACGGCGCAGAATCCTGGCCGATATTCAGGATCTGAGAGAGAGGACTTCACAACAGACCTTACGGAACAACAGCGACGGTCCAGGCCCCGGACGACACAGACTATCCAGCAAAGTGTGCCAAATCGGAGTTACGTGTCAACAGTTCAGCGCAGAAACGCACGTCGCAATGAACGATGGCGGCGCCAGCGAGAAGTTCGACGAACCGGTCCGAACCCACCAATTGCGCCTACTGCCGCGACACGGCAAGAATGATCTCCACAAAACAACACATCCGATGCCCAGTTGTTTGCAAAACATACCGAGCTGGCCACCGCCCTTCGTCGTGGCAACCAATCCCAGAGGGATGAACAACGAAGGGAAAGGCGACGGCAAGAGATTTAACTGCCATGGCAATGTCAGACGCAACAGAACAAAGGGCAGAACGACCACGCTTACGTTCGACCCAGTCTCCCCCAATGACAAGCGCATCGGCTCACAGAGCCAGGGCACTTGCCGACCGACACCTAGATGCAGAAAGGAAACGGAGGGAAGAGCATCAAAAACACATGGCAGCAGTCAGAGAAAATCGTCGCAGTTTTGGCATGAGCCTGTTGAGGAGAAACACGAGGGACTCGCCTAACGCACTGTTGACGGTTGTTAATGATCAATTTTATATGTCAATCGAGAGAGAGAAAGGGGTATAATCACGTGTTCACCACCATAGACTTAGGGTTTAAACCGCGCAAAACATCGAAGGAATGTTTATCAACGGCGAATTCCACAAGTTTTGGTGAATATGTGTTTTCGCGAGGGGATTATCGGGAAAACATCCAAGGAGGCCCACATGTCATGATTACATAGAGAGAAAGACCGATAGACGGGTAAAATTGTATATTCTAGAAGACTCCGAGGCCCACATGGCAAACCAAGGCGGGGACCCACACAGCGGGGACCCACCCGTGGTGGGTCGGCCGACTCCCTCCTTGGGTCGGCCGGGCCACCTCCACCAATCGGGTGGAGGCTCGCGGATCCCCCTCCACCGACCTTGAGGAGCAATAATTATCGTCCGTTTAGGTCGGTTTGATCCGATGGCATGGTGCATCCTAGGGGGCTATATATTGAGCCCACGGCCCCCTCGGCTAAACCTAATTCATTCTAGAATTCATTATTCGAGAGGTAGCCATCGGCAAAGCCGGGGTTTAGAGAGAGATCTCCACCCGAGAGAATTAGAATAGCTACTCTAGATCTTCAAGTTCTACATAGGTTTAGACTAGATAGAGGAAGAATCGGGCGCTGTGCTCGGAATTCCGGATCTTCATCATCGAAATTGGTATTATCTTGTATCTATTCTTGTGACTTTATTCTAAATATCATTATGTTTCTATTTATTATGTTCCTAGTTTATTCTAGTTCTACATTTGATATGGTTATGATTGGTAATAAGTTTATGTATATGTTTGCAAAGCGCTTAGCTCTCTTCCGGGGGGTTAGGTGGTAGATTTCATGTAAGCATGGTGCTTAGATGCCGTTTACACAAATGCACCCTATTGGCCGGGTCGTGTGGTAGATCGCGGAAGTGACGGTTCCGTTGAGTCCTCGTATTCCATCCCCGTTGGTAGGTCTAGCGAGAACCAAAGTTGCGTAGTAAGTCTGCTATGTCTTGGCTTGTTATAGCAATGATCCTTATACATAGATGAAGAGTCTTTTGTCTTGTATATGATAGTGTAGAGTTGGAGTAGATGAATGACTTAGTAGATTAGAACCTACATAGGATTTCTATTTCTTGTGCTAATCGAGATGTCAACCTACCTTTGTGAGTAGTCTATATCTAATCTCTGTGTGATTTATACCACTGAGCTTATTACTTTATATTCCCTTATTTATCATGGTTTACCCCTACGCCAAAGTATGTGATTTGTGTAATCAATCACTCATAAGTAGTCGTGTTTAGCAAGTTCATCTCATTGTTTAAGTCCGTAGTTCTTTCCTTTGAGCTAAATATAAATAACGATACACTGGAATACTTCCTGGTAAAATGCTACGATGGTGTATTATCGTTCGCTTGCGGATCCCATATTTTTCTTGATTAGAGGAGCGGTTTCTATACCAACACTTACGCGCCATGCTAGGGATGACAACTTAGCGTGAGTGGTGTTAGAGGTGTCAACAAGCATTTTTGGCGCCGTTGCCGGGAACGGAATAAACTTTTAGAGAAAAATTGCTTAAGCGGATACTTAGAAAATGAGTGATTGTCACTAGTCACCTCTACTTTGGCGGGTTCACCCCTGTTGTTTTTCTTTGTCTATATTTTATACGGGGTATTAGCGGGATTGAATCGATTCATTCAAAACTCTCGATCATCGAGTCGGTTCAATCAAGAAGGAAGCTCGTCACCAATCAAGATGGGTGAGAAGACCTTCTTGGAGTTCTCTGCTCCAACAATAGAGAACATCCGCCTTGGTCCAGCAATACACAATAATATGGAGTTTGAGCTCAAGCCAAGTCTCATCAACATGGTGCAAGCTATCCAATTCGGTGGAAAGGTACATGAAGATGCAAGTACACATCTACGGGACTTCATGGAGATTGGAAACACCATCGCCATAGATGGAGTTAAAGAAGACCTCATACTTCTTCGCCTCTTTCCATTCTCACTAGTGGGAAGAGCGAAGCGGTGGTTTATGCAAATAAAGAAGATATCAATACATGGGCGAAGTGTTCCAAGGCCTTTCTAGCAAAATTCTTCCCAATAGGCAAAACCAATGCCTTAAGAGGAAAGATTACCAATTTCCAACGCGAGAAGACGGAGACCATGTCGGAAGCATGGGAGCGTTTGCAAGGATATATCCAAGATTGTCCCCATCATGGAATGGAAGAATGGTTACTCATGCAAGGTTTCTATCACGGATTAACTCCGAAGACGCGTGAGCACCTAGATGCAAGCTGGCGAAGGATCATTCTTATCACTCACTCTTGGGAGAGCTAAAAGACTCATGGAGAAGATAGCGAGATAATCAAAGGCTGGTCCCAAGACAACATTCAAGATTGTCACCAAAGTGAAGAAGCAATAGAAGAAGTGAATGCATTATCAACCAAGATGGATACCTTACTCCATTGGCTTGACCGAGAGGGCCAAGTACAAGGAAGATCAAAGAGCAATTGAAGCAACATATAAAGCGGGAATTCAAGTCCCATCATGAGAAAGGTTCCACATTGGGTGCAACCATCCATTAATCAAGGTACTCGATCGGGTAATTATGCAAAGCAACCTACTTTAAGAGAGTTGGTTCTACAACGGTCCAAGATCAACTCATCTATGGAGGATAGGTTTGCTTGCTAATAACAAAATCTTGGAAAACTTAAGTATTAAAATGGATAGTTTCTCCTCGCCATTAATGATCAACTAGAGTTCAATAAAAAGATAGAAGAAAAGATAGCAAAATTGGCCATTGCTTTGCTGTTGCCACTAACCACTGAGCGGTGAGATCTATTACTACAAGAAGAGGGAGTTCCACCGAGAGATCCTCCCTATCCAAAAGGAGCAAAAAGGCCAACCATGCTACCACCGGTGGCGAAAGAAGAAGACTTCCAACCTCGAGCTAGAAGTATTACCACAAGAATCGGTACGAAGCCGGTACAAGATCGGGAAGCAAGACAACAATTTCGAGATACAAACTACCTACCATTCCCTAGGAGGAAGAGAGGACCACAACAGACGATGAAGCGGTTTGGTAAGTTCGTGGAGGTAATTCAAAAGTTATATGTCAATATACCTCTGTGGATGCCATACGGGTCCCCACTTATGCCAAGTACATAAGAGATATTCTTAACAAGAAGAGACCACTGCCATCCAATGAAGTGATCAAGCTAACCGAAGAATGTAGTGCGGCCATCCTCAACCAACTACCAGAAAAGAAGAAAGATCCGGGATGTCCCACTATCGACTGCACAATTGGAGATCAACATTTCAATAATGCACTCTGTGATCTTGGAGCAAGTGTCGGTGTGATGCCCGCACGAGTCTACTACAAGCTCAACCACACTTGCACTTGAGCCAACATCAATGTGTCTACAACTAGCCGACCAATCGGTTCGTTATCCGTTGGGCATTCTTGAAAACATCCCGATCAAGATAAGAGAGTTCTTCGTGCCGGTAGACTTTGTAGTGCTTGGATATGCATCCGAGACTCAAAGGTGTCACTTATACTTGGAAGACCCTTCTTGAGCACCGCCAATGCACACATTGATGTCGGGAAGGGAGAAATCAAGTTCACTATAAATGGGCAAGAAGAGCAATTCGCATTCAAGTCGAAACAAGAGCTCAACAAATCCGCGAAGATGGTAGAAGAAGATCGAGACGGTACAACCACCGAGAGACGGAGAGGATGCATCTGCGGGATCATCGGCGGAATAAATATTTTGGAAGGTCCAATTCGGAGGACTTTAAAAATCCGAATCCTCGCCGGAAGGTAACTCGGTATTTATCCGCATTTTAAATTGCATCTCTTATAATTTTCTTAGGCATATTTATTTCCTAGCATTGCATTATAAAATTCTACCCCATATAAATAATTTTACGGTGTGTAACAACCCGTCAAAAATATTTTATCGTGGTGGCACAAAAATCTATCATTTTATGCATTTAAATTAGTTTACCTTCATTTAAATTTCTGCATTGTTTATAATTTTTATCATGGCATTTAGTGCTTGGTGGGTCCCTCACCATGGGTCCCACATGTCATAGACTACACCTCACATACATCAAATCACATAATTTCATCCACTTCCACTCACCTCCACTATCCTCTCTTTTCCACCGCCAAAACCACTCAACCGACCAAAATTTCTGGATGGAGGAAAGATCACGCAATAGCATGTGAAGTGGCAGCCACATTGGCCAACCTGGTGGGGCGGCCGACCCCACCATTGGGTCGGCCGACTCCCCCCTTCCTCCTCTATAAATAGGCCTCCTCCCATGGCTTCCTTGCACCACCCACATCCAGAATTTTAGCCAAACCTTCTGCTCTCGACTTCGTGTTTCCTGGAGAAAGTTAGAGAGAAGAGGAGAAGAGTAGGAAGAGAGAAGAAGTGAGAGAGTGAGCAAGAGTTTAGTAGCAAGTGAAGGGAAGGGATAGTGCTGAGTAGATCATCACAAAATTAGTGGAGATGCTGTCCAAATAGGATAAAGAAAATCTAAAATCAAGGGGAGGTTACTCAAAATCAAGACACGAAGTTTAGAACTTTTTGTCATGAAGAATGACTAACCCCTGGACCGCTGACTACGGACGGCTAACCACTAACCTTGTGCTAATCCTTCTCTCCACTAGTGTTTGTTTTTGTTTGTTTTGAGAACTTGCGGGATGAAGAGTGCCATGAAGGGACTCTCGGGAACCTTCCGGAACATCGGGACAAGAAGTGCATCCGCGCAAAACTCGGTGGCTGGTTCCGACATGAGTGTCGACCCACCACCGAAGCACCGAAGCACCTCCGAAGCACACTGCACACACCACCACCGGCATCTCGAGAGAGTCCTCATGAGAACATCCGACCTCGCCACGAGAACTACCCGGGAGAAGGATGTATACAAGAAGCTCAAGAACAAGCGTTTCATCCACACGCCGGTCATCGATCCGACACTTACGCTAGCGACGGGTATGGCTCAAGAATTCGACACAATTTTTCCACTAGTTGGTTGGACTTCCTTTGCAAACCTCGAGAAGGGGATTAGGCTTTTGACCATAGAATTCCTTAGCACCCTTCGATACACGGACAATGGAGTTTATTTTAGAATGTTTGCTCTGGAATATTCTGTCTCTTGGAGAAACCTTAGTGACCTCCTAGGTTTCCCTCAAGATGCCCTCATAGATTTAAATGCAGCACTAGGTGATTTTGATGCACATAGGTTTTGGAGCGGCATTTCTAGAGCACCGTACCACTTAGCGCACCGCACCGCAGCCATAGAGCATCCTACGCTTAGATTTTTGCACCGTTGGATAGGAGCCACCTTTTTCCCACGATTTGATGAAAGCAAGATCGAGTAGCCGACTTGCGGTTGCTATACGCGGCTTGTCAAGAAAGAGAAAGTGTCTCTGTCCATCTCCTAGTGAACCATTGGATGAGTGTCCCTGGTTACAAAGTAGGAAGTGTGGCCATTTGCTCGCTTATCACTCGCATTGCCACAAGCTTGAAGTTATTAGAGGGAGCTACTTTTGAGTACATTGAACATCATAGAGAATTTTATGACCTCTATACTTTTGGCCAAGGTCACTTGCGAAAAAAGTGAATGATGTTTATTATGCAAAATATGGTGATCTTTGCGATCCGGTTACCTAACCCGGAACGGCTTTGTATCATGTGCAAAACTATCATGTTGAGTTGCGAGCGGAACCGGTGAATGAGAGAGCACCTCGAAGAGTTCGCTCGGAGAGGGTGACGGGAAATCGTGAACCGGTTTGGCGTGGTGCCGAAACCGCCCGAGAAGAACCGGCACATGCCGGTTTCAATGAGTGGAATGTACCTCGGCACCACTCACTAAACTCATGGGTGTACCCACCACAAAGCCAACCACATCAACCATTCTATGGTTACTACCCATCATACAACACCCCGGGAACATCGAGCCGGGACCATCCGAGGCCGGGACCCTCACGGCCACCAAGATACTCTTATGACCCCTTTGGTACCACCGATGAAGAAGAAGAACCCCACCAAGACTTTGAGCCACGTCGCCACTCCGATGCCACCGGTTTCATTTTCACCCAGCAACACTATGATGAACAAGTAGCCTTCCGCACAACACCACGCCACTCGAATCGCCATGATCGGAGGTGGAATGACCGGCTCCGGTGGAACCGAACACCACCCGGACACTAGGCACCATTCAAGAGAGCCGGGAAGAAGCCGCTTCCATGTTGCATGGCTTGGTGGACTGTTGCACATCCACTATCCACCACCACCGCCGCAAGGCTAGCTTGGGGAGGACCCCCATTATCAAGATAAGTATTTCTTTCCTTTTGTTTCGGTTTGTTTGTTTTCGGTTTGTTTGCTTTTCTTTGGTTTGTTTTATGCATTGAAAAAAAAAAATCAGAAAAACTAGAAAAACCCAATAAAAATTTGCTTGCTAAGTTTTTTTGCTTTCTTTAAGTGTGTTTACATTTCAAGTTTGCCTTAAGATGAAAACCAAATAAAAAGAGTGTGCAAGTTTGTTTTCAATTCGGTTTGCTATAAATAAAAATGTGTAGACTTGAGGATTGCGTGATGGAAATGATGAATAGTTGCTCTGCTCTAATTCTTTGCAAGTACCTAGCTTTAAATTTGAGTTCTCCCAAGATTTGGATACCTTTGTTTGACAAGCTGGATTTACTCTACACCTGAAACTGTGGGAGCATATGCTTAAACTAAGTCTAGGTAGTTGACGGGCATGATATGATAATAGTCGAGCTTTCTTTGTTCATTGTGTTCCAAAGTGCCACTAAATTACGGAGATTTGTTTGTGAAAATTATAAATGATTCATGATGAGTTCCTTATATGACGAGAGTTAAAATTCCTACCACGACCAAACTTGATCATTAGAATAGGAAGCCTCCTCATTTGTTTAGGGCTCGTCTTTGTCGGGCTTGTGTTGTATCCTTATGAACTCATCATACGGCTAAATCCTGGTTTCACACATTCACATGCACCCACTGCTACTTCTACCACGGAAGTACGCACCACAAAAAGCCTATTATTATCCATTGAAATTGTTCTACTCTTACAGCGAGAGTGAACACCCAAAAATATTCCCCTGTTCATTTTTGCTAGCCACTTATCCAAAATCAATGCTCCAAGTGTTCATTTGTTATCCCAATGTGAAGTTGTCAAGATTGAGAAGTGTTCCATTCAAGAAGTATTTCATTCCTTTTTGGGCTGCAAGAATTGTAAAAAAAAAAAAAAAAAAAAAAAAAAAAAAAAAAAAAGAAAGAAAATTTATGAGCCCGAGTCTTTGTCAAGTTTCCAAGTTCAAGTTCCAAGAAGATTCAAGTGTTGAAGTAGTTCCAAGTTTCATCCAAATAAAGGAGCATTGATAATTCCTTTGTGCACCCCTTCTCCTCCCACAAATATTTCTCTCTATTTTATATATATCATCCACATATAAAACCACACATGCACACACCGATTGGTTGTATGTTGAGTTCCTTCGGATCCATGGTTCGATCATGCCAATGCATTAGTTCTCCACACCTATGAGCTCCATATAAACCTTTATTAGAGTAGGGTGAGAGAGAGAGAGTGAAGGCTCATCTATAAATGCCTTGAACCACAAATACTACATATTCTGAGAGTAAGAGAAAAGGCATATCTCCTTTCAATGCCTTAGAGAGGATCCAAAAATACCACATATTGAGAGACTTGAAAGGGTTGTATTAAGGAACTCTGAGTTTTATTGAAAATCTTGTAAAAACTCCAGAACAGAGGTGGAACAACGAGCATGAGACAACGGTGCTTGACTTAATTGTTCTATCTTTCAACTACTCAAGACCCAAGTGCGGGTAAAAGCCCCATGGTTGAAAGAAACATGAGTAAGTTTGGGAGTTATGATAGTTCACTCTAGTGCGGGATGAATTCTTGTTTAGAGCATGTGTGTTTGTTAAGCATGAAAGCATTGCGGCAACTCCTGATCCATCTTACGTAGCTATTTGCTCGGGGACGAGCAAAGGGTAAGCTTGGGGGAGTTTGTTGACGGTTGTTAATGATCAATTTTATATGTCAATCGAGAGAGAGAAAGAGGGGTATAATCTGTTCACCACCATAGACTTAGGGTTTAAACGACAATTCCACAAGTTTTGGTGAATATGTGTTTTCGCGGGGGATTATCGGGAAAACATCCAAGGAGGCCCACATGTCATGATTACATAGAGAGAAAGACCGAACGGGTAAAATTGTATATTCTAGAAGACTCCGGAAGGCAAACCACAGGAAGGGGACCCACACGCGTGGTGGTGGGTCGGCCGACTCCCTCCTTGGGTCGGCCGGCGGCCACCTCCACCAATCGGGTGGAGGCTCGCGGATCTGCCTCCACCGACCTTGAGGAGCAATAATTATCGTCCGTTTAGGTCGGTTTGATCCGATGGCTGTGGTGCATCCTAGGGGGCTATATATTGAGCCCACGGCCCCTGGCTAAACCTAATTCATTCTAGAATTCATTATTCGAGAGGTAGCCATCGGCAAAGCCGGGTTTAGAGAGATCTCCACCGGAGAATTAGAATAGATACTCTAGATCTTCAAGTTCTACATAGGTTTAGACTAGATAGAGGAAGAATCGGGCGCTGTGCTCGGAATTCCGGATCTTCATCATCGAAATTGGTATTATCTTGTATCTATTCTTGTGACTTTATTCTAAATATCATTATGTTTCTATTTATTATGTTCCTAGTTTATTCTAGTTCTACATTTGATATGGTTATGATTGGTAATAAGTTTATGTATATGTTTGCAAAGCGCTTAGCTCTCTTCCCGGGGGGTTAGGTGGTAGATTTCATGTAAGCATGGTGCTTAGATGCCGTTTACTGCAAATGCACCCTATTGGCCGGGTCGTGTGGTAGATCGCGGAAGTGACGGTTCCGTTGAGTCCTCTGTATTCCATCCCCGTTGGTAGGTCTAGCGGAACCAAAGTTGCGTAGTAAGTCTGCTATGTCTTGGCTTGTTATAGCAATGATCCTTATACATAGATGAAGAGTCTTTTGTGCTTGTATATGATAGTGTAGAGTTGGAGTAGATGAATGACTTAGTAGATTAGAACCTACATAGGATTTCTATTTCTTGTGCTAATCGAGATGTCAACCTACCTTTGTGAGTAGTCTATATCTAATCTCTGTGTGATTTATACCACTGAGCTTATTACTTTATATTCCCTTATTTATCATGGTTTACCCCTCTTGCCAAAGTATGTGATTTGTGTAATCAATCACTCATAAGTAGTCGTGTTTAGCAAGTTCATCTCATTGTTTAAGTCCGTAGTTCTTTCCTTTGAGCTAAATATAAATAACGATACCTGGAATACTTCCTGGTAAAATGCTACGATGGTGTATTATCGTTCGCTTGCGGATCCCATATTTTTCTTGATTAGAGGAGCGGTTTCTATACCAACACTTACGGCGCCATGCTAGGGATGACAACTTAGCGTGAGTGGTGTTAGAGGTGTCAACATCTAAAGCAATCTAATCATCCCCGAAGAGCTTGCCGACCACCGTGTCGGCGAAGTCGCGGCGACGACGGCCTCCGCCGCCCCGGCGAACTCGACGTCGCCGCCCTCCATGGCGTCGTGCGCCGCCACGGACAACTCCATGCCACGGACGTCAACGCCGGAGATGGCATCGACGGTGGCATAGGCGGCGGAGGCACCATGGCGGACGCCATGAACCGCCACCGCGGCAACTTGGCCAGGAATCGCCGCCAGCCGCGCGGCCACATCGCCCTCCTGGGCGTTCACCATGTCCGCCGCGGCATGAGCGGCCTCCTGCAGCTGCTCCAGCTGCTCCGTCAGCTCTACAAAAACAGAGTAAAAATCAAAACGCCAATACAAGCGCAAAACAGGGAATACGAACAGCAAAGAAAACGATACTCACCGCCGACCCTGGTGTCGGCAGCTTCACGTTGCCGAAGCAACGTGTCCACCTGGACCCGGCGGGCCAGCCTCTCCTCCTCCGCCTCATTGACAGCGGCATTGGCGTCGGCGTCGAAGTCGGCGGCCCGCTGCTTCTCCGCCTCCAGCTCCTCCTGGGCGGAGGAGAGTGCCTTCAGGAACAGGTCAGCGTTCTCCTCCGCCTGCCCGAGCCGCTTGGTGGCGTCGGAGTAGAGGTCCCTGACATTCTGCAGCTCCGCCCTACAGCGAGCGTAGACGCCAGGGAGTTCGCCGAGATGCTGCTCAGCGAACGCGGCGTGGAGACACTGGCGGCCGCCGCCGCCTCCTCCGCCACGACGGGAGCCACATGCTCTGCCGTGGCAACGGCAGCTCCGGCCTCCACGACCGGAGCCACCTGCTCGGGGGCCGCAGCCTCCGGCACATCCCGCCGCCCCTCCGCCGCCCTCCTCGCCGCCTCGGCGGCGCCCGCGGCGGAGGTGCCTGGTGCACCTCCAATCGTCAGGAGCGTGTACCCACATTGCAAACAAAGAACTGTGGTTACACCAAAAGAAGAAAACCCCAAGATTAATCAAAGAAAAAACCCCTGTTGACGATCGTTAAGTATCAATTTTATACCGTCAACGCAGCAAGAGAAAGGACTAATATGAGTTCACCTGTTAGATATAGGGGTTACACCGACGTAATTCCACGAGTTTTGGTGATTGTCTATTTCTCAGGGGGTTATCGAAAGAGAACCAAAGGAGGCCCACATGTCATGATTACATAGAGATAAAGACCGAACGGGTAAAATTGTATAATCTAGAAGACTCCGAGAAGGCGACCCCCGAAGGCCGGGCCCCACTGGCGGGTGGCCACGGCCGACCCAAGGGGAGTCGGCCGACTCCCCATCTCCACCAATCGGGTGGAGTCTCGTGGATCCCGCCTCCACCGCCTTTGAGGATGAATAATTATCGTCCATTTAGGTCGGTTTGATCTCGAGGGCTGTGGTTCATCCTAGGGGCTATATATTCGAGCCCCCGGCCCCTGGGTGAAACCCTAATTCATTCAAGAGTTCATTCTCTCATCGAAATTCGGAGAAGCCGAGCCACCATCTCAATTAGAGCTCCATAGTTTAGTAGCATAGCTACATAGGAATAGATCTAGAGGGAATCAAGCCTAGCTTGGAGTCCGGATCTGTCGGAGTTCGTGGTAATTCCCTTTACATTCTTGTAATATTCATCATTGTTCGTGATACTATGAGTAGTACTTTATTCTATTCTATTATATCGAGACTTGACTTTGCTCTATTTGATTATGTTCTCAATTATATTGTTCTTAGTTTACTTTGATTATATGTTTAGCATAGTTGGACTAGAATTATGTTTATGCATAGGATCGTATAGCGCTTGCTCATTAGATCGATGGGTGAGTGGTAAATATTGTGTAGGCGTGGTGCCTAGACCGTATTTATCTGCGATTGCACCCTATATTCCGGATCGTGAGGTAGATCGCGGGAGTGACGGTCTGTTGAGTCCTTTGTAGCCCTTTTCCCGAGTATAGGTCTAGCGGAACAAACCTATTACATTGAAGTCATTGCTATGTCTCTTGTCTTCTCGGTAATATCACTATGCATAGGTGTAACCTTTTCCCGCCATGATTGCTAGATGTTCTTGCACTAATCATTGTATGCTTTGACTTTATAGTTAGAATAACATAGGATTATACCCTAGATCATCCTAGTCCATGCTAGTGTTATAAGCTTAGAGTGCTAAGTTGAGATGGCTTATTACTATTATTTTATGTGGCTAAATGCTCTTATTTATCTTATGTCATTTATCATTCATTCCTATATTTTATGTGACACTTACCCCGTATGAGATGATCGATACGAGACAAGGTTAAGCTCTCCATTATTGCATGTGCATTGCTCATCACTCATTATCCAAGTGCATTCCCTTCCCGAGTGGTAAAATTATAAATAACGATACCCGGATTACTCCCGGTAAAAATGCTACGATGATATATTCTCGTGCACTTGCGGAACCCTTCTTATTTCGGTTGCACTTAATAGACATCAACAAGCATTTTTGGCGCCGTTGCGGGAAGGTTGAAAGCCAATGGATAATGAGCAGCATTGCACTACATAATGAGATTGAGCACTTGTCACCATTCTCTACTCATACAACCTTACCCTTGTCATTCATCTATTTTATATCTTATGCGGGTAATGTATGAAAAAGACAATTCTTCCGATAATTATATTGACGATCCGAAGCTTTATTCGGGAAGGCGGGAAGCGAGTTGAAGAAGACCAATCAATCATCATCATCAACTCAACTTGGAAGTTTGTCGAAGCGAAAGTCGACCTTTCGTTCGAGACTTGACACCAGCGTTTGAAGCCATGGCGAACAAGTCACTCCGCGAGTTCTCGGCTCCAACTACGGACAACATTCGTCTGGACCCGCTGCGGACATCGAAGGAGCTTTTGAGCTCAAGCTGCGCTAATCAACATGGTGCAAGCAAGCCGGTTACGTGGGGAAGGCCCATGAAGATGCTAGTGCTCATCTCCAACACTTTACGGAGATTTGTAGCACATTCACTATCAAGGATGTCCCCGAGAGATGCTATACTACTTCGCCTCTTCCCATTCTCACTCTTGGGGAGAGCGAAGCAGTGGTTCTACGCCAATAAGGAGAAGAATACTACGTGGGCATTATGTTCCACCAATTTCTTGGCGAAGTTTTTCCCCATGGGCAAGACAAATGCTCTTCGTGGGAAGATATCAAGCTTTCGGCAACACCATGATGAGAGCTGTCCCGAAGCTTGGGAGCGCTTTCAAGATTACATCCTCGAATGTCCTCATCATGGCATGGAGAATTGGCTGCTTATGCAGACATTCTACCATGGGCTTAGCAACAAAGACACGTGAGACGATGGATCTTTGCTGCTGGGAGGTGCATTCTTATCACTCACTATTCCTCAAGCCACGGCTCTTGTGGAGAAGATGGCATCCAACCAAGGTTGGAGTGAAGAAAGAACTCAGACCCGCAAGAGAGTGGAGGAATGCACCAGCTAAAGAGGTAGACATCTTTGTCTGCCAAAATGGATTTGCTAATGAAGAGGCTCGATGAGAGAGTCCCGAGAAGAAAGAAGTCATGCATATACATGATGCTCGCATGACATGTGAAGAGTGTGGAGAGGCTGGGCACACAGGTGCTAACGCCCGAGCCGAAGGAGGATGTGAACTACCTCAATAACAACAACAATAATAATTACTACCATCCTCGGCGAGAATCAAGGTTGGAATCAACGGCGAGGGCCTAACTACTCGGGCAATTATTCGGGCAACTATCAAGGTAACAACTCCTCCTACAATAATTACAACCGGCCGCCTTTGAGAGAGTTGGTGCTAAACCAAGGCAAGATGATGGACAATGTTGTCCAAGAAGCGACATCAAATGACAAGGTCCTAGAGACAATCGGCAAACAGGATGGATGGCTTTTCCAATGCCATCAAGAGTCAGCTCGGCTTCAACAAGATACTTGAGTCGCGGTACAACGGCTTGTTAACCTTGCTCCCTCCACCGGCCAAGGTAAACCGCGGGACAACCCGAAGAGCTCGAAAACGCAAATCTTGTTGATATATTCAATGTAGAAGATAGCCGAAGTGATCCATCGAAGGGGTCATGGATTGACTCAACTCGCCAATCAAGAAGGACGATCCGGGGAGACCGGTCATTCCGATCTCCATTGGAAGTACTAACTTTAATGAGGCAATCTGTGACTTCGGTGCAAGCATCAACATCATGCCAAGAGTGATATATGAAAAGCTATTCGGATGCCCCTTAGCATACACAACCATGTGCTTACGGCTTGCGAGATCGGTCACTCCGTGTTCCTTTGGGAGTGCTTGAAGACATATGTGTACGAGTAGGCAACTCGTATGTTCCAAACAGAACTTCGTGGTAGTGGATACGAGCGGTGATGAAAGGTCCCCTATCATTCGGGACGACCATTCTTGAACACCGCTGGAGCCATCATGTATGCCAACACCGCCAAGATCATCTTCAACATCAAGGGCAAGAGAGAAACCTTCTTCTTCAAGAACGAGTGCTGCAGTTCCCAAAGACACCCTCATCGGCGAACGGTGAGAAGAAGAAGAGTCCGGCTAAGAAGAGCAAGAACAAGAATAAGAAGACCAAGAAGGCGGAGACGGTAAGGATGGTCACTGCCGTCCATAAGGAGCATGACCACTTACTCGGTCCCCACGTCGATCAAGAAGGATGACCCAGGTGTCCCAACCATTCAATGCTCCATCAACAAGAAGCTCTTTCAATAAAGGCATGCGTGACACCGGGTCGGGCGTCAACATTATGGCCAAGGTAACTTATGAGTACCTATATGGCACTATGCCTTTGGAGCCTACCTATGCACAAACCGGATGGCGGACCCGGACATTCCGCTTCGTCGAAGGAGAAGTAAAGGATGTCCTCATCCGATAGATGACCATTATGTCCCTACTGACTTCCTAGTCATTGACATGGGAGATGACTATGATCCTCCAATCATCCTAGGAAGACCATTCCTGAACACCACTGAGCTATCATCTACATTGGGACGGGAGAGATTCACTTCCACTTTCCCACCGAGAAGGTACGCCGCTACTTCAATAATAATTATATAATCACCGAGGAGCCCAAGAAGAACAGCAAGGAGAAGGCGGCGTACCCGTCGCGAACAAGAAGAACATCACTACGATGGATGGGCCGACTATGAGGGAGAAGTGTCAAGATATGAAGATCGGTACCCGAAGAGAAGAACATTGTAAAAAAAGAAGAGGTGCTACCAGAAGAAAACCAAGTGCCCCAAGAAACTTCCTCCTCAAGGTCATCTTCTCCAACAAAGAAGGTGTGGAAAATAAAATTAAAATCAGAATCAATTCCTACACACGAGGCGACATCATCCGAGGCGCCAGCTAATGCGCCCCTTGAAAAATGAGCGAACATGACAAGTCCTGTTCGGAGGACTTAAAACCACCGAACGCCGCGCCAAGAGGTAACTTGGTATTTATCAGCATTATTTTTCAGCATTATATTTTTTACCTTAGTATATTTATTTCCCTACTTGCATCTTAGTTGCATCTTTACTCTTTTATCTCCGCATTTGAAAAGAAAATAAAGATGTTGTGCATTTGCATCCGAGAAAATCGTCAAGCCCCATGTGGATAGTCATTCACCGTGGTGGCACAAAAATAATTTCTCGGCATATTTATTTCCCCGTCTCGCATTCCTTAAATAATAAAAAGATAAAAATAATTCTTGTGATCTGTTAGAACAAGTCTAAGTTAAGAAAGTTCTAGACAACCAAGGCCTAGAGGTTTTATCACTAACGCTTAATTAGTTCCACAAGCTTTGTTGTCTATTTTGAGCTTCATAGAACATCAAGGATCAAGAAGAGCTAACAAGCGAAGGACATCCAGTCCCCCGTCGGAGTCTTTGCCCGCGACAATTGAATCTTTGTCTCCAACGGCAACTATCTACAACACTCTGGAGGACTAGAACGTCTTCGGTGCACGTCGGCAACATCGGCGGACTATGTCAACATCCAGCTTGGGGAGAGCATCCCCGTGTACCAAGCTAAGTGTCTCCAACTTATCTAATTATGCTTTATTAAAGTATGCTTTGTTAAAACAACTAAAAAAAGATGCATAACCATAGAAACCCGAGAAGATTTCCTTATTTATCTTTTCTACTTTTGGAGAGCTCTTGCAATGTTTGTCTTTAAAAGTGATCCCTAGAATAAACTCTACATGGAGATGATGAATAGTTGCTCGCCATAATTCCTTTCAAGTACCTAGTTTTCAACCTTGCACTCTCCCGAGTTTTGGACACAACTTGTTTAGATTTGAGATTTGCTCAACCTCGAAACTTGTGGGTAGCAAACACTTGATCTAAGTCTAGGTGGTTGACGGGTATGATATGGGAAGGTTTTGAGCTGCTATCTATCTTGTTCCTAGAGATACTAGAGTTCGGAGAATTTATCGTGAAAATATTAAATTCCTGCATGATGAGTTCCTTTATGATGAGAGTTCAAATTCCTACCACACCATATATTCATGCTTACTAGATTAGGAAAACCCATCTGTATATATAGATCATATTGTAGGTTTGAGTGTAGACTTTATAGGCATTGAGTGTGGTTATGCTTGTGGACCCATAAGGAATTAGTCACGCAGTTAAAGTCAATACTATGTGCTCTCCATCCATTGATCTATGCTACTTCTGTCCTCAGAAGCACGCACCCATTTTATAAATACTACATTCATTCTGTGCTACTTCTGTTCCTAGAAGTACCACCCACATATAGATCCATATTCACCACATATTGTGCTATCTCTACCCTGGAGATACGCACTTATGCTACTCCTATCCTGGGAGTACGCATTCCCCACATATTGTGCTGTCTCTACCCTAGAGATACGCACTTATGCTTTCCTACCCCGGGAGTACGCATCCATCCATTCATCCATCCACATATACATACCCATTCATTTCACATCATCCGAGAAAAGGTTCTACTCCTATTCTCGGGTGAACATCTAGAAATAATCATTGCCGTTTCATTGCCTACATAAAAAGCTCCAGTCATTATCATTTCAAGTTATACACTCCCTGTGCTAAAGTTTCGTTTTCAGAGGATTGGTTATTCAAAAAAAAAAAGAGAAGAAAGAGTAGCCAAGTCCTTCCATTCAAGAAGTTTCAAGGTTTCCGAATAAAGGGAGTCATGTTATCCCCAAAGGAGCAAGTGTAGAAGTAGATGTTCACCGGTTGAGTACCCTCATAATCATTTTCTTATCACCATCATACTATCATCATCCTATTATCATCTTATCATCCATTTCACTTCCTCATTCACATGCACATATGACTTTATTATTATTTTAGTTCCTATTGGATCCATGTCTTAAGCTGTGCAATATATGCAAGTGAGTTTGAGTGTCTCTCCACCTATGAGCTCCACATAAGCCTATTAGAAGTAGGGTGAGAGAGAGAAGGCACTTTCCATTATGCCTTAGTTCCATAAATACCACATATTCTGAGAGAAGAGAGAAGGCATACACTACTCATGCCTTAGAAAGGATCCAGAAATACCACAAATGAGAGACCTGAAAGGTTCATACAAGGAACTCTGAGTTTTATTTCAAAACTTTGCAAAAACTCCGGGATAATAGTTGATCAAAGAGCGAGAAACATGGCGCTTGACTTGACCGTTCTATCTTTCAACTACTCAAGACCCAAGTGACGGTTACAAGCCCCATGGTGAAAGGTAATATGAGTGAGTTTTTGAGTCAGGATAGTTCACTCTAATCCGGAGGAGAGTTCTTGTTTGAACGCATGTGTACTTGTGAGGAGTGAAAGCATTGTAGCAACTCCCGATCCATCATCGAGTCTATCTTTGCTCGGGGACGAGCAAAAGGTAAGCTTGGGGGAGTTTGTTGACGATCGTTAAGTATCAATTTTATACCGTCAACGCAGCAAGAGAAAGGACTAATATGAGTTCACCCGTTAGATATAGGGGTTACACGATGAATTCTACGAGTTTTGGTGATTGTCTATTTCTCGGGGGGTTATCGAAAGAGAACCAAAGGAGGCCCACATGTCATGATTACATAGAGATAAAGACCGAACGGGTAAAATTGTATAATCTAGAAGACTCCGAGGCGACCCCGAAGGCCCCCCCACACAGCGGGGGTGGCCGGTCGGCCGACCCAAGGGGGAGTCGGCCGACTCCCCATCTCCACCAATCGGTGGAGTCTCGTGGATCCCGCCTCCACCGCCTTTGAGGATGAATAATTATCGTCCATTTAGGTCGGTTTGATCCGAGGGCTGTGGTTCATCCTAGGGGGCTATATATTCGAGCCCCGGCCCCCCGGGTGAAACCCTAATTCATTCAAGAGTTCATTCTCTCATCGAGAATTCGGAGAAGCCGAGCCACCATCTCAATTAAAGCTCCATAGTTTAGTAGCATAGCTACATAGGAATAGATCTAGAGGGAATCAAGCCTAGCTTGGAGTCCGGATCTGTCGGTGTTCGTGGTAATTCCCCTTTACATTCTTGTAATATTCATCATTGTTCGTGATACTATGAGTAGTACTTTATTCTATTCTATTATATCAGACTTGACTTTGCTCTATTTGATTATGTTCTCAATTATATTGTTCTTAGTTTACTTTGATTATATGTTTAGCATAGTTGGACTAGAATTATGTTTATGCATAGGATCGTATAGCGCTTGCTCATTAGATCGATGGGTGAGTGGTAAATATTGTGTAGGCGTGGTGCCTAGACCGTATTTATCTGCGATTGCACCCTATATTCCGGATCGTGAGGTAGATCGCGGGAGTGACAGGTCTGTTGAGTCCTTTGTAGCCCTTCTCCCGAGTATAGGTCTAGCGAACAAACCTATTACATTGAAGTCATTGCTATGTCTCTTGTCTTCTCTGGTAATATCACTATGCATAGGTGTAACCTTTTCCCGCCATGATTGCTAGATGTTCTTGCACTAATCATTGTATGCTTTGACTTTATAGTTAGAATAACATAGGATTATACCCTAGATCATCCTAGTCCATGCTAGTGTTATAAGCTTAGAGTGCTAAGTTGAGATGGCTTATTACTATTATTTTATGTGGCTAAATGCTCTTATTTATCTTATGTCATTTATCATTCATTCCTATATTTTATGTGACACTTACCCCGTATGAGATGATCGATACGTACAAGGTTAAGCTCTCCATTATTGCATGTGCATTGCTCATCACTCATTATCCAAAGTGCATTCCCTTCCCGAGTGGTAAAATTATAAATAACGATACCTGGATTACTCCCGGTAGAAATGCTACGATGATATATTCTGTGCGCTTGCGGAACCCTTCTTATTTCAGTTGCACTTAATAGACATCAACAACCCCCATTTCAAGCTCACCTCCTCCGCGGCCTCACCTCCCGAGGGGAGTTCACCGACTCCTCCTCCTCCGCTGGGCGCTTACCACGGCGGTCCATCTCAGGTGGCGGCGGCGAGCAAGTGGGGATCTAGAACCCTAAGTCTTGGGGGCAGAAGGAGAAGAGCAAGAACAGAGAATGCGCTGCGTGTACAGAGCTCTCAGCGCAGGCGCTAATTTATAGAAGAGGTCGAAGGATTCGAGAAGGCAACTAACGAGATCATGGGTAATCAAAACCCCACGGCCCTCTCATTCCCCGAGAGCACGAAGCGACGAAAACCGCTCCACTAAAGCGATGAGCATTTATACGTTCCCCTCGCATCGGGAACCCCCCGTGCGCCCGCTGACTCATCATCAGGGAGGTGGAGCAATTGAGTCACTGACGCAATGGTCCCACCACAACAGGGAGCATTGACTCGACCGGAGTCCAAAAACTGTACACCAGATTGACGAGACAGCTCGTTTGCTGATACACGGTTGCATCAGCAAGCGAATATTTTCGCCCACACGCGATCATAACGTGACATGACGGATGAAAGATAAGTACCTAATATCTTTAATAAGTTTTTTATTTTTCAGTCATCTACTTCAAAAGATCACACTTTGGAAAAACCAGTTTTCACAAATTTCTTTCCTTAAACACGAAGCAAACCGAACGCACCGTCTCGGTCTCACTCGCTACGTGTTAACAAGCACCACGCTCAAACAACACGAGTGCGCCACGGTCGCTCCCAAAGGAAAAGGGCTCCAAACATTCCGGCACCGTGTCTTTGTTTGTTTAGGATCATCTAATCCCTAAGGCCTGGTCGGCTCTTGAATGAGAAAAAGACTAGTGTTGCTGAAATTTTTTCTTCTAAATCTATGATAAGCATAACCTACCCTTCGCATGATAAGAGAATTTTACACACCTTATCACCATTATTTCGGAACAGGGCATGATCACACGCCACCTTGGAAAGACAAGTGGCTCACGCGTGAGAATTACGAGATAAGTGCCTTCTCAACTTAACAAACATGCCTTCACCAATCTTTTCTCACAAAAGATTTCATTACACGAACTACTTCAAAGTATGTTCGAAAAATCTTTACAAAGAGTAACAACATCTTTTTTCTTTGTACCAAATGGCCAAGTACGTCACCCCTCCAACAGAAAACAATCAGCATGCACTGTCTCTGATCAACCCCGCTACGTGTTCACAGCTCCAACGCTATACAACACAGGGGTGTCAGCGGTCGTTTCCAACGGAAATAGGGCCCTAAGTGATTCGGCATCGCGCTATTCACTATAGGTCATCTACACACCTGAGGACTGATTAACTCTAAAGAAGGGCGACTACCAAAACCATATTCAAAAATGCATCCTGATACAAAATACGTGTCATAGATCATATTAAATACAACTCAATCTACCTCATCAAAACATTCACTCATACCACATTTTTTCTTTACAGCAACAACTCGAAGAAGTGTTCCAACCCGCTATGACAAAGTTGCGGTATAGCATCAACATTTCAACCCACACAATCCGACAATGAGCTGGGATTTTTTCGCCAATGATACCGGTTATTCGGCACACAAATAGCAAAGCTATTTACGGGTTTAGATTCAAAACCATGGTCTCACATCCACTTGGGATCGAGTTAAGTAGCAAAGCTATCTTAACTTAATCATGACAGAGTCATGGCATGGTTCAAACCGACCAGCCCAAATGAAATTTGGCCTGCTCGGTCTCACTCAAAGAGTGGTCGGAAACACATAAAGCACGATACTATAAGCAGGTCGTCTTTTTTAGACCCTGACATAACGTGTTCCACCTCATCTCAGGCTCGGGGACTATGTGGGCCCATGTCACCTCAGAGGTGACATGGGATAGATCCTTCTTTTAGAGCTTGCTGCAACATATACTATCTTACAGCAACCTCAGGGACTACGTGGGCCCACGTCATTGGCATGACTCGGCCTGATCCTTTTCCTTTACAAAGAGTTTAGTTCAAAACTAAGCTGAAGCAATGACCAAATACGACAGATACCATGTGATGGCAGGCATCACACACTAACGAGGGCCCACGTCTCCGGATTGGGACCCTTTCAAAATTCTTTTTTGTTTTCAGGAGCATCATAAATCTTTCGGTCAAACCAAAGCGTCAACCAAGTGTAGAGAAAAGAGTGGTCGGAAACACAAGACGGTCCTCCAGCACTGCTCGGACCATATGTCGAACGTGTGTCCGACCACCCATTCTCACTTAACCAAGCGAAGACGGTGTTTTTTCCCTCAAGATCCATGATACTCGGGGACTAGCTGTGGAGGTATAAACTCCATATACCCTCACGGCCTAGTTTGGGGCCGACACGCTATCACCAGGCCGGCCCATCAAGCTTCAAGACCGATCGGCCCAGGCTGGTCGGACAGCCTAAAACGGGCAAGACTATCGAAGACCGACAAGGAGGACAGACCTAGCTGAGATAGGAAAGTTTAGACTTGTAAAGCATGTAAACTTAGTACCAGATAGGCTAGATCCGACTTGTAACCTTGCTCCCCGTAATATATAAGGAGAGCAAGGACCCCCGTGCCAGGGGACAGAATCTGGCATAACGCACAGACTCACACATCCACATCATAATCGAAATAGAGAGCAGGACTAGGGTTTTTACGCATCCTTGCAGCCTGAACCTGGGTAAACCTCGCGTGATTGTTCTCTGTTTACATCTTGCTTGCAATCTCGTACGCCTTCCGCCAATCCATTACCGGTCAGGGCATACCCCTGGTCGGACTATCGCCGATATTTCATCGACAGATGTTATCTATAGAACACGACTATCACCTGGCGTTTCTTGGCGTGACCACTGGGATGTAACAATTCTAGTGATTGTGTTAAGAAATGCCAATAAGCATTTCTGGCACCGTTGCCGGGGAACACTTGGTTGAAAAGAATCTAGCATAAACATGGATATGAATTGACTTCATTAGAAATGGACATAGTCTATGCAGGCTAACTTTCATGTTTTCGTCTCGTGTGGATGAAAAACAGGATAGTGCGAGGCTGGTTCATTTGCCGGAATTTTGATACGAATCCGGAAGCTCCGCCGCAAAACCCGATACCTTCCACACCATCAAAAGATGGCCCAGAAGTCAATCCGCGAGTTCTCAGCTCCCGCTGTTGCCCATGTGCCCACGGGGCCCATTGTCAACGCAGTGGAAAAGAACTTTGAGTTCAGGACTGGGCTCATCACGATGGTGCAATCTAGTCCATTCTCTGAACTACCCAATGAGGATGCAAATGCTCATTTGCAACGCTTCATGGAGCTCTCAGGGAAGGCGAAACTGTGGTTCTACAAGGACAGAGAAGCGGTGAGCACGTGGAACAAGTGTTCCACGGCATTCCTCGCCATATTCTTCCCCATGGGCAAAACAAATGCCCTAAGAGGAAGAATTACCAACTTCCAGCAAACGCAGCACGAACCCATCCCTGAAGCATGGGAGAGACTCCAAGATTATATTCAAGATTGTCCTCATCACGGGATGGAGGAGTGGCTGGTGCTCCAGAACTTCTATAATGGGTTAACACCCATGTCAAAGGGGCACCTTGATGTCGCTGCTGGAGGAGCATTCCTATCACTCACAGTTGACAAAGCTACGGCTTTAGTCAACAAAATGGTGGAAAACCAAGTTTGGGGGGAAGATAGGACCCCAACCAAGCAATAGAAGGGCATGCACACAGTCAAAGAAACTGATATGCTTGCCGCTAAGATAGAGCTACTCCTCAAGAAGATGGAGGAACGTACCATAGCTAGCACATCCGACTCCGTCAAAACCATGGAATCTCGCATGACTTGCGAAGTCTGTGGTAATGTTGGCCACTCGGGAGGTGACTGCCCCGAGACCCGTGAAGAAGCAAGATACATCAACAACGGGTTCCGTCAGCAACAAGGAGGAAACAGTGGCTATTCTCGACCACCATTCCAAGGTAATTCAAATTATAATACAATTATAATTCGAATCAGCCTTCGTTCAATGACCTAGTCCTTGGGCAAGCCAAGATCAATGAAAACTTGACCAAAAAGATGCTCGACAATGATAAAATCCTTGGAAGCATCAATGATAAGATAGAAGGCTTATCTTCTACCGTTAGAGATCAGCTGGGCTTCAACAAGATGATAGAAACCCAGTTAGCCCAGATAGCTGCATCTCTCCCAAATAGTAGTGGCTCAGGAGGAATACCCGGGAAACCCGAGATCTCACTTGAAAAAGTTAACAAGATCTCGACATGGCCTGGTAAGCCATGTCTCAGTTGGGGTTCTGTCTTCGAAAAGAAGGGAGATCCAGGTCGACTGACCATCACCATCGCAATAGGCCCACACTATTGACAATGCATATTGCGACCTCAGAGCGAGTGTCAACATGATGTCCAAGGCAACATACGAGAAAGTGTTGGGAGGACCTCTGTCCCCGCCAGCATTTATGATGCAGATGGCAGATCGGACGATCACACAGCCCGAGGGGATAGCAAAAGATATCCTAATTAGGATCCAGGATGAGTATGTCATCCCAGTGGATTTTGTCATCCTCAACACAGGGGACACAGAAGAAGGACCACTCATTCTCGGTCGACCATTCCTCTTCACCACCAAGGCAGCACTATATGTCGGGAAAGGAATATCCAGCTTCCTCTTCAAACAAAAGGTGATCAACCTTCGATTTAATGGCTACCCCAAACCGGCAGAAGTAAAGAAGATCCCGCCAAGAAAGCGACAACCCGGGACTAAGGCAAAGAAATCTGGACCCACTTCTCCCTGGCCAGATGAATCATCAAGTCAACATTGATGCGGGAGGAAGTCCCGCTCAACGAACTTAAAAATTGGTGAGCCCCGTGTTGACGGTCGTTAACTCATAAAATTAACCGTCAACTTAGCATGCAATTGGACCTATTCATAAATACTTGATAGATATAGGGTTACCACTGACAGAATTCCATGAGTTTTGGTGAATATCTATTTCTCGCGGGTGACAAACTGAAAATTACCCAAGATGGTCCACATGTCGGGTTTACATAGAGAGAAAGACCGAACGGGTGGAAAAGTATAATCTAGAAGACTCCCGAGGAAGGCGACACCAAGCCCGGGGCCCACCGGCATAGACCAGAGGTGGCCGCCCCTAGCCCAGAGTCGGCCGCCCCTCCACCTGGACCAATCAGGTGGAGGCTCGCGAATCCTGCCTCCACCGACTTTGAAGATGAATAATTATCGTCCATTTAGGTCAGTTTGATCCAAGGGCTGTGGTTCATCCTAGGTGGCTATATAAGCAGAGCCCCTGGCCCCTGGGTGAAACCCTAATTCATTCTCCAATTCATTCCAGACTTCAATCTAGAGAGAGAGAGTTAGATAGAGAAGGGTCCCTCGAATGGATCTATCTCTATAGGGTATTAGTATCAAGAGAGATTGAGAGAGTATAGAGTGGAGGTAGATTTGGAGGAAGCCCGGCTGTCGGTGTCTCCTCTCCAGTGTACTGCGGGATCAAGTCTCCTAACCCGAGGCTTGGTTTTGAGAATCATTCGGCAATTCAACTTCTAATACTAGTAAGTTTGTTGTTATTATTGTTCTTTGGTTTACAAGTTTACTTTATTCGCTTCGCGTTGGGAATAGAGTAATCGTTCTTTAGCATAAGTGTGGTGCTTAGGCTAGGTTCACTTGTAGATGCTCCCTATTCGGCCGAAACCGTGGTAGTAGTGAGGGAAGTGACAATCCCTTTATTACCTTTGTAATCCACTTCCCGTTGGTAGGTAAGGTAGGTCTTTTGTGTCCGGTTTAGCATCCTCTGCGGTGTCTTTTCCTCAGGTACCCCCTTAGAACAGTAGTCTCAAAGCTTGCCATAGGTTAGAAGAAGACTGACGAAGGAGTTCTCTCTATATCGCTTAATTCTCACTTGACTAGCAGCCCAGGGGTAGTAGTAAAGATCGGGTTAGTCTATTGCACGTTTTCTCTTAGCGGATAAAAACAAATATGATACTCTGGACTTATCTCCCGGGTGAAGTGTTCACCGATATCCATGCGCTTGCGGATTATTTCTCTTTGATTCTTTCGTGTGCGTATCTAGTATCAACAAGCATTTCTGGCGCCGTTGCTGAGGAGAAAGACGGTCTGCTTAGATAACCTAAATCTTGCTCTACCTTGTACCTATACTTTTATCTTTTTCTCACTTTACTTTTTTGTACATTTTATCTTTTGCTATCCTTATGGATAATTCAAATTCCATTCCTATCTTTCGGTTTTCGCACCCACGGAGACCGGCCTAGTGCCACATGAGCCATCACAACCTATCCAAACACCTAGCTATAGGCTGAGTCCGCGGTTGATTGCATTGGTCCAAAGCCTATCCTTTTCAGGAGAAGGAGACGAAAACCCTTACTTTCACATTAGAGACTTTGAGCAAACATGTGACTGTCTTCGCATAGAGGGCATGTCCGACAAAACCCTCCGTTGGAAGCTATTTCCTTTCTCATTAAAGGGAAAAGCTAGACAATGGTATGATAAAGCTATAGGTAAGCAACAAGGAGATTGGGGGTCCTTACGCTCCAACTTTTGCCTAGATTTCTATCCCATCTCCAAAATCATCGACCTTAGAGTCAAGGTTCGACTATTAAGCAAGAATCAAGAATCTTTGGCCTCATCCTGGAATCGTTTTACTACACTTTTAGCATCGAGCCCGGACCTTAGTCTACCGAGATCCCATTCTCTTACAACACTTTCATAAAGGTCTCGAGTAGAGACAGAGAAAATTGCTCGACACAACTTCGGGAGGATCATTCTTGCATATCTCTGCTGAAAAAGCAAGATCAATCCTAGACCAAATACTATCCAAAGTGAATTAGATTACCTCCTAGAAGTAGAACCTCAAGTAGCCGAAGCCAACCCTTTGCCGATACACCATCAACTTCAGCTAACCCATGTCTTGAGCAAGACAAGGAAGACATTCCACTTCCCGATTTTATGCTAGATATTGAACCCGATCTGTTTTCCGATTTTGGAAACATCTTCAACTATCTCAAAGTGAAGAAGCCACAAGGCAAATATCACCCAATCAAGCCATGCAATAGATTGATGAGGATATTCCAACAACGGAAAGACCTCAGGAGAGTTAGTGTCTGTTATGAGCAATGAATGGCTAGAAGAGTCAGAGCTTTCCTCTGAAATAATTCATTTGAATTCATCTTCTCTTCCCATTCATTGCATGATTAACAAAGATCACATAGACGCTCTCTATGATCCAGTTGTGGGTATAAATATCATGTCTGTCACACTAGCAAAATATTTGCAAAAGGACATGACATTAACCCCAACAGTAAAGTTCATAAGGAATCTTTCAAGACAAATCCTTCCTTGTTTGGGAATCCTACATGTCCTACCACTCTGGGTAGAAGAAACCCCTGTCCACTTAAGCTTTTATGTCTTTGACATAGGGGATTTCCACCTGTTGATAGGACAACCATTTAGAAGACTTCTTTATGAAGGACAAACTGGGAAACTAAACATTTGTTTAGGTAAGAAACTCCAGTTTGCAATGTCCATTTCACACTCTTTAAATGCTAGGACCGAGCCCTATCCACGTTATGATCCATTGGAGGAATTTAGAGCAGCTTCTCTAGAATTCCTAGTTAAACCAGAATTAGAAGACGAAGCTAGATTCTTCATAGAAGAAGAAGCTGACCCTTCTGAAAACGAACCTTTAGACGATGAGTTTACCCTACCACCTAGGCCTCCTATTGAGTTCAAACCCTTACCAGCCGGTCTTAGATATGCCTTTCTAGAAAATGATCCAGAGTCTCCTGTCATCATAAGTGATATTCTCACTCAGGAGCAAACTTTTCGCTTAATGGCTGTCCTAGAAAAACATCAAAAAGCTTTTGGCTACTCACTCTAGGACCTCAAAGGAATCAGTCCTGTCCTTTGTACCCATCGCATTCCCACAGATCCCGATGTTCCACCATCTAGAGAACCCCAATCTAGACTCAATAATGCGATGAGGGAAGTTGTTAAGAAAGAAGTTTTAAAACTGTTGCACGCCGGGATTATTTACCCCGTGCCACACAGTGAGTGGGTCAGCCCTGTACAAGTTGTGCCCAAAAAGGGAGGCATGACTGTTGTCCAAAATGAGAAGAATGAGTTAATCCCTCAAAGAGCCGTCACAGGATGGCGAATGTGCATAGATTATAGAAAGCTTAATAAGGCAACAAGAAAAGATCACTTTCCTTTGCCTTTCATTGATGAGATTCTAGAGCGATTAGCCAACCATTCTTACTTTTGCTTCCTTGATGGATATTCTGGATATCATCAAATCCCTATCCATCCTGATGATCAAAACAAAACAACCTTTACATGCCCTTATGGAACATTTGCTTATCGTAGGATGTCTTTTGGGTTATGTAATGCACCATCTTCTTTTCAAAGATGTATGATGTCTATATTTTCTGATATGATTGAAAAGATTATGGAAGTTTTCATGGATGACTTTTCTTTATGGAAAAACTTTTGATGAGTGTCTTGAAAACATAGATCGAGTTTTGCAAAGATGTGAGGAAAAACACTTAGTCCTTAATTGGGAAAAGTGTCATTTCATGGTTAGAGAAGGAATAGTGCTAGGACACTTAGTGTCCGAAAGAGGCATCGAGGTAGATAGAGCCAAAATAGAAGTAATTGAGCAACTCGCCTCCTCCTATCAATGTGAAAGGAATTAGAAGTTTTCTTGGCCATGCTTGGTTTTTATCGTAGATTCATAAAAGATTTCTCATTCATCGCTAGACCTCTTACCCGCTTATTGGCTAAGGATGTTCCTTTTGACTTTGATGATGCCTTTGCAATCATTTGAGATTCTTAAGAAAGCGCTTATCTCTCGCTCCAATCATTCAACCCCCGATTGGACTCTACCTTTTGAAATTATGTGTGATGCAAGTGACTACGCTGTAGGAGCAGTGTTAGGACAGACTAAGGACAAGAAGCACCACGCAATAGCTTATGCTAGCAAAACTTTGATAGGACCTCAGCTTAATTATGCTACCACTGAAAAAGAGCTCCTAGCTGTTGTCTTTGCTATTGATAAGTTTAGATCTTACTTAGTGGGTGCTAAAGTGATTGTTTACACCGATCATGCTTTGCTTTGAAATATTTGCTCACTAAGAAAGATGCTAAACCTTGTTTGATAAGATGGATTTTATTACTCCAAGAATTTGACTTAGAAATAAAAGATAAAAAGGAGTAGAAAACTCGTTGCCGATCACTTGTCTAGAATGCGGTTTGAGAAACCACAGGAACTACCCATCGACGACGCACTCCGGGATGACATGCTCTACGGAATCAATAGATCGACCCCGGTATGCGAGATATTGTTAATTTTATGGTTATAGGTTACGTACCACCAGGAGGCAACAAAAGGAAACTTATCTAGGAGAGTCGTACTCACATATGGGATGAACCTTACCTCTTCCGAGTGTGTTCTGATGGCCTACTCAGAAGATGTGTGCCAACTGAAGAAGGAATCAAAATCATTGAAAGATGCCACTCATCACCATATGGAGGCCATTATGGGGTGTTCCGTACACATGCGAAGATTTGGCAATGTGGATTCTTCTGGCCAACAATGTATGAAGACACAAAAGACTTCATTCAGAGATGTGGTCCTTGTCAAAGACATGGCAACATTAACTCAAGAGACGCCATGCCACTTGTCAACAATCTTCAGATCGAGCTCTTCGATGTCTGGGGAGTTGACTTTATGGGACCATTTCCACCGTCGAAGAAATGTGAATACATCCTTGTAGCAGTGGACTATGTGTCTAAATGGGTCGAAGCTCTGCCATGCAAAAAGGCAGATAGTTTTAGCTCCAAGAAGATGTTCGAAGAAATAATATTCCCAAGATTTGGAGTCCCAAGGATAGTCATAAGTGATGGAGGATCACATTTCATCGACAAGCGTTTCGAGCAATACTTATTGAAGCATGGGGTACGCCATAATGTTGCTACTCCGTATCACCCTCGACGAGTGGCCAAGCGAGAGACATCAAATAAGCAAATCAAGAATATTCTTCGGAAGATAGTTAATGAAATGGGAACTGCATGGAAGGACAAACTTCCCGATGCACTATGGGCATATCGAACAAAGATACAAGACACCTATTGGGATGTCACCATATCAACTGGTATATGGAAAGACCTGCCACTTGCCGGTAGAGCTGGAATTCAAAGCTCACTGGGCCATCAAGAAGTGGAATATGGATCTAGCAGCAGCAGGAGAGAAGAGGAGGATGCAAATCTCTGAATTAGAAGAATGGAGAGAAAAAGCCTATCACAATACCAAGATATACAAAGAGAGAGTGAAAAGATGGCATGACAAGAGAATCAAGATCAAGGAGTTCACAACCGGAGACAAGGTATTACTTTTTAATTCCAGGGTCAAACTCTTCGGGCAAGGAAAGCTTCGAAGCAAATGGGAAGGACCGTTTGAAGTTGTAAGCTCATCATCGCATGGAGCCATTACGCTTCGCAACAACGAAGCTACAATATTCAAGGTAAATGGTCAACGTCTTAAAATATTTTTAGAGCCCATTGAAGAAATAGGTGAAATAGATGAATTAAATTTCTTTCTCAATTAGGTAGTTGGGCCCGACCTTTTCACTTTTTGTTTTTTGGGGTCCAGGGTATTTTTCCGAATGACAAAAATACGCTAAATAGGTTGCGAAAAACCCTGAGCCAGGAGCACACCTGCCAGAGGCGGCCGCCTCTGGCCAGGAGTCGGCCGCCCCGTGGACTCGTCCATTCGTCGCCGCCTTTTGCATTCGTGATCCTTCTACACTCTTCCTTCGGGAATTTTTGCCGATTAGGGTTTTTGAGATCGCGTTGACGCGTTATTCCTTCAGAGATTCCCTTTAGATGCTTTCCTAGCCCCCTATATAAAGAAGCCCAGCCTTAGGCCAACCTCATTCCATCTAAAGCCTCCTCCTCCTAGCATCAAGCTTGCTACGCAAAATGGTGAAGCCAGAGCTAGAAAACTTAGATAGGAGATTGATCCGCTTCGGGATTGATCTCAACACCATCCCAAAGGAGGAGCCTGAGTCCAAGGCCATCGTTCTTGCTGAGCCAAAACCTCTCGCCTCTATCCCTCCAAAACCCCAAGTTTACAACCATTGCTACTTCGCTCAACCAGTCATCGCTGCACCCAAGCCTTTGCTCCTAGATGGACCTCCACCAAAGGGTCCTATTGTGAAGCTCCCAGAAGGCACCAAGATCCTCCCTCCTAAGCACAATGAGATGCTTATGGGAGTGAAGACCAACAAGCAAGGGGAGATCATCTGTGCTGGGTATAGCACCGGAGAGCGCTCTTATTTTGAGGGAGTCCGTGCTCACCCGAGCAAGGTTAAGTTCGTCCCTCCGAAGGAAGCCCCGAAAGCAGCTCTCGCCACCTCAGAAGCTCCAAGGAAGCGTCGCAAGACCGTTGCAGACTTAGAGACAGAGCTAGAAACTCAGCGCGACATTATTGCATCTCTACAAAACTGCCAACGTGTCCAGAGCAGTAGTATTGTCACTGTCATAGATAGACTTCGTGCGCTAGAGAAGAGGACAGAAAAGTTAGAGAAAAAGTTAGACGCTCTAGAGAAGCGAGTTGATTAGACAAGATTTATCTTAGCATCGGAAAGGCCTAGTGTGCTTAGATTAAAAGTTTTAGTTTGCAAGTGTGCTTAGTTAAAGTTTAGTTCGATCTTAGTTCCTTTCAATACTTGTAATCCAGGCCACAATGAAGATGAAATAAAGCTTTTAATTATATTTATTATTGAATATGTGTTGCCTCTTTTGTCTCCACCTTGTTGTGTATGAAGATAACGGGAATCTAGTGTGGGGGAGGCAACCGACGACGAAACTAACAGATATCAGCGAACCAGCAACAATATTTGAAAAGATACGACATAAAGATCACGCTCGGCGAAGCGGACCCCGAGGGGCCACCTGCCAGAGTCGGCCGCCCCACATCTAGAGGCGCCCGCCCCTGGCGTGGGCCCACTTGGCTCCAGCTTTCGTCCACGGTCAGGTTTGCTTCCCTACATTCCAAATTTTATACCAATCATGTTTTTCCGATTCGTTTGGGGAACACTTTGAATTAAATCACCTGCTATATATATTGGAGAGGTAGATTATTTTAATCATGACCCCAAGATAGACTCACACCATGATAATTCCCTGGGAATCCTTTCTTTGTTGGGAACGTTATTTATAGGGACCTCATTTTACTTAAGTTGTTGAGGACAAGTGATATAGCATGAACCATGAGAACCTGATTTCTTGATATCTAGTTGCTTGGAGAATTTCTTTTCAAAAATCTTAAAATTTTTAGCTATACTTCTCCTCTGTGGTAATAAATGCCTATAGAACCTCGTCGACAAAATTCTAAAAGACCAGCACATAAGCTTTTTATTTGTGTTGAGAATAGTCTTGGCGGTGTTAGAGCCATAGAGAAGGGTCTCTTACTCATATGATCAAGTGCACTTACACCCACATATATATCTGCTGCTCCTACACTGGGAGTACGCAAAAACATGCTTTCCGCCACTCATCCATCTCCTACACTGGGAGAGGATACATACACTTTCTAGGAATCCTATATGCTCCAAGGATTGTTATCATCATCTAGTATGTTGCAAGAAGATTATTATCGTCATCATCATGTTCAAGAAAGTTATTGTATCCAAGATTGAGACATGGGCTATGCAAAAATATTATTTGTGAAAAAAAAGAAAGAAAAAAGAAAGAGAAAAGAGATAGCCCATGAGCTCCAAAGTATTCTGATCCCAAGAGAAGGAAGTTCAAAGAAGCTCAAAGAGTTAATCAGAAGAAGATCAATTCATCATTCAAGAGAAGATTAGCAAAACAATGTATAAGAGAAGAGTGTGCAAGAGAGGGAAGGAGCATCATTATCATAAATTTAGCCACCAAATATTCCACACACTTGCACACACTTGATTCCCGTTTTTGACCAATCAATATACGTAGGTAAAAATGCTATTCCTTGAAATACCTTAAACTCCACGAAGCCTTTATAGAATAGGAGGCATACCCTTCACATGCCTCAAGTGAGTTCCATAAACACTACATACATTGAGAGATTTGAGTGCTCTATACTTAATGGTGAGTTCTACAAATACCACATATAATGAGTGATTCGAGTGTGCTACATGATGGAGAAGGGTAAGCTAAGTTTTCTTTGCAAAAATATTATAAAAACTCCGAGTGACAGGATTGATAGAAGAAGGATCTCTACTTTGCGCCGTTCCATCTTTCAACTCCCCAAAGTTCAATGGTAGACACTTTGAATCCCGCAGCGAGTATGATCGGGGATAATCTAATGCGATGTCTTGGTTTGAGGCTATGCTTAAAGTAATCCATCCTTTTCCTCGAGACGAGTAAAAGACAAGTGTGGGGGAGTTTGTTGACGGTCGTTAACTCATAAAATTAACCGTCAACTTAGCACGCAATTGGACCTATCCATAAATACTTGATAGATATAGGGTTACCACCGACGTAATTCCACGAGTTTTGGTGAATATCTATTTCTGCGGTGACAATGAAAATTACCCAAGATGGTCCACATGTCGGGTTTACATAAAGAGAAAGACCGAACGGGTGAAAAAGTATAATCTAGAAGACTCCGAAAGGCGACACCGAAGCACAGGGCCCACAGGCATAGACCGAGGCGGCCGCCCCTAGCCCGAGTCGGCCGCCCCTCCACTGGACCAATCGGGTGGAGGCTCGCGGATCCCGCCTCCACCGACTTTGAAGATGAATAATTATCGTCCATTTAGGTCGGTTTGATCCAAGGGCTCGTGGTTCATCCTAGGGGCTATATAAGCGAGCCCCCCGGCCCCCGGGTGAAACCCTAATTCATTCTCCAATTCATTCCGGACTTCAATCCGAGAGAGAGAGTTAGATAGAGAAGGGTCCCTCGAATGGATCTATCTCTATAGGGTATTAGTATCAAGAGAGATTGAGAGAGTATAGAGTGGAGGTAGATTTGGAGGAAGCCGGCTGTTGGTGTCTCCTCTCCGGTGTACTGCGGGATCAAGTCTCCTAACCCGAGGCTTGGTTTTGAATCATTCGGCAATTCAACTTCTAATATTAGTAAGTTCGTTGTTATTATTGTTCTTTGGTTTACAAGTTTACTTTATTTCGCTTCGCGTTGGGAATAGAGTAATCATTCTTTAGCATAAGCGTGGTGCTTAGGCTAGGTTCACTTGTAAATGCTCCCTATTCGGCCGGAACCGTGGTAGTAGTGAGGGAAGTGACAATCCCTTTATTACCTTTGTAATCCACTTCCCGTTGGTAGGTAAGGTAGGTCCTTTGTGCCCGGTTTAGCATCCTCTGCGGTGTCTTTTCCTCAGGTACCCTCTTAGAACAGTAGTCTCAAAGCTTGCCATAGGTTAGAAGAAGACTGACGAAGGAGTTCTCTCTATATCGCTTAATTCTCGCTTGACTAGCAGCTCAGGGGTAGTAGTAAAGATCGGGTTAGTCTATTGCACGTTTTCTCCTAGCGGATAAAAATAAATACGATACTCAGGACTTATCTCCCGGGTGAAGTGCTCACCGATATCCGTGCGCTTGCGGATTATTTCTCTTTGATTCTTTCGTGTGCGTATCTAGTGTCAACACCCTGGCCGACAAAACCGGCAATTATCGAAAAAAAAAATCTTCCTTTATTTATAAAATATTTATTTATTTTATAAAAGTATTTTCTTTGTGCACTCACTTTTTAGTGAGCAAATAAAATAATTTTGATTTTCAAAACTTTTTGTCTCAAAAATTCTAAAAATAATTTAGTTAGAAGGAATAAATTTTTTTGTTATTAAAAACTATTTTAAAATAATTTTTGAAAAATCGTTTTCGATCAAAATTTATTGGAAATTCAAAATTCGGGGAAGATTTGGGCCAGGACAAAAACCCCCAACGGCCACATTCTTGAAATGGCCGTTGGGAGCTACCAGCCAAAGGGCGGTGGCAGGCGGGCCCGGCCTAGCGCACGCGTCGAGGGCGCGGCCGCGCCAGCCGTGGCAGCTCTGCCACCCGGCCAGGGCGCCAACGGCTAGGAGCCGTTGCTCCCTCCCCCTTGGGCCGGTGCTTGGCCTATAAACAGGAGAGGAGCCGGCGGTGGAGCTTCACCCCTCTCACACTCACTCACTTTTCACTCCCCTCACTTCCCCACTTCATTCTTCAAGCAATTTTTCCAATATCTTTTGAGTAGAGCAAGTAGCGAGAGCACTCTTGGGTGTAGAAGTTCATTCTCTACTAACCCTTCACACCCAAGAAGCTCTCTCTACTCTTGAGCCATGGCAGGAATCGGGAGCTTGCTTAGGAGACGCTCCAAGCGTCGCCTCGGCGAGACGAGAGCTCTCAAGTTCCCAAGGCCCCCGTGGAAGAGCAGCAGCCCGAGGAGGTTGAAGGAGCCAGAGAGGAAGAGGTGGCGCCGGAAGCGCCACAAGAGCAAGTCATGGATGAGGAGGACAAGCTGTACCTCGACCTGGAAGAAGGTCGGGAGATGCAAGCCTACTTCCACCTCAAGGATCGCCTCTTCCTCCACACTCAAGTCTACGACTCCAACCTCCTCCGCCGCATAGATATTCGCAGGGAAGAACTCACCAGATATTCGCAGGGAAGAACTCACCAGCAGGACACGACGAGGCAGAGCGGAGGACGAAGCAGGCCCAAGTTCCTCGCAGCCCGAGCAACACCAAGAATGGGCCCCCTACCACGACTACACGGGGCACGCTCCACAGGGCAGCGGGAGCTGGGACCAGTTTGTACCTCCCGCACCGACCACAGATGCATGGGCCGAGGTGGGCATGGACGAATGGGAGCGCCAAAGGCAGCCGTACGAGGATGTTCCACCACCAGTCCAGCCATGACACAACCCCGAGATAGAAGCCCTCGGCACCCGCATCGGAGAGCTGCAGATCCAGACAGGTGAAATACAGCACTCTCTCACTTCCTTTGTGCAAGTGACCCACGATTGGCAGGCACAAATGGGACAAAGGTGGGACGACTTGAGTGCACAGATGCAGCACGACCAGGCTCAACACGAGGAGTTCTGAAGGTTCATGGGATATCACCCTGGACAATGAGCTTCATGCTAGCTTGGGGGAGGACCCCCAAAGGTACCTTGCATTTCATATTTATTTTCCAAGTAATTTTATTTTTCTTTAGCATGTTTAATTCCTGTTCTTATGCATACAAAAAACCCAAAAATATTTTCAATTCCTGTGCCTCCTAGTATGTGCTGTAAAAATGTGTAGTTCACCCTTATTGAAATGATGAGGTTGCTCGTCTCTTGTTTCTTTACACCCTAGTTATAATCATGTTTTCTCTAGATTTGGGTTTATCGGCTAGAAATGTCTCATCCTGAAAAACTTATTTTAGTGGGAGCACTTGTTTTCTCTTGTCTAAGTTATTGCGGGGTATGATATAGTGATATAGCCACCACTATGATTTTGCTCTAGAGTACGACTTGATTTCCGGAGTTTTTCATTTGCAAAATGATCAAAAAACGAAAAGTTCCTCAATGATTATGAAATACCCACCAGAGCCATATGATGTATCTGTAGTGTACAAAACCTTCACATGCTGCTTGTTCGTACATTGAGTTTGGTCGGATTGTTACCGACGCGAGATTATGACCTTACACCCACAATTGAGATTCACTTGCACCCACCAAAATAAAACGCCGACTCTTATACTAAGAGTCGCGCACAACATGCACCCCTTTCCATCCGCCAACTCTTACACTGAGAGTTGCGCAGCACCTTTCCACCAAATAAAAATGCCGATACTTATCCTAAGGATCGCGCATTCATTAGCCACCAAAAAGTACTCCTTGCATTTTCAACATGACGTCTCTCTCCATTTTCATCAAAAAATTCATCAGAGAGGGGCTATTCATTCATTCGAAAAAAAACAAAGGAAAGAAAGAAGGGTAGGATAGTGCAATAACTCAACGGGAAAATCGTTAGATCTCCGTTCAAAAAAAAAGAGAGAGAAAAAGAAGAAGAGAAAAAGAAAAGAAAGAAGTTATTTCATTCATAGCCCATACTCTTCCTTCATCATCATCATCCAAATAAAAGAGAGACATAATGCATGGAGTACACAAAAACATCCAAAAGTTAGGAACCATTTTTTTTCTATCCCACATACTTGCACATCTCAATCAAGGTGTATGGCTTAATCTCCATAAGGTTCGATCCTTGACTTTACAATATATGTGATACAAGTATGCCCACTTACATACCTACCCATAACTCCACTCTCAGCTTTTTAGTGGTAGGAAGAAGGCAAAATCTCAAAATGCCTTTGGTGAGGTTGCTATACACATTGAGCGATCGAGAGAATCATTTGAGGAAGTTAGGTCTTCTTTTATAAAAATTTTCAAAACCTCCGGAAAGAATGGTCAAGCTTTGGACAAATGATAAGCACAGGCCGTGGTGCTGTTCTGCCTTGCAATCACCCAAGACTTGGGAGCCAAAAAGCCCCATTGAAGCGAGATAATAAAAGGGTGGATAGAAATGCCAGTTTATTCAAATTCAGTGGAGAACATGCGTATAACTATGGTATATTAGAAATACAATTGGCATAGAAGCAGCTCCTGATCAACAACCCAAAAAGCCCAACTTTGCTCGGGACGAGCAAAGGGTAAGCTTGGGGGATCTTGTTGGCGGTCCTTATCGACACTTTTTAATCGCCAACTTAAGACGAAAAAGGGAGAATTACATGTTCTTATACGCATAAGCTTGTGCTATTAACCGAATTCCACTTGTACCTGGAGTTTAGCAACGTTTGCAGGAAATATACCAAGTACAGGGAATTTTATACAGAAAAGGCGCTTTCCGGCAAAGCGTAAAAGAGGCACAAGAAGGAGACATGCCCAACTAGAGCCGAATTGGGCCAAAACACCACACCACCTCAACACACCTGACAGGAGAGGCCCACCGGCCAAGGTCGGTAGGGGGGAGGCTCCAACCTGACGCGGCCGCGCCAAGGGCGCGCTCGCGCCCCCGGCGATAGGTGGGCCCCGCTTCCCCGGAGGCGGTTCATTGAATGCGAGAGGAGGGCGGTGCGGCGGTGTTCCTTCCAAATCTAGCTCCGAACCGACCTGCTCAACATATAAAGGGGAGAAATTAGTATTTTCAACACCCACATTCATTTGAGCCATTCTCCTCTACTCTTGTTCTTTAGCCTAGTCAAGTAGCTTAGGAGCTAGGTTGAGCTATCAAGGAGAGCTTGTCTCCTAGGAAGAAGATTCATCACTTGGTAATATACTATGGAGTGTTCTTCCTGTTTCAAGTTCTTGTTCTTATTATGTAGCTTTGTTCATGAACTAGAGTATAGTTGCGTTCTTGCTAAACCTGATTCATATGAACTAGACCAAGGTTCTTATGATCATTGCTTAGCATGTTCTTCGTTATTCTTCGTTGTTCATATACTTTATAGGATTAGAGGTCCCGATGAGAATGGAGTAACGGTTCGTTGTTCCTTCGGGTTTGCCTATGTTCTAGCTCGTCCATCCGTAGGGTGGGAGTCCGCGGGGAATGTAGGTAGTTCTCTAATATGCGGACGTGGTGTCCGGATACGAGAGAGCCTTCGGATATGACGGCATGCCACGGTTGAGGGGTAGGCGACAGGTGGTGACAGCCCTGTCCGTTCCTCGTAATCCCCCACGTCCGCATGTCGTGTAGGAGTTCGTAAATGCCTCTATCGGCCGCGAGACCAGGCTGCGGGGTCTCCCATTACTTTAGGCTCTGGCCCATCTGTAACCTGTAGACTATATGACTTAGCTGTTCATGACATTGCTATGTATGACCTACCTGCTTCACTTAGATTTATTCTTTATTCGTTCATTCGTTTATTCTTCCTTTTATAATTTCTCCTTGAGTTTGGCCAAATGTGTGTCCACTATCTTGCAAAACCATTATACTTACCCTTGTATAGCACTAGAGTCACATTTCGATGATGTGAAGTCAAGTATCTATATCCATGTTTAGACACCTATACATCATGCCTTCCTACGGGAAATATAAATAACGATACCCTGAGAATACTCCCCGGGTGAAATGCTACAATGATAGATCCGTGCGCTTGCGGATGTTATCTATTGAACACGACTCCTGGCGTTTCTTGGCGTGACCACTGGGATGTAACAATTCTAGTGATTGCGTTAAGAAATGCCAACAGTGGCCAAGTTCGGGGAGTGGGGGCGCCAGCGACGGCCAAGTGGTGTCACTAGACCTGGAGGAGTCGCGCAAATGATGCGCCATTGCCACCACTCATTTTTCTTCTGCGATGCTCATGCGTCTCGTCTATTTTTTTTAATTGCACGGTACAACGGAGACACCAACAACCCACACCAACATTCACCCTTATGAATACATGTACGCAAACTCTGTCCCTATGAGCACATTCGAAGAACTGAGCCGGTAGATCTTGAAGTTCATGAAGTCACCACAGGCGCCTCTCTACCGACGGGGACGCCGCCCACTTAATGTATTGTGCCGATAAATCCTGAAAAATCCCAGAAAAAGGTGCTCACGTGGCTATTTACTATGTCTCATCTATTTGATACGAGTAAATCGATGATGGAGCAAGTTTAGTGCGTGTTTGCCTTGCCTTTGATTGGATGCAAAAACATTCCAGGTTTAATCTGCCAACTTGAACTCTGAAAAAATTTGCTAACTTAACTGACAAAGGCTATGTTTGCAAATGGTTTATAAATGGTAACTGTTTTGGTGGTGAGTGTTACATGAAAAAGTGTGTTCCAGCAAATGCGCGTCACTTTTGGTGTGTCCCAGCAAATTTTCCCTTGATTTTGAGATCTTCGCTTTGCATACATTTGAGCTGCGTTTATATTTTGCAAAATCCAAAACATCCTATGCATTGAAACGAATGGAGTACTGGTACAAAGTACAAACATTTTTTTTTCAAAAGATCCGTTACCGGCTTTCATTGATAAGAATGAAGAGATTTACAATGTCAATTGGCACAAGAAGCGCCATTCTCTCCTACTTTGCCTAGATCACACCATTGTGTGCCTCGGCCACCCCTGATTTCATAAACACTATATTACATGATACTAAGACACAACAACACCACCATCAGTCGCGCTTGCTGCCTGCTGGAAGTTCAGCAGCTGAAGATCGCTGTACCCTGCAGCCGCCCACTCTGAAGCTTGATCTTGGATGGATCCCAGAATTGCCTGCATCGCTTTGAATTCCTTCCTGAAGAATCTGTTATTTCTTTCACGCCAAACATCTCATATTATCAGAAGAATCAGAGATTTAAGCCCCCGTGCACTCGATCTGGGCAGGTCGTCTATGAGTTGGAGAAACCACTGTCTGACATTAGCTGCATCCTTCCAATTTTGAGGCTGAATGCAGGCCACTTGTGCCCAAAGGCCAACTCTGTTCCAGATCGATCTCACCACCGGGCACTCAACATAGAGATGTACGTCGACGTCTCCAGGTTGCGCAAGTACATTTGGCAGAAGTACTCGTTCGGCCATTGCCGCACCTGCAGCCTCGCTGCTGTCCAGATCCTATCTTGCAAGAGCAACCAGGCGAAGAATTTGCATTTTGAAGGTGCTCTCGCCTTCCAAATGTGGTTTGCCGCTGCAAATTCCCCCACATGACTGAACTGCAGATCGTAGGCAGATTTTGCTGATTAGACGCCACTGGTGATGCTGTCCAGGTTATCTGATCATTCACCTCCGCCACAAGAACCACGGACTGTAGCATTTCCGACAAAAGTCTGACATACTCAAACAATTGTATCGACCGACTCAAACTGAACCTCTAGAAGAAGCGCCACTAGCAATAAACTCGTATATAGTTGCTTTGCTCTCTACTAAGCAACATACCATAATACTCATAACAATAATATATGTAATAACAATTTATCAAGTAATTTTAGGGAATGATTCGAAGGCAAGCACAGTCCGGCGTTGATGTTATTTGGCAAATACTTCAAGTATCATGGGGACAAGATCGGCTGTCCTGTGATCTTTTGACCTACACATAATAAGTACATAAAGATATTAGGTGAATGAACATATTAGAAGGTGGCATAATTTTACATTCACAATCCTTAAAAGTTAAAACAGAAACATCAATCGGAAGCACCCTAAAGGCTCTTGACAAGGCGTAACTGAAGAACTAATCAAGTGTACGAGCATGACGTACACAAACTCATTGGCTCAAGAATTAATCTATGTAGGGATATTATATTTGAAAATTCCTTTTCAATTTCCAAAAACCACAGCCGCTAGATTGCATTATTGTAAACATTATCAATAGTTACTACAAATTCAATTATGAATTCTGGAAATATTTGAGCAATATGTTAAATTGGTACATAACTAATTAAGTTCTAAATGCATGATTAAGTGCACTATGAATATATCCAAGAGGTAAAGATGTACTTGCACCAACAAATCAGCATTGTCATAAAAAAATCAGAATTTTTTTAAGCAAACTTACGGGACCTCCAGTAATAATATAGACATGAAAAATACATACAAAAAATTGTATCCTATTATTTTATTTAGGACAAAAAGAAAGTTAGTAGAGTTAAATAATTATATCCTATTATTTTTGCGCATATTTTTTATTATGAACCATACCACCAAAAGACACCTAAACCCAACAGGGCCTGCAGTTTCATTAGTTCTACTAAAACGAAAACTCCTCCCATTCTGTCACACACAAGCTTAAAAAGGTGAATCAACTAACTGCCATGTGCACACTGTACTTCTTCCTCGCCGGATCCACCATGGCTGGCGAAGGTGGGAGGAGCTCGACGTGGGGTCCGAGCACATGTGCGTGGAGACAATGAGGCGTGAGAACGAAGGAGGTCGACATGGAGGGGGGGAGGGGGGGCGGGAGGAGAGAGCGCGCTGGGGTGATCTGCCAGTGGAGAGGGGAGAGAAGCAAGTGCCAGGAGAGTTTCTAAAAAAGCTATTAGAATATGTACCAATATCTAGGCTGGAGAGCCATGGAGTAACATTTAAACAAATAGTGAAACTTATATATATGTATACATTTTAATAAATATACTTCCTTCTTAAAAATGTTCATAATTAGGGAAATTCAAATTCAACATAGTATAGTAGTATTAAGAGAACTAATTCAACTTCAAGGAACATGTAAAACGAAGGGAAATTAGAAAACAACTTTTGTTCTTCACTTGTACACAAGGTGCTGGCTTTACTCCACGGAGCCGGCCGTGGCTGGATCCCCATGAACCTCTACCGCTGGAGAGGGGCATGGGGGGATACTGATACACCTGATGGGTACCACCCTTGGCAACAACCCGTCGTTCATTCGCAACTCGCCGTCGGACCCAAGGAGCCGGCTGTGCCACCATTCCAATGCCAAATTGGCGCCTGCAAGAGCCGCAAAAAATGTGGCGCTGTGCAACGAGGACAAGGCGGCGGCACGAGCGCCCCGGTGCACATTCAGTAGGCCAAAGGAAGCTGTGCCGGCAGCGATGGAGTTCCAGTAATCCTCCCTCTGGCGCGCCACGGACATGGCACTCTCAAAGGCGCAGAGGGCGGCCATGGCGGTTCCGAAGGTCCCGGATACGCGAGGCGTGTTGGTGCAGACAGCACGGACGGCGGCCGCCAAGCGTCCACCTCCACCTTTGGGCGAGCTGCGGAACCCCTTGACGAAGTGAAAAGTAGAGCCGCAACCTGCGCCGAACAAAAAGGCGTCGCCGACGAGGTTGATAAAGCGATAGCGATGGTCCGGGACTGGGATGTCATTGTACATAGCTCTCCCCATTGTCTCGATCTCTCAATCTCGATCTGTCTCTGCTGATATTCTCGGCGACGGCGGCGTAGTTGTGTTTGCGTATCGCTATGCAGGGTCGACTAGCTAGGGTTGTTTTGATTAGAGCCGATGTACCTCGAGCCTTGGCCTTTGATGTCTATATATAGAGAGAGATCAATACGCGACTCTGATCGGTTGTCACAGTTGGAGATCGCGAAGAAACCGAGTCTCGTTAGAACACGTACTTGTACACGGAATAGGCCGGGTGAGCCGTGAGCCCATACCGTTTCTTTTTTTTTATCAAGAAATCAGTAAAATTTCTGGAAATTTTTTTGTTTCGGCCTCGGTTACCCAAAAAATTTCTGCCTTTGGTAACCGTCAGCCAGAGATCGGAACGGATTCTGAACAATATATATAGCTGAGAAAAAGGATGAGAAAAGGAAATAGAAAATAATCAAGGGCTCTAGGTAAGAAATCAAATCACCTACTAAAGTGAGATCGACCGAATCTAACAGGAATAGAACAAGAAAACCTACTCAAGTTCATGTCGAGTACGTTTGAAACATACAAGAAACTAATAACAAGGAAAAAATATATATAGGCCAGAAAAGTCAAAAAAATTGCTGTTTGTTTTTACTAGCAAAAATGCCCGTGCGTTGCAACGGGAGGCGAAAAGACTATGATCGGTGGGAAATTCGTTGCTATATTTACATATGATTTGTATAACACAAGTAAGAAGCCAGAGAACAAATATGTAGTATGTCTTTGCTGATGTTCCCTTTGTTCAATTTAAGAGAGAAAAAAATACACAAAGATGATGATCTTATTATATTTTTATTATTCTTAAAGTGAGAAAGAATAAAAAAGGGAAATAGTGTTTGAAAAACGGAAGGCAATTGGAACTAATAATAAGAAAAGAAAAGGAAAAAAAATGAAAATTGAATCGTGAAAGGTGCTCAGGACAAAATAAAAAGACGGTAGGTAGTAGTATACTATGGACAAAACTCGTTTGCTTATCCAATTTCCTCATAGCAAAACTCAGAAGTCTGAACTGTTTTGGGAAGAAATCTAATCTAATCTAATCTAAGTCTGGCATAGAAGGTGGCCATCAACCACACTACTTGTCTTGGTGCTGGTTGCCGAGCACGAAACGCTTCGGCATCTCAGCCACGCCGTAGGCGCCATCCTCCTCCTCCACGAACAACGGCGGCACCGGGAGCCTCCATCTCCATTGGAATAGGATTGATCGTCGAGCAGCGTGTGGTCGATCGAGCTATATTTGGATGGGAATTGCTTGATTACCTCGTCGCCTACTTCTCTCTCATCTTTGTTAAACCACCGGCCATATATGCTATATACGTATATAACCGTGTCGAGTCCTGCAGCCAGAGTATAGGCAAGGCCGAGACAGATACGGAGAGGAGGCGGCGGACAGAAAGGAGGGGCAGAAGGAAATTTTGGTCGTATCCGTATTTACCGGACGTAGGCGGACAGAAACAATCGGCAGAAAAAATTTGTACAGACTGAAATTTTCTCTTTTTATTATTAGGGATAGAAGATTTCTGCCTTTTCTGCCGTTGCTTTTTCTGCCCTCTTCCCAATATTCTTTTTTATCGTGAGTCCGCATCTAAAACCACTTCCAAACACGGAGGAAAGGAAAGTGTATAAAGGTCCATAATCATATGCACTAAAATAACATGGATTCGTATAACTTTCCAAAAATAAGAAGAGCTAATCTAAAATAAATCGAGATGACACTGTATCCAGCTCGTGGACGGTAAGTATTTTTTTAATTACACAGTACAAGTCAGACACTCAAACGTGTACGCATACTCATCCCTATAAACACATGCACGCAGACCCTACCCTTATGAATGATCGAGCCAGTCAATAAAAAGGCACGCAGAGTTTAAGAAAAAGACTTAGTCGTGTTGTTGCGACCCAAAGCAGCTGGCGTCGGCGCATGGAATCTCTATGATCTGCTCATTCGAAAGGAGAAATAGGTTGTCCCCGTGCTAAATGTCTATCTTGATGCGGAGTCCAACTACAAAAAACTAGGTAATACAATGGCGGAGTGATGAATAAAGAGCGACATCTATGTGAAGATTAGCGACCAAGGACTAGAGAGCGAGTAATGGGTGATGTCTATGTGAAAACGAGCCGCGCATGACCACGACGCAGGGCTTGGCATGTGTCGACGCAAGGTGCGGGATTCAGCATCTGTCCCTGCGTGGCATAGGACTCGACATGAGTTATGCATGGCAGCATGACATCCAAGCCAATAGGGCTCGGCGTGCACCACCATTGGGGCTCTGCATTAAGTCTTCCAAGGCATGGAGGCAGCGCCCACCCGAATCTTATACCGGAACACCGGAGCAAGCGAGCGAGGAGAGAATGGCTAGAACAATACAGGTAACCTCTTTTCTATGCTCCTTGTTAATCGGCTAAATATGTGAAGTCTTTCTCCCGTTGCAACGCACGGAAACCGAGTTTTGGTCGATGGCAATGCGGGCCGGCTGGAGCTTCAGTTCTACCGCCGCCATGCCATGGTCGTCTTTGTTGCTGCCTTCCGCCGCTCCTGCCATCCCGACGTCTCACACCCTGCACCACCATGCCCGCCCACACATTATCATCCCGTCGACGTCTTCGGTGCGCATTGGTAGCCCGTGCTCGTATTGGAACCGTTCTGGCGGCCGGCAGGACGGCAATCGTCCTGAGCCACCGGCACCACCTGACGGTGCTCCCCTGATTTAGATTATGACGGGCACTAGGAGAAGGGAAAAAAGAAAAAAAATGTTAGGGGGTTATATCTACCTTAAAAGTGTACACATAAAACATCTTTAAAATAAACCGTCTAAATCTACTCTAAATCTTTTCTCTCCTTACTTATTACACAATCAATGACCTAGATCGAGTGTATCAAATGCTCCTCGTTCTCACCCATGCTCACGTTGTTTGACGAGATTTTGTACAATAATTTCTTAAATATGCGTATATATTAAATATGTGCTATCAAGAGACATTTTGTACTTGATGAAGAGAAGATAAATAAAACAAAAGCGTATGTGCATGTGTATGTATCAACGTGTGCTATTTGTATGAAGGAGAAGTAAGCTAATAATTATATATTGGCTTTGGATACATATATACATGTTGTGGGCTTTCGAGTGCTACAGGATCATGCATATGTATGTACTCATCCGTGCAAGCAATCAAGCTAAATAGAAGCAAGCAAGCTAGCTTGTGTACTTCTTCACGTATATATCTTGCTTCCTTCCAAATTCAATAGCTAGCACTCCATGTCGCTGGGCCTACACGTCATGGGCTGCCTTGGAAAGCTGCTAAGTAATCCCGGTGTTGAACGAAACACAAATGCCGTGTATACGTCCACATACACGCACCAAACAAATATATCAACCGGAGGATAACCATCACGTGCAGATAAGCAAGATATGCCAGCAGCGCCGGATATCTCGTGCGCTCCCCAACAGACTCCGGCGGCGCGCGTGTGCAATCAAAGGGCTCGTGGCTACCCTAGCTGCTGCCTATATAAAGCACCCCAGGCCTTCAGGTAGAGGGGGATCACGATTCCACATCTTCACGCCGCCAGGCTGCTTTGCATCGTACGCCGCCAGGCTGCTCGACCTCGACGAGAGGAGATCTCGACGAGAAGAGAGAAGCAGGCAGCACCCCATACCGACGTCCACCTTGCAAGCTCGCCGCCGGCCAGACGTCTTCATCCTGCAGCAGGAGGCCGCGATATATGATCAAGATGTCACAGCGCAATCCACCGTTAGAAAGTTACATTTCGATGGAGTGTCAAATCATGAAAATATGTAATTGAGAAATTCGCTCTAGAGAAGAACCGTATTTGTTTCGGAACCATCATATTTGGAACATTTTTGGTTGATTTAATGAAACCATTTGGCTTCCTACTCAAACACCTTTATGTGACGTATTGATGCAAACCTGTTTAGATTTTGAATTGAGTGATCTAAAAAGGTTGTATGGTCAGATATTCATGTGGAAAGTTGTGCTTTGTGTTATCAAATTTGTTTAGCACCAAACATACTGTAACCATATATATTTTGCCGAGCAAATGGAATAGCAGCAGGCTACATAAGTACCGAGAGAGCGAGCAGTAACTCATGGACGAGACATCAGCTGGTGGATGACGAGCCGCTAAACGAGCCAAACTCGGAGCCGCGGACCAGAGCGAGCGCATGCAGCTAGCCAACTCGCAAGCGCTGCATGCAACTAGCAGCGGATGAGCCGTGGCCCTTCGTAGGCGTTGATTGTTTCCCTGGACACGCGTCAGCCATCGAGAGAGGTGGCGCACCGGACGGTCAATGAGCGACGCGCGCATGCAATTTTTTTCCCGATTCCACATCTTCACGCCGCCAGGCTGCTTTGCATCGTACGCCGCCAGGCTGCTCGACCTCGACGAGAGGAGATCTCGACGAGAAGAGAGAAGCAGGCAGCACCCCATACCGACGTCCACCTTGCAAGCTCGCCGCCGGCCGGACGTCTTCATCCTGCAGCAGGAGGCCGCGAGCGGCAAGCCGTGGGTTCACGGTCGAGAGGAGATGGCGTGCAAGTCATCTTCCATGGGTAAGATCATGAACTAGTATGTTATTATCTCACTCGATCTTGCATGTGTTCGTTGGCCGGTGTTTTATTCTGGCCAAGCAGATTGAGATACGGCATCTTGATGATTGAGACGGCGCCGGACTGCGAGATCGCTCGCGTCACATAGAGATGGAGCACCGACGGCCTACCTCAACCGGCCGGCGTCAGGCGTGCCCGTGCTGCAGATCGAACTGGAGGCCGAGATACAGACTCGGTTGCCAGGACTGAAACATGCACGCATGCATGGGCCATGTCCACATTCACGTACAAGAAGGCTGCCATGTACATGGCGCCATGGCGATTCTTCATCCACGACAGAACCACTACGATGCAAGTCTTCATCTACAACGACTACACCAAGTGATCAAGATCCACGTCGTACCACGACGACGACGTTGCCGAGAAGTCCAAGCCGATCTGTTTTTCACCAACCATGCAAGTGCGACTGCGATGATACATGTGCCATTCGACACCGACAAGGCGGACGACGCAGGCGGGCGTGGCTTATGTACCAGCCACATTTTCCGGCTATGGACCGACGAGGCCCTCATGCCGACTGCCACACACATCTACACCAACGCCATGCATGGAGAAGTGAAGCGAAGACCGACGATGACAACTACAGCAGCAGAATCAGAGGTACTCCGTGATCCAACTCACGGGGGTAATTAAGTGGGAGCCTTCCGAGGCCCCATGAACCATGGAGACCGCATCGTCAGAGTTAGATAGCTGCCCATAGGCTATGGAGCGCACACATGTATCGAGAACCCTGTATTTGTATTTTTCTTAAATATGAATAAATATGTGTTCTCGTCTATTTATTTTTGTGTACTTAGTACACTGGCACGCCCGCATTTATTCCCACACGAGAAGCCGCTCGAGGCAGATTTTCTGGTGTCCAAACAAATTGGCACGCCCAGTGGGACATGGTTCTCCTCCCATCTTTGCTGCGCAAGTGGTCCTCGTCTTCATGTTCATGTCTTCTCCAATATGGTTGGGTGTTGTCATATGATGGTGCTATGTTTGATGTCTCACTTGATGTGAGACTCCTCGTAATATGGCCCAAAATTTCACCGAGGCTATTTTGGATGTCTCATTTAAGACTCCATGTACGATAGTCTGAATCTTCATTGGGTAGTTATTGTTTCTACCCAGTTTTATTTATGGTCCTCATAGAGACCATGGTGGATTTAGTGAGCTAATCTACCAACAAGGACTAGGTCCTTCTCCACGCTAGGGGCAATTTTGCTTGCCATATTCTTTTTTTTTTTTTTTTTTTTTTTTTTTTTAGAAAGGGCGACAAGAGCTTTGTCGCATTGCTTGCCATATTCCCATGGGGGTGATTTTGCTTGTCATGACGACGCAACTCACTCGACATCCTAGAGGTCGTGCACGTGCAAAGAAGTTCCTGGTGGGAACTCTATGAGGAACTCTAAGCGTTGAGCCCATGATTAGCCGCTGGGAAGCTCCACCAAGTCGACATAAGGACACACCTTGGCGCACACCTCAAGCTGCCCAAGGTGTCCTGGCATAGGCAAAGCGTGGACCCCGTGGGATGGCGACTTTACGAGTTTGGTTGGCGAGTTGATGGCCTCGAGCTAGAGTCCATCGAGGACACCTGACGTGATCTCCGTGGTACCAGCAACGCGTTCCGGACCTACGTGGCACGGTACTTCACTGACTCTTTTTTTTTAAACAATTGTGTAATTGCTCCCCACGCTTCCCGCATGGTGACTTCACTGACTCTGATGCTGAGCCGAGTCGACGCCATCGGCACCATCACCATGTACATAGGAGATGCGGCGCCTGGGTAGCATCGACGCTGCGACTGGCCATGCATATGGAAGTCAGCAGCCTCCACGGCTTTGCACTTCGTCAACATGAGTGCCACGGCCACACGTGCTTGGCCGAGATGACAACGTGAAGAGAAGCCACTGCGGCAGCACACCAGCTCCATTTGAGACCACATAGCAAGTCTCTGGCCGTGGCGACCTTCCGGACGTCTGCACGGAAGCACCGGCGACATGATGCCGTTCGGCCTCGCGCGCCGAACTTTCCCTGCTGGAGCGACACGCCCATCGCCCAGGCAACAAGGAGCGGCGTCCTCACGCTTGGTTCCGTCACGCTGGCAGAAGTGAGCATGCTAGACACGTGAATTGCGGTAAACGAGCTAGTTGTGGCCTTGCATGCATGAACGCTCTATAGTCACAAGCCAAGCTAACAAGGTGGGCATTCTGTGTGCGCCGTGTATGCTGTTGAGGTGGTTACTTAGCGACGACGGCTCGCTCCTACCACACGTCCATCCACCTTCAACACTGCTGGCTATTATAGTAGCCCAGTAAACTATAAGGCGACCTGAAGCGCTGCGGATGACGCTCCGACAGCTCCAAAGCGCCAAGCCGGAGTGCTAAACTCCATCGAGCTCATTTGACATGTCCTGAGAGCGCGAGCAAGACGCAGGATGCCGTGGGACGATGGCTCCATCAACTTCGATGCCGAGAGACGATCTCCTATTGCAGGAAGTTGCGCGCATGGCAATGGCTCCAATACATGCTGACAGTGAAAGGCTGTTGCCAGCATATCCAATCTTGCCGGAGGCGCTAATAACAACATCAACACGGTGCAACGTGATGATGTGCATTTTCATTTTCAATGTGCTCATCACCGTGTACTGACACGTGCTTGTGCATTTGCATATGCTCATGCAAGCAAGGCAAGGGCCATATGTGCAATGCACACACACATGCTGCTACTAGCAAGCTGGTTCGAACATGTGTCGAATTGTATGCACATGTATGTTTGTGCTACCGTCAAAACAGCTGCACCTCGCGTCTCTTGGCGGTGATATGATGTTTTCCATCCACTGGATGGAGAAAGAGCGCCGCAAGGGTCGCCCAGATGAACAGGTCGACGACCAACATGTACATGTACCCGGAGACCATCAATCGATGCCGGGGGCAACCGTCTGAGGCAAGAAGGTCGCGGTCGAGATGCACACATCCACTTCGGTAGCTTGACGGGTTCACTGAGAAGCCCCTGCTGGTGGGAACTCCATGGTTGAGCCCCTCACTAGTCGCTGGGGGCATCACCAACTTTGGTGTCAAGTCAACGTCCGACGACACTGAGGTGGACTCCGACGAGAGCGCATGATATGTCCCCATGGCGCAAGCATGACGCTAGCCCCATGTACATGGGATGGCGATCAACTTGACCAACTCTGATCCTGAGCCACCAAGCCAGACACCGCTGTGCAACGTGTATTCGCGGTCCAAGCGACGTACGTTCGTGCCCCTACGGCGCAAGGGAGATGCAAGGCCGGCAGGATGGCGACTTCGTCAACCATAATGTCGAGCTGCACACCACCAACTATTGACAAGCTGGCAAGCCGGCGGATGTTGCGTGCTGTCCGAAGTCCAGAGGATGCACGTCAAGCACCAACCACAACTGCAAAGGAGGCTTGCTAGCAGCTCACTGTGGACATATCGATGTGTCCACACACATGCACGCATGCTTGCATGTACGGATAACATGTGCGTGCACTCACCGGCCTGTGTACATGTACAATGCAATGATGCTGCACGTACGTGCGCAATGACCAGCATGCTAAGCTAGTGCATCTCGCTGATGCACTTCCACACGGAACCTGGCCCGACCATTATTTGAACACTAGCCAGGCTTCGAGGCCACTGGATGCACCGAGGAGTAGTAGATGTAGCGAGCGCTGTGTTGCTGCACTTATATCATGCTACCCTCGATGCTGTTGACTCCATGAGATGGCCATGACGAGGGACATGTCCATGCTCTACTAGCGCCCTGAGCAGCCACCGAGACCAGACTTCGCAAAGTTGTCGCCTTCACCAGAGACGACGCTGAGGTCCACAATGAGTTGGCGGCTTCGCCAGCTTATCGCTGGGGGAAACAGTGCAGTACACCTCCTCTGTCCCCTATGGAGCTGACAGCCTACTGGCGTCACCTTCCTCATCAACCGCATCAGGAACAACACATATCCTGACTCTCTGATTGATGCTACTAATCCTCTAGCACACCCCAACATCTCGGTGTCCAACGGTGCTCATCTTTTGCACACTGTCTCCAGAGGCTATGACATTGATGAATGTGGAGTTGGTTTGGTCATTGGCCATTTTGGTTGGTTGCTCTACCTTCATTTGTAGCTTCCGAACGCTGAAAAGTGCCTGTTTGCACCTGCACCCAAATAATGACACGTACATCTGGAACTAAGTCAATTGTACCTATGTCACTACTCATTGGCATGGTTTTATCTCCGAACTCAACCATTGTTGACGGCTTTTCATGGGGTGAAAACAGGGTATAATTGTCGTCAACACGCGTCCGGGTGCTCCACCATGCGCCACGCGTAGGTGAGCCCCTCGGGTGTGGACCATCCGACAGTGGACCTGCTAAACACCATGCAACACCACTGTATTTGCGTCTAATCTCTTCCACGTGGCGCAATTTGATTGGAAGTCCGCACGATGCCGGGTGTGGATGGTCCGCACCTAAATTTTTTCCTCGCGGTCGCGGTCGTCGGCCCGCCGAAGAAGAGCAGCGCCACGTGGTGCACGCTCGCCATGCGCGCCGCCGCGGTGCTGAGGCCGCGGTCCATGAGGATGCCCACGGAGCACGGCGCTGACGGGAGCATGATGAGGGAGACGTGCTTGTCCTCCGCGAGCACGCACACGTCCTCGTGCATCGTCTGGTACAGCGACACCGCCGTGAGCGCCTGGATGGACACACCGCCCACGCTCTCCTCGTAGGCCTCGAAGGAGTTGAAGATGTGGTCGCTGGAGCCAGGGGTCGAGCCATAGCTGCGGCTCTGGTTGGTGGCGGAGTGGTGCGCGGCGAGCATGTTGGCCTCGCCCTCGGGGATGCGGCGGGCGATCCACCACATGAGTGGGCGCACGATGTAGAAGCAGGCGAGCACGAAGAAGACCCCCGAAAGGAGCACCCACAGGGAGAAGAAGGCGGAGCTGTTGACCTCGGAGATGGCGATGGCGAGCGCGAGCAGGATCCACGCGCACATGTCGTTGACGATGGCGGCGGACATTGCGATGTGAGGCATGCGTCGGTGCTTAATGTCAGAGAAAAAGAATTTGGCCGCTTCAACGCCGTAGAGAGTCTGACATATGTAGGCCTAAAGATCAATATGGCAAAACCACTCCACGCTGGATGCCACACAAGCAAAACAGGCTACTAAAACCACCCAGGGGGTAAATTGGACTGATTGTCAAAGTTTAATGTGTCAAATAACCGGTTTTATAGATTGTGTCATAAACTAGACCTGATATGATACTTCAGGGGTGATGTAGACTTTTTCCTCTAAAATGAGAAAAGGAAAAAGGAAGAATACAGTTCAAATTTGGCATGTCTGAACGAAAAACCATGCATAGTTCACATTTGTCATGCTATAAAATCCAAAACCAAAAAGGAAACTCAGGCTAGCAAACAAATCTCAAAATGCCTAAAGAGAATAGAGTTAAGAGCTTTTAGAGAAACTCCAACCCGGCCCCTTACTTGAGTTCCTACCCTAAATTTTAGAAGTTTGGGCAAAAAACCAACTCCAATGGAGTCCCTAAACGGGCTCTTATTTTTCATGCTTCTTCAAATTATAGTCTCAAGTCCCCAGATCTGGGATCACCCTATCCCGTGGGTCCCATGCACTTTTCCCCTCCCCACCGCACGGCATCGCTACGCACGGCGCTCCTTCGGCATCCGGCGAGTGCACCACCGCCCGCTTCCCCTCCGGCGAGCGCACAACCGCTTGCCTCGCCTATGCGAGCGTACCACCGCCGGACCCCCCTGCGGCCAGCGCACCACTGCCGACCTCCACCGCGAGGGCCGCACGGAGCGGCCCCTCCGGCAAGCGCGAGCGGACGACAACGGCCATGGTTAGCGCACCTCCGGCGAGCACAGCAACCGGCCCGTATCCACCATGAGCTTGGCCGCATGGGAACCCGACAGGCCGCCTCCACCTCTCGTGCCCATCCAGCCATGACACCCACCTTACCCGAGCCCTGCCTTTGCCTCCACCGCGTGAGCATGGCCGTCGACCTCTAGCACTGCCACCACCGATGCTACTTATGGCCACGCCCATGCTGCCTCCATGGCTGTCGCCGAACGGGGCTGCTGGCTGCGTGCGTCATGGTCTCCTGGGCGTCGAAGGCGACGGCGTCGCCGGACGCGGCGTCCCTGACGACGACGAAGGCGCCCTCGCGGAGGCCACTGGACATGGGGTGCATGACGCCGAGGCAGAGCACGTCCGTCACGGCGGCGTCCACCGCGTGTCCGCCCGCGCGCAGCACCGCGGCCCCCACCTCCGAGCACCGCACCTTGTCGGCTGCCACCACGCCCACGCCCGATTCCACCTCGTGCGGCGAGCTCTGCTTCGGGGAAGCGGAACCAGGCCCCACCGCATTCTTGGTGTTGGCAGAGAAGCGGGAGGAGTCGCGGGAGGCGCACCGGAGGGAGCGCGTCGGGGAGGAGGCCGCCATGCTCGACGTTACCCCCGAGTCCGTCTTCATGTGCCGGTGCGGCTGCTGCTGCTGGTGCAGCATCGCGGTTGCTGGCTTTGGCTACGGGGATGACGTGGGCGGCTGCTTGGCCCTAGCGCGGTGGCAGGGCGGAGCTGTGGCGTGCGGTGGCTGCGGCGGGCGGCGGAGCAGGCGTGGTGGCGGTGGCAGAGCAGACGCGAGCGGATGCCGGATGGACGGACGGACGGCGCAGAAGCAGGGTTGTTCTTCGCTAACAGGTGGGTCCCACAGATATAGAACTTGGTCTATTTTTTCCACTGGAGTTGAGTCTCAATTTGAGCTCCTATATTTTTTAGCCCAGCCTGCAAATATAATTTTAAGGACCTGATTTGGGGACTTGGACTGGAGTTGCTCTTAGGACGCCAGCCACCTAGTGCGCACACACATTAACCAAAAATAATCTTTCAAAGTCGCCAACCAATCCAAGAAGTAATAGCAAGCGACAACTGTTGTAAGAATGACTCGTAACCACAAACCAAGAAGACCATTCAGGGCACTCACAGTGCAGACTTTACAATGGAATCTATGTCTGTTAATTATCCTGCCACGGTAGATATTTTGCTGATGTGACCAGCAATGAAGAGAACCAAAATCGTAGAAACGACGTCTAAATTAGACTCGAAGTCCACGCGCGGTACGAGGCCACCCATGCCACGTCACGTATCCCATGCGGTAGCGACGACGCAGCGCATGGCCACAGCAGAGCAGGTCTAGAGTCACGAGCGGGGTCTCCGGACGGCGAGCCATGTCATGGCGCAAAGCAGCACCGGAGCGGAGGTAGCACAGGAGGCTGAAGTGGGCGCGTTGTTGTGGCGCTGCCGTGTGAGGACGAGGAGTTGCCGGGGCACGGGCTCACCGGTGACGGCTGCGCGAGGAGGGGGTGCCGGGGCCTGGCTGCACAAGGAGGCGAGCCTGCCGCGACCACCCCACTCGTGCGCCGCTCTGCCTGGATGTGCTCTCCCTTCGCCGAATCACCGGTAAGTCCCCTTGGGTAACGCAGGACGCACACCACGCCAAAGATGGCGTCGTCTGTGGTGAATGCGTCGTGCCCTCGCAAGGCCACGAGGAGGTCCACGCGGGCGGGCGGCGGACATCACGCGTGGCCTGCCGGCGCTGCCTATGCAGAGTTCACGCGTCCAGTGGAGCTCACACCGCCGCAGGCATGGATGTCCCTCGATCGATTGGAAGCTGATGTGCATTATTCAGACGTGCAAGCAAGCAAGCGCACTATTCAGATCAATTGGAAGCACCTCACAAAGCAAGCAAGCAAGCGCATTATTGGAGGCCGTCGCATTATTCAGATTGATTTGGAGGCCGTCGCTGCCCCGTCCGGGTGCCGCCGCACGCGGAGCTCCCAGATGCCATACCCCAGTTGGGCATGCGCCCCGGCTCTTGCGCGGCCACGCGGCCCACGCCGCGCCGTCGTGTGTGGAGCTAGCTGCCACCCTATCCCGACTCACACGCGGCCGCGCCGTCGAGTGCAAAGCTGCATCTTTAGTTCTTCACCAAGGCCGCCGTTTGCAGAGCACTCGCTTTTCGCGCTGCTTCTCGTCGATGTGCTTACAGGTGTCCCCGTGCGTGCCCAGTTGCCCACGAAGGAGAGCTGGAGTGCTGGACTGTGCGTGCCACCAGGTGTACTAGTGTGTGTCTCCACCATCGTTGCCCAATGTTCCTCTAGTATCAGCATGTTTTATAGTTTTAGACTACAATACACACCACAGAGGATCCGATGAATAATTGTCTGTATTACTATCTAGACCCAAGGATTAAAACATTGCATTGTAAACTATAGTTTCATGACATGATGTCCAAGATTATAGACTTTATGGATAGAGTCTGCACTATGAATGCCCTCAGAGGACTACTTGAAAGCGATTTTTGCCACAGGACACTGGGAAAACACGCAATTTGCTGGCACACACCGCCAAAGGGAGGATTTTCCCAAACACATCTCAAATTCGTGATTGTTTGCCCAGACACACCGCCTCAATTATTTTATTCATTTTTCAGTTTTGAAGAGAGAGAAGGTATGGGAAATGTCCTAATTACCCTCATCTTCAACCTCTGGCTATGCACTGGTTTTGCTGCAGTACACCACCGTCCAGATCGAGTTTTTTTTAAGAGTCATCCAGATCGAGCTGAGGCTGCTTGGCAGGGAGCGCAGCGGCGCGGCCTCCCAGTCCGTGGGGCAGGGGGAGCTGCGGCGCGGCCTCCTGGGCGGTGGCGCATCCTCCCAGGGCGGCGTGGCTGGCGGCGCGCCTCCTAGGGCGGCGTGGCGGCGCAGGTGCCCAGGCTGGCATGCCCAGCGGCGCGCGGGCGCCCAGGCCGGCGTGCCCGGCGGCGCGGGGGCGCGGCCTCCCAGGTCGGCGCAGCGGCGCGGGCATGGGCGCCCAGGCCAGCATGGCCGGCGTGGTGGCCTGACCGCCCAGGCTGGAGTGCCGGGGGCACAGTGGTGCCCGGGACGCAGTGGCGGCAGTCACTTTAGCCATAGCAGTGTGCTGCAGCTTAATGTAGTGCATATCCAGAGGTTGAAGATGAGGGCAATTAGGACATTTCCCGTACCTTCTCTCTCTTCAAAACTGAGAAATGAATAAAATAATCGAGGCAGTGTGTCTGGGCAAACAATCACGAACTTGAGATGTGTTTGGGAAAATCCTCCCGTTGGCGGTGTGTGCCAGCAAATTGCGTGTTTTCCCATTGTCCCGTGGCAAAAAACGCCTAATACAAAATAATTGGACATCTCACTTAAAATAACATAATAATCGAATTTACATATCGATCTGCAATTGATCACCAATAGGAATGTATGATTATTTCGAGTATTTATAAGCTGAATAGGAATCCATTACTGCTATTGTTTGTCAAGCTAGTCCTCCTTCATTACTCACTACAACACTGTGATGTTGAAGGACGGAAACATATACTCGTCATTACTGAATCAGATATACGGTCTAGTACAAAAAGGACAGAACATGGCAACAAACCTTTTTTTTTTTTTTGCCTCAATTGAGCCTGCAACCTCAATGGGAAACAAAACAATCAAGAATCAAAGCAAACAACTTATTACTACCATAGTACCAACCGCACGGAACTAACCCAAAGTCTCGAACCAGCCGACAACACAACAACCCACTAATAGAGAAGGGGGCTTCTAGTCCTGGTTTCCCAACCCTTTTTTAAGAAGGGGGCTACTAGTCCTGGTTTCCCAACCCTTTTTTATTCTCGGTTTTGGGAACCGGGACTAAAGGTCCCAGCCTTTAGTCATGTGTTCTAATAACCGGAAATAAAGCTCACCCTCTGCTGCAGTCCACCTCAACGTTGGTGGTTTCCTCCGGCTTCTAGTGATTCAGGTTCGACGGCATCGACTGGTGTCGGCGGTCTTCGTCGGCAGCGGATGCGGCCGACTTCCATTCTCGTAGAATATAGATTGGTCAGCTGTACTACGCATTCTTATTCGGTGTACATGTATTTGGACGTGTTTATTTCTATTAATTAACACAGGTATACATTATAAAAAACGAAATTCAAGAGATATTGTTGTTTGTGAGATTCGAACCCAGGACAACTTGCCTCGCATGCAGTTTTCTTACCAACTCAGTTGTATACGACATGTGACACAGTCTTTTGAATTGAGAACGTAGCGGACCTTTAGTCCCACTTTGTAACACCAACCATGACTAAAAGGCCACACTTTAGTCCTGGTTGGTATTACCAACCGGGATTAAAGGTTGGAGGACTTTAGTCCCGGTTGATGTCACGAACGGGGATAAAAGGGTCTTCGGTGTTCGTGAATGGGACAACTGCTCCTTTTTGCCCTGGTTGTAATAAAGTTCGGGGCTAAAGGTGTGAACCAAAAGTCCTTCCTCTACTATTGACCTTAGGAAAAAAAGGAAACCTCTGATGAAAAAATTATGACGTTGTCTTTTTCATTCAAGAAGCTGGGGTCCTAACCTGTCCAGGGACGACACGGAGCAGCATCCGATGGATCCTGGCATCGGCCTGCTCCGTGAACCCCATCCGCACCCACACCAGCTCTAGTGTCGCCGCCTTGCTGACCTTGGACGACGGCTAGGACCTGAGGCTGAAAATGCCCTTGAGCTTGCCAGCCGCCGCCGTCGCGGGCTGAGGAGTGTGGTGGCCCGGGAGGCGCCCATGAGCAGCTTGTAGATGGTGGCTGTTGGCGGTCCTTATCGACACTTTTTAACCGCCAACTTAAGACGAAAAAGGGAGAATTACATGTTCTTATACACATAAACTTGTGCTATTAACTGAATTCCACCTGTACCTGGAGTTTAGCAACGTTTGCAGGAAATATACCAAGTACAAGGAATTTTATACAGAAAAGGCGCTTTCCGGCAAAGCGTAAAAGAGGCACAAGAAGGAGACATGCCCAACCAGAGCCGAAATGGGCCAAAACACCACACCACCTCAACACACCTGACAGGAGAGGCCCACCGGCCAAGGTCGGTTGGGGGGAGGCTCCAACCTGGCGCGGCCGCGCCAAGGGCGCGCTTGCGCCCCCTAGCCTGATAGGTGGGCCTTGCTTCCTGGAGGCGGTTCATTGAATGCAGAGGAGGGCGGTGCGCTGGTGTTCCTTCCAAATCTAGCTCCGAACCGACCTGCTCAGCATATAAAAGGGGAGAAATTAGTATTTTCAACACCCACATTCATTTGAGCCATTCTCCTCTACTCTTGTTCTTTAGCCTAGTCAAGTAGCTTAGGAGCTAGGTTGAGCTATCAAGGAGAGCTTGTCTCCTAGGAAGAAGATTCATCACTTGGTAATATACTATGGAGTGTTCTTCCTGTTTCAAGTTTGTGTTCTTATTATGTAGCCTTGTTCATGAACTAGAGTATAGTTGCGTTCTTGCTAAACCGGATTTATATGAACTAGACCAAGGTTCTTATGATCATTGCTTAGCATGTTCTTCGTTGTTCATATACTTTATAGGATTAGAGGTCCCGATGAGAATGGAGTAACGGTTCATTATTCCTTCGGGTTTGCCTATGTTCTAGCTCGTCCATCCGTAGGGTGGGAGTCCACGGGGAATGTAGGTAGTTCTCTAATATGCGGACGTGGTGTCCGGATACGAGAGAGCCTTCGGATATGACGGCATGCCACGGTTGAGGGGTAGGCAGCAGGTGGCGACAGCCCTGTCCGTCCCTCGTAATCCCCCACGTCCGCATGTCGTGTAGGAGTTCGTAAATGCCTCTATCGGCTGGAAGACCAGCTGCGGGGTCTCCCTGTTACTTTAGGCTCTGACCCATCTGTAATCCTGTAGACTATATGACTTAGCTGTTCATGACATTGTTATGTATGACCTACCTGCTCCACTTAGATTTATTCTTTATTCGTTCATTCGTTTATTGTTCCTTTTATAATTTCTCCTTGAGTTTGGCCAAATATGTGTCCACTATCTTGCAAAACCATTATACTTACCCTTGTATAGCACTAGAGTCACATTTTGATGATGTGAAGTCAAGTATCTATATCCATGTTTAGACACCTATACATCATGCCTTCCTACGGGAAATACAAATAACGATACCCTGAGAATACTCCCCGGGTGAAATGCTACAATGATAGATGCGTGCGCTTGCGGATGTTATCTATAGAACACGACTATCACCTGGCGTTTCTTGGCGTGACCACTGGGATGTAACAATTCTAGTGATTGCGTTAAGAAATGCCAACAGTGGCCAAGTTCGGGGAGTGGGGGCGCCAGCGATGGCCAAGTGGTGGCGGCAGTGGTGTCACTAGACCTGGAGGAGTTGCGCAAATGATGCGCCATTGCCACCACTCACTTTTTTTCTGCGATGCTCATGCATCTCGTCTATTTTTTTTAATTGCACGGTACAACGGAGACACCAACAACCCACACCAACATTCACCCTTATGAATACATGTACGCAAACTCTGTCCCTATGAGCACCTTCGAAGAACTGAGCCGGTAGATCTTGAAGTTCATGAAGTCAACACAGGCGCCTCTCTACCGATGGGGACGCCGCCCACTTAATGTATAGTGCCGATAAATCCTGTAAAATCCCAGAAAAAGGTGCTAACATTAGAATTTGAACCCTTGTGGATAATGTTCCACTAGACAGTCCTATCATTGGACCACGTGGCTATTTACTATATCTCGTCTATTTGATACGAGTAAATCGATGATGGAGCAAGTTTAGTGCGTGTTTGCCTTGCCTTTGATTCGATGCAAAAACATTCCAGGTTTAATCTGCCAACTTGAACTCTGAAAAAATTTGCTAACTTAACTGACAAAGGCTACGTTTGCAAATGGTTTACAAATGGTAACTGTTTTGGTGGTGAGTGTTACATGAAAAAATGTGTTCCAGCAAATGCGCGCTACTTTTGGTGTGTCCCAGCAAATTTTCCCTTGATTTTGAGATCTTCGCTTTGCATACATTTGAGCTGCGTTTATATTTTGCAAAAGCCAAAACATCCTATGCATTGAAACGAATGGAGTACTGGTACAAAGTACAAACATTTTTTTTTTTTTTTTTTTCGAAAGATCCGTTACCGGCTTTCATTGATAAGACTGAAGAGATTTGCAATGTCAATTGGCACAAGAAGCGCCATTCTCTCCTACTTTGCCTAGATCACACCATTGTGTGCCTCGGCCACCCCTGATTTCATAAACACTATATTACATGATACTAAGACACAACAACACCACCATCAGTCGCGCTTGCTGCCAGCAGCTGAAGATCGCTGTACCCTGCAGCCGCCCACTCTGAAGCTTGATCTTGGATGGATCCCAGAATTGCCTGCATCGCTTTGAATTCCTTCCTGAAGAATCTGTTATTTCTTTCACGCCAAACATCTCATATTATCAGCAGAATCAGAGATTTAAGCCCCCGTGCACTCGATCTGGGCAGGTCGTCTATGAGTTGGAGAAACCACTGTCTGACATTAGCTGCATCCTTCCAATTTTGAGGCTGAATGCAGGCCACTTGTGCCCAAAGGCCAACTCTGTTCCAGATCGATCTCACCACCGGGCACTCAACATAGAGATGTGTCGACATCTCCAGGTTGCGCAAGTACATTTGGCAGAAGTACTCGTTCGGCCATTGCCGCACCTGCAGCCTCGCTGCTGTCCAGATCCTATCTTGCAAGAGCAACCAGGCGAAGAATTTGCATTTTGAAGGTGCTCTCGCCTTCCAAATGTGGTTTGCCGCTGCAAATTCCCCTACATGACTGAACTGCAGATCGTTGGCAGATTTTGCTGATTAGACGCCACTGGTGATGCTGTCCAGGTTATCTGATCATTCATCTCCGCCACAAGAACCACGGACTGTAGCATTTCCGACAAAAGTCGACATACTCAAACATAGAATTGTATCGACCGACTCAAACTGAACCTCTAGAAGAAGCGCCACTAGCAATAAACTCGTATATAGTTGCTTTGCTCTCTACTAAGCAACATACCATAATACTCATAACAATAATATATGTAATAACAATTTATCAAGTAATTTTAGGGAAGGATTCGAAGGCAAGCACAGTCCGGCGTTGATGTTATTTGGCAAATACTTCAAGTATCATTGGGACAAGATCGGCTGTCCTGTGATCTTTTGACCTACACATAATAAGTACATAAAGATATTAGGTGAATGAACATATTAGAAGGTGGCATAATTTTACATTCACAATCCTTAAAAGTTAAAACAGAAACATCAATCGCAAGCACCCTAAAGGCTCTTGACAAGGCGCAACTGAAGAACTAATCAAGTGTACGAGCATGACGTACACAAACTCATTGGCTCAAGAATTAATCTATGTAGGGATATTATATTTGAAAATTCCTTTTCAATTTCCAGAAACCACAGCCGCTAGATTGCATTATTGTAAACATTATCAATAGTTACTACAAATTCAATTATGAATTCTGGAGAAATTTGAGCAATATGTTAAATTGGTACATAACTAATTAAGTTCTAAATGCATGATTAAGTGCACTATGAATATATCCAAGAGGTAAAGATGTACTTGCACCAACAAATCAGCATTGTCATAAAAAAAATCAGAATTTTTTTAAGCAAACTTACGGGACCTCCAGTAATAATATAGACATGAAAAATACATACAAAAAATTGTATCCTATTATTTTATTTAGGACAAAAAGAAAGTTAGGAGAGTTAAATAATTATATCCTATTATTTTTGTGCATATTTTTTTTATTATGAACCATACCACCAAAAGACACCTAAACCCAACAGGGCCTGCAGTTTCATTAGTTCTACTAAAACGAAAACTCCTCCCATTCTGTCACACACAAGCTTAAAAAGGTGAATCAACTAACTGCCATGTGCACACTGTACTGCTTCCTCGCCGGATCCACCATGGCTGGCGAAGGTGGGAGGAGCTCAACGTGGGGTCCGAGCACATGTGCGTGGAGACAATGAGGCGTGGGAACGAAGGAGGTCGACATGGAGAGGGGGGGGGGGGGGGGGAGAGCGCTGGGGTGATCTGCCAGTGGAGAGGGGAGAGAAGCAAGTGCCAGGAGATGGACAAATGTTGTTGTATAGAGTTTCTAAAAAAGCTATTAGAATATGTACCAATATCTAGGCTGGAGAGCCATGGAGTAACATTTAAACAAATAGTGAAACTTATATATGTATACATTTTAATAAATATACTTCCTTCTTAAAAATGTTCATAATTAGGGAAATTCAAATTCAACATAGTATAGTAGTATTAAGAGAACTAATTCAACTTCAAGGAACATGTAAAACGAAGGGAAATTAGAAAACAACTTTTGTTCTTCACTTGTACACAAGGTGCTGGCTTTACTCCACGAAGCCGGCCGTGGCTGGATCCCCATGAACCTCTACCGCTGGAGAGGGGCATGGGGGGATACTGATACACCTGATGGGTACCACCCTTGGCAACAACCCGTCGTTCATTCGCAACTCGCCGTCGGACCCAAGGAGCCGGCTGTGCCACCATTCCAATGCCAAATTGGCGCCTGCAAGAGCCGCAAAAAATGTGGCGCCATGCAACGAGGACAAGGCGGCGGCACGAGCGCCCTGGTGCACATTCAGTAGGCCAAAGGAAGCTGTGCCGGCAGCGATGGAGTTCCAGTAATCCTCCCTCTGGCGCGCCACGGACATGGCACTCTCAAAGGCGCAGAGGGTGGCCATGGCGGCTCCGAAGGTCCCGGATACGCGAGGCGTGTTGGTGCAGACAGCATGGACGGCGGCCGCCAAGCGTCCACCTCCACCTTTGGGCGAGCTGCGGAACCCCTTGACGAAGTGAAAAGTAGAGCCGCAACCTGCGCCGAACAAAAAGGCGTCGCCGACGAGGTTGATAAAGCGATAGCGATGGTCCGGGACTGGGATGTCATTGTACATAGCTCTCCCCATTGTCTCGATCTCTCGATCTCGATCTGTCTCTGCTGATATTCTCGGCGACGGCGGCGTAGTTGTGTTTGCGTATCGCTATGCAGGGTCGACTAGCTAGGGTTGTTTTGATTAGAGCCGATGTACCTCGAGCCTTGGCCTTTGATGTCTATATATAGAGAGAGATCAATACGCGACTCTGATCGGTTGTCACAGTTGGAGATCGCGAAGAAACCGAGTCTCGTTAGAACACGTACGCGTACACGGAATAGGCCGGGTGAGCCGTGAGCCCATACCGTTTCTTTTTTTTTTATCAAGAAATAAGTAAAATTTCTGGAAATTTTTTTGTTTCGGCCTCCGTTACCCAAAAAATTTCTGCCTTTGGTAACCGTCAGCCAGAGATCGGAACGAATTCTGAACAATATATATAGCTGAGAAAAAGGATGAGAAAAGGAAATAGAAAATAATCAAGGGTTCTAGGTAAGAAATCAAATCACCTACTAAAGTGAGATCGACCGAATCTAACAGGAATAGAACAAGAAAACCTACTCAAGTTCATGTCGAGTACGTTTGAAACATACAAGAAACTAATAACAAGGAAAAAATATATATAGGCCAGAAAAGTCAAAAAAAATTGCTGTTTGTTTTTATTTCTGCCTTTTCTGCCGTTGCTTTTTCTGCCCTCTTCCCAATATTCTTTTTCATCGTGAGTCCGCATCTAAAACCACTTCCAAACACGGAGGAAAGGAAAGTGTATAAAGGTCCATAATCATATGCACTAAAATAACATGGATTCGTATAACTTTCCAAAAATAAGAAGAGCTAATCTAAAATAAATCGAGATGACACTGTATCCAGCTCGTGGACGGTAAGTATTTTTTTTAATTACACAGTACAAGTCAGACACTCAAACGTGTACGCATACTCATCCCTATAAACACATGCACGCAGACCCTACCCTTATGAATGATCGAGCCGGTCAATAAAAAGGCACGCAGAGTTTAAGAAAAAGACTTAGTCGTGTTGTTGCGACCCAAAGCAGCTGGCGTCGGCGCATGGAATCTCTATGATCTGCTCATCCAAAAGGAGAAATAGGTTGTCCCCGTGCTAAATGTCTATCTTGATGCGGAGTCCAACTACAAAAAACTAGGTAATACAATGGCGGAGTGATGAATAAAGAGCGACATCTATGTGAAGATTAGCGACCAAGGACTAGAGAGCGAGTAACGGGTGATGTCTATGTGAAAACGAGCCGCGCATGACCCCGACGCAGGGCTTGGCATGTGTCGACGCAAGGTGCGGGATTCAGCATCTGTCCCTGCGTGGCATAGGACTCGACATGAGTTATGCATGGCAGCATGACATCCAAGCCAATAGGGCTCGGAGTGCACCACCATTGGGGCTCTGCATTAAGTCTTCCAAGGCACGGAGGCAGCGCCCACCCGAATCTTATACCGGAACACCGGAGCAAGCGAGCGAGGAGAGAATGGCTAGAACAATACAGGTAACCTCTTTTCTATGCTCCTTGTTAATCGGCTAAATATGTGAAGTCTTTCTCCCGTTGCAACGCACGGAAACCGAGTTTTGGTCGATGGCAATGCGGGCCGGCTGGAGCTTCAGTTCTACCGCCGCCATGCCATGGTCGTCTTTGTTGTTGCCTTCCGCCGCTCTTGCCATCCCGACGTCTCACACCCTGCACCACCATGCCCGCCCACACATTATCATCCCGTCGACGTCTTCGGTGCGCATTGGTAGCCCGTGCTCGTATTGGAACCATTCTGGCGGCCGGCAGGACGGCAATCGTCCTGAGCCACCGGCACCACCTGACGGTGCTCCCCTGATTTAGATTATGACGGGCACTAGGACAAGGGAAAAAATAAAATAAAAATGTTAGGGGGTTATATCTACCTTAAAAGTGTACACATAAAACATCTTTAAAATAAACCGTCTAAATCTACTCTAAATCTTTTCTCTCCTTACTTATTACACAATCAATGACCTAGATCGAGTGTATCAAATGCTCCTCGTTCTCACCCATGCTCATGTTGTTTGACGAGATTTTGTACAATAATTTCTTAAATATGCGTATATGTTAAATATGTGCTATCAAGAGACATTTTGTACTTGATGAAGAGAAGATAAATAAAACAAAAGCGTATGTGCATTTGTGTGTATCAACGTGTGCTATTTGTATGAAGGAGAAGCAAGCTAATAATTATATATTGGCTTTGGATACATATATACATGTTGTGGGCTTTCGAGTGCTACAGGATCATGCATATGTATGTACTCATCCGTGCAAGCAATCAAGCTAAATAGAAGCAAGCAAGCTAGCTTGTGTACTTCTTCACGTATATATCTTGCTTCCTTCCAAATTCAATAGCTAGCACTCCATGTCGCTGGGCCTACAGGTCATGGGCTGCCTTGGAAAGCTGCTAAGTAATCCCGGTGTTGAACGAAACACAAATGCCGTGTATACGTCCACATACACGCACCAAACAAATATATCAACCGGAGGATAACCATCACGTGCAGATAAGCAAGATATGCCTGCAGCGCCGGATATCTCGTGCGCTCCCCAACAGACTCCGGCGGCGCGCGTGTGCAATCAAAGGGCTCGTGGCTACCCTAGCTGCTGCCTATATAAAGCACCCCAGGCCTTCAGGTAGAGGGGGATCACGATTCCACATCTTCACGCCGCCAGGCTGCTTTGCATCGTACGCCGCCAGGCTGCTCGACCTCGACGAGAGGAGATCTCGACGAGAAGAGAGAAGCAGGCAGCACCCCATACCGACGTCCACCTTGCAAGCTCGCCGCCGGCCAGACGTCTTCATCCTGCAGCAGGAGGCCGCGAGCGGCAAGCCGTGGGTTCACGGTCGAGAGGAGATGGCGTGCAAGTCATCTTCCATGGGTAAGATCATGAACTAGTATGTTATTATCTCACTCGATCTTGCATGTGTTCGTTGGCCGGTGTTTTATTCTGGCCAAGCAGATTGAGATACGGCAGCTTGATGATTGAGACGGCGCCGGACTGCGAGATCGCTCGCGTCACATAGAGATGGAGCACCGACGGCCTGCCTCAACCGGCCGGCGTCAGGCGTGCCCGTGCTGCAGATCGAACTGGAGGCCGAGATACAGACTCGGTTGCCAGGACTGGAACATGCAGATGCACCTACGTACAGGATGTGCCAAGATGCAAGCAAGCAAGGCTAATGTGTGTGTAAGCGCATGCATGGGCCATGTCCACATTCACGTACAAGAAGGCTGCCATGTACATGGCGCCATGGCGATTCTTCATCCACGACAGAACCACTACGATGCAAGTCTTCATCTACAACGACTACACCAAGTGATCAAGATCCACGTCGTACCACGACGACGACGTTGCCGAGAAGTCCAAGCCGTTCTGTTCTTCACCAACCATGCAAGTGCGACTGCGATGATACATGTGCCGTTCGACCCCGACAAGGCGGACGACGCAGGCGGGCGTGGCTTATGTACCAGCCACGTTTTCCGGCTATGGACCGACGAGGCCCTCATGCCGACTGCCACACACATCTACACCAACACCATGCACGGGGGTAATTAAGTGGGAGCCTTCCGAGGCCCCATGAACCATGGAGACCACATCGTCAGAGTTAGATAGCTGCCCATAGGCTATGGAGTGCACACATGTATCAAGAACCCTGTATTTGTATTTTTCTTAAATATGAATAAATATGTGTTCTCGTCTATTTATTTTTGTGTACTTAGTACACTGGCACGCCCGCATTTATTCCCACACGAGAAGCCGCTTGTTAACACCAGATTTTGGTCAGGAATATGACAGGTGGGCCCGCAGGGAGCAGAGAGAACGATTCGGCAAATGCATATGCGGTCGGCTAATTTCCATGTGTTCGGCAATTGATCAGGCGGTCGGCTATGACGGTTTCGTTCGGAGGCGAAAGAAGGAAAGAAGGAGCTGACCAGATAGGGAAGGGGTCGTAATAATCAAGGACTCCGATTATGGTTAGAGTTGGCATATTTGTGTCTTTCCGATTTTGTTTAGATTAGTTCGTAAACACTTAGGACTCATATTTTGTCCAGGGTATAAATATAAACCCTCGACCATTGTAATAAGGGTTCACAACCAATTCAATACAACCGGCTACGCGCCACCCTTCGAGTCCTTTAGTCGTGTCGTCGAGTTCTTCGAGAGGGCCAATCGATCCGTCGACCTCCGTAAGTCCCGGCAACCTTGCTATCATGTCTAGTATCGTGCGGCGGATTTAGATTATGATGCAAGTAGTCTCATCCGTTTTGCTTAGTATCGTGCGGCGGATTTAAGCTTAATGATGGGAAGTTTTTGCTTGTGCCTTGTATCGTGCGGCGGATTAAGACATGAGTAAAGATAGTTATCGGCTCTCTTAGATTTGGCAAGATCTAATAGATTCATTAAGTTATCACGTGTTGCATGCTCTTATATTTATTTTATATGTTTGCACACACTCTTTTGCCCAATCTAGATTGATGCTCTTTTCGGCTTTTTGGTCATAATCTCATGCTTATTCAATATCAAGTAGATCAATCTCATATAGCCGAATTAGATCGATCTAGATTGTTACACAGGGTTCATTCACGTTAGATGTAGATAAGTCTTGACAGGACCGGGTACCGTGCGTGCGAGATCGAGTCTTTGGGTTACTCTAGAGCTAGTCATCCGGTGGACTAGAGATCGGTTTAATCTGATAGGTTTCTTTTACATGTTACTTGTTTGTTCCTTCTTCATGGACCCCGATTCGGCAATCTTGCCGATACGTACATGTAACAAGTATTTATAGATCTGTTAGGTAATTACGTGCTTTTAGCTCTTTATTGTTAGATTGTATCATGCGGTGGATTGATCTGGTAGTAAGGAGTGGTGTAAATTCATAGCGAGTGGTATCATGCGGTGGATTAGCTTGCTTGGGTTTATACTCGACGGGTTTATGAAGGATAGACGTGCGGCAGACTAGTTGGAGTAGCCTATGCATGTGTTGTTTAGTAGATTTATATTTATAAGTTACTTATCCTTACTTATTAGTGCTTGATGATGCTTTAAACCTGAGATGTAGTTTGATATGCTTTGATAATTTAATCTTGTTCAAACATGTCTTCGTTTACACGCATTCGGCAGTTCAGTTTTATTCATGTCATTCATGTTACATTAGCCGAATGAATTGCAAACTTGTTGGCAGATAGCTTCTATAGCTATGTGTCGTCGTAAGTGGCTTCAGGGCCGTAAAGATGGAACTGTCTGGTCTTACCCGGCACGTTCCAGTTATGATCTTACCGTTTTATCCCTTGTCGACTTTCAGGTCAAATCGACTGGCACGCTTCCGGATTCAGACGCTCGGGCACCCGATTGAAGCTAGGCTTTCCGGCTTGCTGTGTGTGAGACACAGTGCGCCACATTTTGTGTCAACACACTTTTTGGCACGCCCGGTGGGACCACTTCTCAGTCTAGGATGGGATCGGAGATTGACAATAGTCACGTTCTGAACGTGACCATGGACGAACTGCAGCCAGAGCAACGCCAGATGGTGGAGCAGGCAATGGAACAAAGATATCGCGAAGTGTTTGATGTCTTTCTCCAAAAACAAGAGTGGCAGAGTGATCGTCAAGCAATCATTGCCACGAGTTCTTCTCGCTGGTCAGTCTGATATTACTGACGAAGAGGAGATGCAGAGGGTAGTTCAAGTCATCTACAAGGTCATGGGAGATACCATGTTGAATCATAACACAGCTTTTTGGGCACCTTCCGCAAAATCATGGTTGATACTTTTGGTCCAGCAGTTGACAAGCGCTTTGAAGAAAAATTTGGAGAGCTTGGTGGACCGGTGTTCTTTAACACTCGGCAATCTTCGGGAAGTCACTTGGAGGAGGAGAGATTATCGGCACAAGCAAGGATGGAGCTGTTTATGATGAAAAAGAAAAGCCTCCCGTGATCGAACAACAAACTCATGGTCAAGTAGCTTTTGGTGCAACAACAGACATACCTGCATCTGCTTACAAGATCTCCCCAGTGGCAAATAGATTGCAGAAGAGTATCTATGGAGATGGGTACACTGAATTTACTGATTACAGTGCTCTGAGTGCTTTGCCGAATCCGGGATACAAGAGTGCGTCAGGAGTACCTTCTAGAAGACAGGGAGCGCAAGATGCAAATGATGTCCTCCTAAGCGAATGGCCGATATGATGCAGAATCAATTCGGCCGAAACCAAAGCATCGACATATGCATACAAATCTCCTTTCCCGAGTGGTATAATAGGGTAGCTCTTCCACCAAGAGTTAAGCCACCAACGGATGTGACCAAGTTCTCAGTCGATGACACCAAGTACCATTGAGCATATCGGCGGATGTCCGATGCAACTTGGAGAAGCCGCATACGATGAAGCTTGGAGGATTAGATATTTTCCTATGTCTCGACAGGCCGGCTTTCATGTGGTTTGCATCGCAGCCGGCTAATTCCATTGGTACGTGGGCGGGGAGTGGAGCGAAGTTCCATGCATACTTTTATACGGGAACCAATAAGAAGAAGATGGTTGATCTTTGGGCTATGAGGATGAAGACTACGAGACACCAATGGAGTATCTTCGTAGATTCAGAGAAGCAAAGAACATGTGCTATTCTCTGACTATTCCCGATGATCAACTCGCACAATTGGTCATTGCTGGTATGCTGCCACATATCAGAGATAAGCTATTTGGCATGGAGTTTGAAGACCTTGGACAAACTTGCACAAAAGCCGACAAAGCAATGAGCAATCAAGCCCAAGGGTTCGAAGAGATGCTCGCTTTCGGAAGAACAAGTGCAACTATTGACATGTATCGGGATTTCTAGAAGAAGCATCGAATATGAAGATGAAGATGAAGTAGCTGCTGCAGAGTTGAACTGGACAAAAGAGCCTACTTTGGTTAGTCATCGATGGGTGAAGCAGCAAAAAGGATCTTATGATTTTGATGTCGGTAAAATGCGATAAGCTCTTTTTGTATCGATTCAAGAGGGACGCATCAAGCCGCAAGAAGGACATCCTATCTTTGCGCCCAAGGGGTAAAGGATAAGAAGTACTGTGGGTTTCATGATACAAGTTCTCATCATATCAATGATTGCCGAGTGTTCGAGTAAAGATTCGAAAGCTATTCAGGGATGGACACTTGAGATTTGATGGCAAGATGAAAGTGGACAAAAACCCGTTCCCTCGAATATGGTCTCTTTCTCTATAGGCATGGTTGATGCCGGTGAATCCAAGGAAAAGGGAAAGATGAAGGTTCGACCTCCGAAAGAGCCAAAGAGAGTGGTGCCGTTGACCCCGATCGGCAAGTTACCAAGGAAGAAGTGCAAAAAGTTCGGTTCGAAATAGCCGAACGAGAAGGGTCGACTTCGATGTAGCTAAGGAAAATTGCCGAATACACTCGAGCCAAAGCGCAGAGTTACAAAGACGACACTTGTTGAATAAGTGGCGAGAGAGAAAAGAAGATGGAATATGATGAGGAGCAAAAAGACATTGAAGAGGAGCGCGGAGTTCATGGCGGAGCGTCGAAGATATGAGGCGAAGTGCGCCGAAGAGAACAGAAGAGCACATGAGGGAGCAAGAGCAATCACATTGAACTGTTCCTTCTTCGACACTTGTTGGAATGAAGGCTTGAAGTTGCTGCTAAAAACAATTGCCCCGAATGCGGTGATCAATATTCGGAGTATAGGCAATCTCGAGTCAACCGTCCCGTCCATGATAGACTTGGAATAAGGATTCCCGAGGACGATCGGCGCATAAAAATGAATAATTTTGATGGACATCGAGGAAAAGATTTGCGATCAAGCTTGGGCTCATAGCAATGCTCATAATGCGAGAGGAAAACTCATACGAGATGGCAAAGAGGCCAATGGTGTCCTCCTGGTTTGCGGAAAAGCCAGAAGAGAAGAGTTCAGCGTTTGAGGAATCAAGAACTGAAGCAGGAGTTAGCCAAAAAGAAGCCAGTGTGGCGTCCTAAGAAAAAGGATGATGGACGGGGTCCTTCGGGCCGATACTAACATGGTGTTCTTCATCCCATTGGAGTTTAGAGCTCCTGAAGATCAAGAAGTTCAAGATGAAGTATACTCAGACTTTGATGAAAATGGATGCCGAGACCTGATGGCTCAACTTGTGTTGACTCGGCAAGCAATCTTTGACAAGCCAGTTAAAAATCGTCATCTAAAACCATTATACCTGAAGGGATATGTCAATGGCAAACCTTTAACCAAGATGCTTGTCGATGGAGGGGCTGCTATCAATATTATGCCCTATGCTACTTTCGAAAGCTTGGTATGACAAGTGAGGATTTGTTGCAGATCGACATGATCCTTAGAGATTTTGCTTGGCAATGCTTCGATACTCGTGGAGCAAGACATGTGGAACTGATGATTGGATCCAAGACTTTGATCACTACTTTCTTTGTCATTGATGGCAAGGGGGCATATAGCATGCTTCGGGAAGGGATTGGATCCATGCTAATTGCTTTGTGTACCCTCAACTATGCATCAAATTCTTATTCAAAGTGGATAGGAGATGAAGTAGAGGTTGTTCAAGCCGATGATTCAGTGAGTGTTGCCACTTCCGAGCCTCGCTTATTGGGAGTATGATGGACAAGACTGCCTTTCGGGTAAGAAATGGAAAGAAGGTCCCGTCAATGTGTTCGACAGAGATCAACAACCCGATCCAAGCAAATCGGCTCGACAAGAACTTTTAATGGGCAATCCAATTGATGGCAACAAAGGCAAACTGGGTCGTGGTTTCATGTCGGCCGACAAGTTAGAAGAAATCGATGTTGGTGATAGCACAAAATCAAGGCCGATGTATATCAGTGCAAATTTAGACCTAGAATATAAGTTGAAATTAGTAGAGTTGCTGAAAGAGTTTAAAGATTGTTTTGCTTGGGATTACACAGAGATGCCTGGTTTGGATCGATCAATTGTTGAGCATAAGTTGCCCATAAAACCAGGGTTTCGTCCTTTCAAACAACCTCCACGAAAAATTTATAAAGAAGAGGTATTAGCCGATGTAAAGAAAGAAGTTGAAAGACTGATTGAAGCAAACTTTATTCGGCCATGCAGGTATGCAGATTGGATTTCAAATATAGTACCTGTCTACAAAAAGAATGGAAAGATGAGAGTATGCATAGATTTCAGAGATCTCAACAAAGCTACTCCTATGGATGGATACCCGATGCGCTTGCCGATTTGTTGGTAGATGCAGCAAAAAAGTTATGAAATTATCGCTTTATGGATGGCAATGCTCGGTTATAATCAGATTTTTATGACAAGATATTGCAAAGACCGCATTCGATGTCCCGGCCACATTGGGTTATTTGAGTGGATAGTGATGACATTTGGATTGAAGAATGCTGGTACAACTTACCGAGAGCCATGAATTATATCTTTCATGAGTTGATCGGCAAAATTGTGGAAATTTACATTGATGATTTAGTAGTCAAATCCGTAGACCATGAAGAACATTTAGCCGATTTAAGAAAGACTTTGGAGTGCACAAGGAAACATGGTTTAAAGATGAATCCAAATAAGTGTGCTTTTGGAGTCTCTACCGGTGAGTTCTTGGGGTTCTTGATCCACAAAGGAGGGATAGAAGTTGGGAAAAAGAGCATGGAAGCAATAGACAAAATTGTGCCCCCAACTAACCTTACGAGTTGCAATCATTGCCGGGCAAGATCAATTTCATGAGAAGATTCATATCCAATTTATCAGAAAGAGTATTACCTTTCTCTCCATTACTGAAGCTTAAGAAAGATCAGAAATTTGTTTGGGGTGACATACAAAGAAAAGGCTTTTGATGAGATCAAAGAGTATATGAAGGCACCACCAAGATCTTGGTACCTCCACAACTTGAAAAGCCTTTCAAGCTGTATGTGGCGGCCGATAGCCTAATGATAGGATCGGCCCTTATGCAAGAATTTGATGGAAAAGAGAGGGTAATAGCTTACCTTAGCCGAAAATTGTTAGATCCTGAAACAAGGTATTCGGCTATAGAAAAACTCTGCTTATGTGTTTATTACTCATGTACCAAATTTCGGCACTATTTGTTGAATGCCGAATGTGTGGTGATATCTAGTTTTGATGTAATTAAACACATGTTGTCAATGCCGATTTTAAATGGGAGAATCGGCAAATGGGTATTAGCACCGGTCGAGTTTAATTTAAAGTATGAATCGGCAAAAGCAAAGTGAAAGGACGGTAATTGCCGATTTTATTACTCAACATCGTGATTTATCTCGTTGATATGGTCAACATTGCCCCATGGGCATTATTTTTTGATGGATCATCATGTGACAAAGGTGGTGGTGCTGGTATTCTTTTGATATCCCCACGTGGAAAGACATTTGAGTTTGCTTTTTCAATTGAATATCCCGTCACTAACAATCAAGCGAGTATGAGGCTTTGCTTAGAGGGCTTCGGGCCGTTAATAGAAGTGAAGGTCATTGTTTGTCAAGTATTTGGTGACTCGAATTGGTGATCAATCAATTGACAGGCAATATGAATGCAAAAACGATATATTGCAAGAATATCATGAACAATGTCGGGAACTTTTGAAGAGCTTTTCGAGTGACTTTGCATCATATACCCAGAGAGCACAATGGAGAAGCAAATAGATTAGCTCAAGCCGCCTCGGATATCGGGAAAATCATGAAATCTATACAAAGCGAAGAAGGTGCTTTCAATTTTGATCGATAAATAATGACTGGAGAAGTGACATTATTAGTTATCGAAAGACCCATCTCAAAAAGTTTCCGAAGACTCGTATAAGGCCCTTAAATTCGTACTTCTTGATGATCGGTTGTACCACAAGTCTATAGATGGAGTGTTGCTCAAGTGCTTGAGTCAAGAAGAGGCTAAGAGGATTATGCTTGAGGTTCATGAAGGAGCTTGTGGTGCACATCAGTCGGCTTACCGAATGAAGTGGATAATCAGAAGGACAGGGTACTTTTGGCCGACTATGTTAGAGGATTGCTTTGAATATTACAAAGGGTGTCGAGATTGTCAGATATTTGGTAATGTTCAAAGAGCACCTGCATCTGCTTTGAATCCAATAATCAAACCATGGCCGTTCAGAGGATGGGGTATAGATTTAATTGGACAGATCAATCCTCCATCCAAGAAAGGACACAAGTTTGTATTATTAGCTACCGATTATTTTACCAAGTGGGTTGAAGCTATCCCTTTGAAAACAGTCACATCGAGAAAATATGATCAGTTTGTCAAAGAGCATATAATTCATAGGTTTGGGATCCCACACCATTACAACCGATCGTGGGACTCAGTTCACTTCTTCGTAGTTTTGTGACTTTGCCGAAAGCATGGGGATAAGGCTATATAATTCTTCTCCTTATTATGCACAAGCCAATGGCCAAGCGAGGCGTCAAATAAGATCATGATCAAGATTATCCAAAGAAGATCGATGAGAAGCCAAGGAGATGGCACTTGGTCCTTAATGAAGCATTGTGGGCTTACCGAATGGCTTGCCATGGATCCACACAAGCATCTCCATATGAGTTGGTTTATGGACATAATGCTTTGTAATGCCTTGGGAGTTGCAATCGGGATCAAGGAGAGTTGAGTTGCAAAAGGACCTCGACAGATAAAGATTATAAGGATTTGATGATGGATGAATTGGAAGATTTGCATTTGATTCGTCTTAAAGCTTTGGAGAACATCGAGAAGAATAAAATGCGTGTTGCCAAATATTACAACAAGAAAGTTAAGATTAAGCAATTTGCAGAAGGAGATTTGGTGTGGAAAACAATATTGCCAATTGGAACGAAGGATAAGACATTTGGCAAATGGTCACCAAATTGGGAAGGACCTTTTCGAGTTGTCGGTTGTGCACCCGGTAATGCGTATATATTGAAGACGCCGTTTGGAGAAGAACTTACTAGAGCTATCAATGGCGTATACCTTAAAAAGTTTTATCCAAGTGTCGAAGTTGGATCTTAATTGTGACTATGACGTAAACGTGGTGTAGCTGATTGGATGAAAAATCTCCTTCGAATAAAGGAAAGAAGTTGGAGGAGAAATAGCCGAATATTGTTGTATCGCCTCCAAGTGCAAAAAAATAGCCGATATTGTTGTATCGCCTCCAGTGCAAAAAATAGCCGATATCGTGTGTATCGTCTTCGAACAAAAATAGCCGATACAGTTGTATCGCCTTTAGCCAATTTTCGAAGGTAAACGAACAGTTTGATCCTATCTCTCAGCCGGTAGGTTTATCGGGAGAAGAGAAAGGGAATTGTTTTCAAATATGACAAAGTCAACCCTAAATGTCTACATCTTCAAGTACAAACCAAGCATCTATACATTTAGAAAGGAGTTGATGACAAAGAAGAGCATCGCCTTGATTCGGTTGACTTCATCACGAGCTTTTTGGTCCTCTTCTTCGAATCTTGGATGTTGGACAGTTTGCTTTTAATTTGCCGCGTCTCCTTGATGACTCGATTGTATTCGGACTTAGCCGAATCGAGGGATGGCAGATTTGCGAGCTTGGTTTCATGAGACCGAATGTTAGCATTCAGTTGAGCTAGTTGAGCTTCAAGTTTGGTTCTTTCTTCTCTCATGACCTCGCAGCTCGGGTTCTAAGGTACTCAAGAGGTGCTCGGTTGACTTGATGTCAGAATAGAGCTCCTTGACCTGCTGTTCCTTGGCTACCTTTTCTCCAGATCAGTTTTGGTGGACATATTCTTATGAGCTCTCTTGACAACAAAAAATAGTCATCAAGGTGAGACAATGCGTTTATGGCATCCTTAAGATCGGGAGGGAGCTCTTGGCCAATTGGTTCGCTATCTCCCTTATCTTGTCGATTCCCGGTCGTCAACAATGTCCTTTTCCAAGAATGAGATTATGGCTTTCGCTTTAGCTCGATTCTCGACGATAATTGCCGATTAGAAGAAACTTTGTCATCATCTTCGGCAAATTCTTCAGCAATGAGGGAAAAGCTGGCCTATTGAAGAGCAGTACCCTGATAATGAGAAGGAGGATTTATTAGCCGAATGACTTAATTCAAATAGGGAATGACTGAGAAAGATCAAGATAATACCTCTTCGGCAAAAACTTGATCAATAGCTTCCCGAGTAGCATCAAAACTTTGGGTGATCGATACAGATTCTTGCTTCAATAGCGTGTCATGACTCGTTGATATATCTTGAATTGCCGAAGGTGTTGAATCTCGTACGTCTCGAAGAAGAATTTTTTCTCGTTGCTTCTCCCGTCGATGAAGAGGAATGTCTCTGTTTCGCTTCTCTTTGTTCATCAACCCGATGAGAAGGAATTTCTTCGCCGCTTCTCCCCGTTCACCCGCTTGGTCATCTCGCCTCGGTGAGGAGAAGTTTCTTCCCGCGTTCCTCCTTGATTATCTCGGGTCAAACATAAGTAAAGATTGGTGTGTAGACAAAAGGATGAGAATAACAAGTGCGTAGATGCATACCAAGATTGCTAATAGGCTCATTGGCGTTTACTTGGCCAAGAGGCTCCAGGAGAGTTTTCCAAGATCACTACCCCGCTGGACTTTGAGGATTGGCCTGTACTTGAAAGAGGGTGATGAATACGAACATATTTGCAAATGGTGAATAAGGGATCAGAAGCATTCATACCTGAAGGGATGGCTTAACCTTCTTTGATCTTATTTTCTTGGGGATAGCAGTGTCCTTAATGGGGGAGGAAGGAGTTTTCCTTTTAAGGTCCTTCAGGAGCACTGTGTCATCAGCAGTGTTTTGTTAAAAATTGCTAAACTTGGAGCATCATGCCCTAGAGCAAAGCATTAGGGCCAAAGTTGCCGCATTGAACCTCGGAGGGCTTGGAGGGGCATTGTCCCGTTCAAAAGGATGTTTAGATATAAGAACAGAGACATAGAATGAAAGGTAGCTATAAGAGTGTACCTCATCATCAAGTGAATGAGGGCATTAGAACTTGGCATAGAGGATGGACTTGTGCTCTAAAAATGTGAGAGTGCCATTCTTGCCACCAAAGAGAGAAGGAGGGATGAGCAGCTTCAATTATCACCGGAGGATTAGGTTCATATACCGGAAGCTTACATCCAAGATTAAAGACTTTGTTGGCCTCGGTAATGTTTAGCAATGACTCCCCGGGTCGATGATGCTTGAAAAGTATGGCCTTGGGGGCAATTGACCAAGTCCAAGCTGCCTGGCAACCATATTTGGGTTGTAAAATTCATAAGTTGAACTTATCACCGGCCATGATGAAATTCTGCTTTGGTAAAGCACAGGCCCGATGAAAGAATTAAAGATGTCCCCGGAATCATCATCTATGCAGCCCACTCATAGCTAAATCTACAGGGGAGAGTTAAATTTTTGTTCTCTCTGTAGGGAAACCAGATTACGTGGTTGAATCCCTTGTAGAAGATCTTAAAAAGGTGGCCAAGGTCTAAATCAATGACAATGGAAGATGCAGCTTCCCCATATGTCTGACAGGATTTATATCTCGAGATCTTCACCTTCAAAGATAGTTGATTGAAGGAAAATTCAGGTTATGGAGATCAACGAAACTATCTCGATGCATATACGATTGCAGCCACATTTGGACAAGCCACCACGGGCCATTGACACGGAGATTTCACCCTGGCCACGCATTTGAGTAGTGATCTGATGCATCATGTGGTAAACTGCTCCTAAGAGATACTTGCCCAAAGGAATCAATTTACCTGCAGCTAGATCTTCAGCCATCACTATGTGATTCAAAGTGGGCTCATTGGATTTGCCGCAGAAAATGAATCTACATAGCCACATGTTCATGAAAGCCCTGTACTCTTTATCAGACACGGTGCCAGTTGAAGCATAAGTCTCAATATACTTGGCCCAACCTCCTCCCCGGTTTGATCGACCTCGTGCACTGGTGCCTTTAAATTTGAATGGATATGTTGGCTTGGTGATGTTTAAACCAGTCATCATGAAAATGTCTGACAAAGTGATCGACATTGGACCGTGACCAAAGATGAATGCATTGATGGCATTAGACCAAAAGTGAGAAGCGGCTATCAGGAGGGAATCATTCCTTGGCATGTCAGCTAAAGAAAGCTCCAAGCAGTGCTGAATATCTTGTGATTCCCAGAAATCACTATTTCTAGATTGCATCCTGCGGTACCAATCACGCCAGCCTGCAATTGAGGGAAGAGGCCATGTTTTGAAGGTGTTCGGCCACCTGTTTGGAGGGGCAACCTTGGATTTGAATGGGATCCTCAAAGTTTCCTTTTCAATAAAATCCCTCGGATTGGGGTCTCCCATCGGACCAAGGAAAAATGACCCAGGATGAGCAAGATTGGAAATCAAAATCTCGTTCTTCATTTCCTTTAGAAGAGGTGAGAGCGAATAAATCAAGAACACATCTGAGAACTAATTCAAGAGAAGTGCCGAATGGGTGGTACGAGTAGGGTTACCTCTAGAAGCTCCTCTTGAGTTCCTGTTGCCATGATGGAGCTGGTTGAAGTCTCCGTCGCCATTGAAGACAAAGCAGCAAGCACGAGATCTCAAGTGGCGGCCGCGGGCGTCGGCGGTGCTGACCTAGGCGAAAGGCGCTGGCAGTCAATTTCGAAATAAAATCCTTTTATCTCGAAATTGAGGGGGGCATGTGTTAACACCAGATTTTGGTCAGGAATATGACAGGTGGGCCCGCAGGGAGCAGAGAGAACGATTCGGCAAATGCATATGCGGTCGACTAATTTCCATGTGTTCGGCAATTGATCAGGCGGTCGGCTATGACGATTTCGTTCGGAGGCGAAAGAAGGAAAGAAGGAGCTGACCAGATAGGGAAGGGGTCGTAATAATCAAGGACTCCGATTATGGTTAGAGTTGGCATATTTGTGTCTTTCTGATTTTGTTTAGATTAGTTCGTAAACACTTAGGACTCATGTTTTGTCCAGGGTATAAATATAAACCCTCGACCATTGTAATAAGGGTTCACAACCAATTCAATACAACCGGCTACGCGCCACCCTTCGAGTCCTTTAGTCGTGTCGTCGAGTTCTTCGAGAGGGCCAATCGATCCGTCGACCTCCGTAAGTCCCGGCAACCTTGCTATCATGTCTAGTATCGTGCGGCGGATTTAGATTATGATGCAAGTAGTCTCATCCGTTTTGCTTAGTATCGTGCGGCGGATTTAAGCTTAATGATGGGAAGTTTTTGCTTGTGCCTTGTATCGTGCGGCGGATTAAGACATGAGTAAAGATAGTTATCGGCTCTCTTAGATTTGGCAAGATCTAATAGATTCATTAAGTTATCACGTGTTGCATGCTCTTATATTTATTTTATATGTTTGCACACACTCTTTTGCCCAATCTAGATTGATGCTCTTTTCGGCTTTTTGGTCATAATCTCATGCTTATTCAATATCAAGTAGATCAATCTCATATAGCCGAATTAGATCGATCTAGATTGTTACACAGGGTTCATTCACGTTAGATGTAGATAAGCCTTGACAGGACCGGGTACCGTGCGGCAGATGCAGGTCTTTGGGTTACTCTAGAGCTAGTCATCCAGTGGACTAGAGATCGGTTTAATCTGATAGGTTTCTTTTACATGTTACTTGTTTGTTCCTTCTTCATGGACCCCGATTCGGCAATCTTGCCGATACGTACATGTAACAAGTATTTATAGATCTGTTAGGTAATTACGTGCTTTTAGCTCTTTATTGTTAGATTGTATCATGCGGTGGATTGATCTGGCAGTAAGGAGTGGTGTAAATTCATAGCGAGTGGTATCATGCGGTGGATTAGCTTGCTTGGGTTTATACTCGACGGGTTTATGAAGGCTAGACGTGCGGCGTACTAGTTGGAGTAGCCTATGCATGTGTTGTTTAGTAGATTTATATTTATAAGTTACTTATCCTTACTTATTAGTGCTTGATGATGCTTTAAACTCCGAGATGTAGTTTGATATGCTTTGATAATTTAATCTTGTTCAAACATGTCTTCTTTTACACGCATTCGGCAGTTCGAGTTTTATTCATGTCATTCATGTTACATTAGCCGAATGAATTGCAAACTTGTTGGCGATAGCTTCTATAGCTATGTGTCGTCGTAAGTGGCTTCAGGGCCGTAAAGATGGAACTGTCTGGTCTCACCCGGCACGTTCCAGTTATGATCTTACCGTTTTATCCCTTGTCGACTTTCAGGTCAAATCGACTGGCACGCTTCCGGATTCAGACGCCCGGGCACCCGATTGAAGCTAGACTTTCCGGCTTGCTGTGTGTGAGACACAGTGCGCCACATTTTGTGTCAACACCGCTCAAGGCAGATTTTCTGGTGTCCAAACAAATTGGCACGCCCAGTGGGACATGGTTCTCCTCCCATCTTTGCTGCGCAAGTGGTCGTCGTCTTCATGTTCATGTCTTCTCCAATATGGTTGGGTGTTGTCATATGATGGTGCTATGTTTGATGTCTCACTTGATGTGAGACTCCTCGTAATATGGCCCAAAATTTCACCGAGGCTATTTTGGATGTCTCATTTAAGACTCCATGTACGATAGTCTGAATCTTCATTGGGTAGTTATTGTTTCTACCCAGTTTTATTTATGGTCCTCATATAGAGACCATGGTGGATTTAGTGAGCTAATCTACCGACAAGGACTAGGTCCTTGTCCACGCTGGGGGCAATTTTGCTTGCCATATTCTTTTTTTTAGAAAGGGCGACAAGAGCTTTGTCGCATTGCTTGCCATATTCCCATGGGGGTGATTTTGCTTGTCATGACGACGCAACTCACTCGACATCCTAGAGGTCGTGCACGTGCAAAGAAGTTCCTGGTGGAAACTCTAAGCGTTGAGCCCATGATTAGCCGCTGGGAAGCTCCACCAAGTCGACATAAGGACACACCTTGGCGCACACATCAAGCTGCTCGAGGTGTCCTGGCATAGGCAAGGCGTGGACCCCGTGGGATGGTGACTTTACCAGTTTGGTTGGCGAGTTGATGGCCCCGAGCTAGAGTCCATCGAGGACACCTGACGTGATCTTCGTGGTACGAGCAACGCGTTCCGGACCTACGTGGCATGGTGACTTCACTGACTCTTTTTTTTTAAACAATTGTGTAATTGCTCCCCACGCGTCCCGCATGGTGACTTCACTGACTCTGATGCTGAGCCGAGTCGACGCCATCGGCACCATCACCATGTACATAGGAGATGCGGCACCTGGGTAGCATCGACGCTGCGACTGGCCATGCATATGGAAGTCAGCAGCCTCCACGGCTTTGCACTTCGTCAACATGAGTGCCACGGCCACACGTGCTTGGCCGAGATGACAACGTGAAGAGAAGCCACTGCGGCAGCACACCAGCTCCATTTGAGACCACATAGCAAGTCTCTGGCCGTGGCGACCTTCCGGACGTCTACACGGAAGCACCGGCGACATGATGCCGTTCGGCCTCGCGCGCCGAACTTTCCCTGATGGAGCAACACGCCCATCGCCCAGGCAACAAGGAGCGGCGTCCTCACGCTTGGTTCCGTCACGCTGGCAGAAGTGAGCATGCTAGACACATGAATTGCGGTAAACGAGCTAGTTGTGGCCTTGCATGCATGAACGCTCTATAGTCACAAGCCAAGCTAACAAGGTGGGCATCCTGTGTGCGCCGTGTATGCTGTTGAGGTGGTTACTTAGCGACGACGGCTCGCTCCTACCACACGTCCATCCACCTTCAACACTGCTGGCTATTATAGTAGCCCAGTAAACTATAAGGCGACCTGAAGCGCTGCGGATGACGCTCCGACTGCTCCAAAGCGCCAAGACGGAGTGCTAAACTCCATCGAGCTCATTTGACATGTCCTCAGAGCGCGAGCAAGACGCAGGATGCCGTCGGACGATGGCTCCATCAACTTCGATGCCGAGAGACGATCTCCTATTGCAGGAAGTCGCGCGTATGGCAATGGCTCCAATACATGCTGACAGTGAAAGGTTGTTGCCAGCATATCCAATCTTGCCGGAGGCGCTAACAACATCAACACGGTGCAACGTGATGATGTGCATTTTCATTTTCAATGTGCTCATCACCGTGTACTAACATGTTCTTGTGCATTTGCATATGCTCATGCAAGCAAGGCAAGGGCCATATGTGCAATGCACACACACATGCTGCTACTAGCAAGCTGGTTCGAACATGTGTCGAATTGTATGCACATGTATGTTTGTGCTACCGTCAAAACAGCTGCACCTCGCGTCTCTTGGCGGTGATATGATGTTTTCCATCCACTGGATGGAGAACGAGCGCCGCAAGGAGCGCCCAAATGAACAGGTCGACGACCAACATGTACATGTACCCGGAGACCATCAATCGATGCCGGGGGCAACCGTCTGAGGCAAGAAGGTCGCGGTCGAGATGCACACATCCACTTCGGTAGCTTGACGGGTTCACTGAGAAGCCCCTGCTGGTGGGAACTCCATGGTTGAGCCCCTCACTAGTCGCTGGGGGAATCACCAACTTTGGTGTCAAGTCAACGTCCGACGACGGTGGACTCCGACGAGAGCGCATGATATGTCCCCATGGCGCAAGCATGACGCTAGCCCCATGTACATGGGATGGCGATCGACTTGACCAACTCTGATCCTGAGCCACCAAGCCAGACACCGCTGCGCAACGTGTATTCGCGGTCCAAGCGACGTACGTTCGTGCCCCTACGGTGCAAGGGAGATGCAAGGCCGGCAGGATGGCGACTTCGTCAACCATAATGTCGAGCTGCACACCACCAACTATTGACAAGCTGGCAAGCCGACGGATGTTGCGTGCTGTCCAAAGTCCAGAGGATGCACGTCAAGCACCAACCACAACTGCAAAGGAGGCTTGCTAGCAGCTCACTGTGGACATATCGATGTGTCCATACACATGCACGCATGCTTGCATGTACGGATAACATGTGCGTGCACTCACCGGCCTGTGTACATGTACAACGCAATGATGCTGCACGTACGTGCGCAATGACCAGCATGCTAAGCTAGTGCATCTCGCTGATGCAGTTCCACACGGAACCTGGCCCAACCATTATTTGAACACTAGCCAGGCTTCGAGGCCACTGGATGCACCGAGGAGTAGTAGATGTAGCGAGCGCTGTGTTGCTGCACTTATATCATGCTACTCTCGATGCTGTTGACTCCATGAGATGGCCATGACGAGGGACATGTCCATGCTCTACTAGCGCCCTGAGCAGCCACCGAGACCAGACTTCACAGATTTGTCGCCTTCACCAGAGACGACGCTGAGGTCCACAATGAGTTGGCGGCTTCGCAGCTTATCGCTGGGGCAACAGTGCAGTACACCTCCTCTGTCCCCTATGGAGCTGACAGCCTACCGGCGTCACCTTCCTCATCAACCGCATCAGGAACAACACATATCCTGACTCTCTGATTGATGCTGCTAATCCTCTAGCACACCACAACATCTCGGTGTCCAACGGTGCTGACAGCTTTCCAGCGTCAACTTCGACACCGACTCTGGGGGCGACACCAACCCTTTGTGGTCCACCATGGCGTCGATCGTTCTTCGACGTCATCTACGTCAACAACACGCTGGGAGCAGCACCTCGACTCTCCCCGGTGTCCTACGTACACCTAAACGTTCTACACGGCATCATCTTCTACATCAACAACACATTGGAGGCAACACAGCTCCCCGATGTCCTACACCGACGTTCATCCGGTGTAGTCTTCTACGTCATCAACACACTAGGGGTGTCGTCACACCTACCCCATTTGTGCGACGCCGATGGTCTATCGGCACGCCTTCGATATCGACAAATCCCGGGAGTAGCATCGTCACACCTCCCGGCTCATCTCCCATGCCAACGACATTTTGGCGTGACCTCGAAGAATGGCAGCACTAGGGGCAATAGTGCGCTTCTACAAGCATCGTGTCATGATCGACATCACCTCCGACATCATCGATTGATGCTCCACGTCGAAGGAGGTTCTTGAATTTTTTTGTTTATTTATCTATATATTTTGCATTTTTTTCACTCTCTCTCCCTAAGATGCTCAACGTGCACCTCTCATTGCACGTTTTGGTATCTTTCCATGGAGAGCAAACAAAAAAAAAAAAAACAATGGCTCTCTCAAACAGGTTGCAGCTGCAGTGGAAGGTTCGGCGGCCCTGGGACTGTGCCAGAAGGGCCGTGGGCAACAACCTGGCACATGGAGCCCACGGCAAGTCACCACCTCACGGGACACACGACGGACGCTAGGCGCGTCTCCGCTGGGGCCAGTGGGAAGATGGCTTGGGCCACTCCTAAGCAGCGAGGCGACCATGCCGCTCGCGCTTCCTGACATGGGGCGACACACACTCCAGGGAAAACCATTGAAGAAGAGCAAGAAAGGGCTACCTGGTGCAACACAGGTTGTGCCAAGTGTGAAGCCTCTTGGCACCCCGGAAGGTGACAACAAGGGACCATCAGAAAAACACACAACGCCAGCAAGGATTCCCTTTGTTCCACAAAGGTGAATGGCTACCCTCCAAGTTCCTCGGGTTGAGGCACTCCAAGTCCAAGCTCCTCGGGAGAAGACGCTTCAAGTCATCACGTTGAGGCATTTCAAGTTCATCAGGTTGAGCAAAAAAAAACTCAATCAATAAGCTCAACAAAGTTCAATCAACAAGTTCAATCGGCAAGCTCCATCGTCAAGCTCAATACCAATGGAAGACGGAGGTAGTCGTTCACCATCCTTGGCAAAAGTGTGGCGAATTCCATAAGCCGTTACCTAACACCAAACACCAGCGCAGCCATACCTACACCTCCGTGTTAGAGAGAGCGAGCGGTTGTGGTTCAACTCATGCAAGGGAGTCTAGAGCAAGAATTCCCTTCCCCAGCGGATACACCAAAGCAGAGGTCTAAACATTCAAGCACACAATGGGGCAAAATCGCGGGGGCCATGTTGCCATGGTTACGCAACGGCCCCTAATGGTCATGTCCCCCGGCTGTCCTATCTCAAGCTGCACATATAGCTAATACCAATGGGAGAGCCAACATTTAAAAAAATACTAAATAAAATCCTCTTGCATGCATTGATCATTTTTACATCACTCTCACATTACCCTAGCTATGTCGATTATCCGCAGACAAGCTAGTTGTATTTATTGTGGCGTTGCAGGTCCATCGTTTCGCTACAATTGGGAGCCATGATACGCGCCAGTGCGGCCAGCGTTGAGCGGTGAAACCCTTCAACCCGATGGACTACGCCACGTACACCCTTACAAGTGGAGGTCGGGTTGATAAACCACACTTTTGGGAGCCATGATGTTCGCCAGTGCGGCCAACGTTGAGTGGTGAAACCCTTCAACCCGACGGACTACGCCATGTACACCTTTATAAGTGGAGGTCGGGTTGATAAACTATCTTCGCCAGCTTACGTGACATTTACACCGCAAGGCGAAGATACTCAAGGGCGTTCGGTGAGCCAAGGCCACCATAAAGGACCCGATGGACACATCATTGGCCAATGCTAATTTATGGACCCAATGAAGCCCTACACAAGGCTTGTCGGCCAATGCGGCGACATGGCCCCGACGAAATGCCTACTACACGCTTGTCGGTAGATGCCACGACATGGCCCCGACGAGATGCCACACAGGGTTTGTCGGCCAATGCCACAACGGCTCCGACGAAATACCTACTACACGCTTGTCGGCAGACGCCACGACATGGCCCCGATGAGATGCAACACGAGGCTTGTCGGCCAACGCCACGACGGCTCCGACAAACTCCTACTACACGCTTGTCGGCAGACGCCACGACATGGCCCCGACGAAATGTGACAACACCCCGTTGGCCGATGCCGCAATGCGGCTCCAACGGAGTTCTACACCGTCTCGTTGGCCGACGCCGCAACGTGGCTCCAACGGAGTTCTTCTATCGCCCCGTCGGCCGATGCCGCAACGCGGCTCCGACGGAGTGCTACACTGTCCCGTTGGCTAACGCTGCAACGCGGCTCCAACGGAGTTCCACGACTTTCCGCTGGCCAACACCATGACATGGCCCGAACGAAAGTCTCTACACCCTGCCTTGGAGTCATTTCAATGCCACCCAAGGCCGAGGTAGTTTAGTTCACATGGTAGCATGTGTTTTACGTGCGCCAGTACAAGATGAGCTAAAAGAAAGGAAGCTAATAAGCAACCATGACGGCCATGCCATGAGATGCAAGTCATGCGTGCACATTTGTATGCACGTGGGCAGCCAACACGGCGCCTCTCTGGCCCAATGGTGTCGTCTTGCACCAAGATAGCGACCGGGGTGTTGCTGTGCCTCCGACGACAACCGAGCACACAGCCTCGATGCGGCTACATCATCACCTTGACTGTGGCCTCATGAACCTAAGCGTGTGCGCTGCCTATGATGAACGAGGCGACTTCAACACTGATCCCTTCAGAGGCAGATCAAGCCCCATAGCCCCAAGGGGGCGCCGCGACAGAGGCTAGCATCCATCCATCATCAACCGCGGCATGGGCCTGGAGCTTACGCTTGCGTCCAACATCAAGATGGCATCGGGCACGACAACGCCATCACAACAGCGATCTAACACAGCTGCCTCGTCGACGGGCGCTGCATCAACTTCGTGACCACTTCGGCAGCTCAGCATTTTGCTTGGCTGAGGCACTTCGATGGTGAAGTGGATAAACCTTATAGGGCGCTCATCATGTGGCTTCCACCAACCGCCGCAACACGACGATGTCAAGGTCAAGTGGCCAAGGCATGTGCTATCTCAGCTGGGCAACCCACCAGCTACCGGCGTATGTGTGCGTGCTGGCGGTCGACACCGACAGGTTTATCGTCTGCTGAACAAGACCCTGCCGAGCTGTGATGAAAATCACGCTTGAGCTAGGGAGAAATGGGTGTAACCGCATTTGTGCTACTCTTGTATATGTATGAATTAATTATAATAAAATGGGTTCGGTGAGACTCTGCCCAAAGAGTCTCGCAACGTGTACTCATGTGTACTATGTATACTGATGAGAAAGAGCTATCAAGTGTCGTTTTAGACCGTGCACTTACACGTTAGCTGATTAACTAAGGTTGTGCATATATGCATTGGCAGCCAACACGGCGCCTCGGCAGCCCAATGGCGCCATGATCCTGCGCTAAATGGCATCCTTGGCGTGGTGCGTTGCTGCTCTAGCCACCGCAACGGAGGACACGCCAAGATGATATCAGGGGGCACAACATCCTCACAATGAGCACCCTGCAGCTCCGTCCAGTGGGCACTCTGCATCAATGCCTTGACCAGTCCAGCAGCTCGGCGGCTCGCTCGAGCGCGTCAAATGCTTCCACCAACAACTCCAACGACGAGCGCAACGATCAAGCAACCGGCAGCCATCTCAGTCTTGGATGCGTCCTGCTTCTTTGTGCTCGTCATAGGGAAGCTCGGCAAGCTGGTCGCCACGATTCTCACTGGCCCCTGGAGTTGCAGGCGCCGGCAACGTTCGGTGCAGCAACTCGCGGCAACCATCCGCACATCGACCCATGGCACTAGTTCACATGGTGGCATCACATATATATGCACCAGTTTGTTGAGCTAAAGAAATCAGCTAATCGATTAGCATGTATTAGTTGAAGCATAAGGTTTTTTATAAGAAATAGAAGGGAGCACAGATGGTGCCCAATATTCATGTAAAACTAGTTGAATTCCCGCGCGTTGCTGCGGCACTTGTTGAACAAATTTTAAGTTGAACTCTAATGTAAAATTATATTAAATTATAGTCTAGTTGTGCAAAAGAATATACCTGCCTTGTTTATCACAGAACAAAAAGGTGATGAAATATTTGAAGTACTTGAAGACATAATTTAACAACAACGCTATGTGAGTGATGCTAGATCTAGGGAAGAAAGAAGAATATGTACAATCACGCATGTGAACAACATGAGCCATAATTGATTCCAGAAACCATGGTATCAACTATGGTTTTCAAAAAAAGGAACCATGATAAGAAGAATTTGTGCATTAGTGTTGTTGTACTTGATTGTCTACACTCTAGAGAGCTTATGGATTGCATGGCCTTTTGCGAAGAAAAAACTTTGATTTCTGAACGTATGTTACCGTCCTTGACAACCACATCAAAAAATATGATGAGTTAATAGTATGAGTTAGTTATTCATGAGAATGAGTGAAAAACTTCTAAATAAAAATAATGAAGATGCAAATGGGAAATGATTCATGGGGAAAAACAAAACACTTCTAAATAAATTAGTAACAAACATGCACGTAATAATCTTCTAGAAGTAAAGCTAGATAAAAATGTAAGAAAAATACGTAAGTACCACAACGACCACTCCACAGTGTCCTCGACCATCTCAATCTCTGGCGACGCCATGGGCCGGCCGGGGGTATCATGCTTCATGCAGCCTCGTGGTATTGGGTCGGACTCTGGAGGCAAGATCTACCTAGTGGCAGCCGAGGACAATAGGGGCACCACGGTGTGTGAAGAGGTGAGTGCCGCAAGATGGGGCCGTCGCCGCACTCCTCCATCTCATGTCAGCAATCCAATCTGTGTAGCGAGAAGGAGGGCGATGTGACGATGTTGGTACCCAGCGAGGTGGGTAATAGGAAATGGTAAATTAAATACTAAAATAGGATTTGGAGGAAACGCAAATGGAGGAAGGTGAATAATTGGATGATTATAGTGGGCGAAAAATTCAGTGCATTATCATGTTGTGGGAGTTGCATTGTGCAAGCGTTTGAGATAGCATGCATGTTGCAGATAGGTGTCCCCGTTACCCTTCTCATCATGTCTTGAATGGCTAATCAGGTGCCCTTCTCAGTTTCTCAAAGGCCATGCGATGTGTTGGTGAATGCTGAGAGGAGACAAAGAGTTGGCAGCCACGCATGCATGCAAGAGTTGGACGATCAGAGGTGAAGGAATTCATGATGATCTAATGGCTGCAACTCTAGATGACGTGGCTTAACCAGGAGCAAGATTTGGAGGAAGTAAATGTTTAGTGGGTATGAACTATATAGTATATATAGATTCATGAATTGAGTTCAAATTTGAAGGCACTATCAAAATCCAAGGCTGCAGTTAGTACAATTATTGCGCCGTCTCAGTCGAAAATTGTATTTTCACCAAGTCGAGTTCGAATTTGCTCCGCATTCAAACTCAACTTGGTGGGGGGCATTTGTTTGATGAGATTTTGTACAATAATTTCTTAAATATGCGTATATGTTAAATATGTGCTATCAAGAGACATTTTGTACTTGATGAAGAGAAGATAAATAAAACAAAAGCGTATGTGCATGTGTATGTATCAACATGTGCTATTTGTATGAAGGAGAAGCAAGCTAATAATTATATATTGGCTTTGGATACATATATACATGTTGTGGGCTTTCGAGTGCTACAGGATCATGCATATGTATGTACTCATCCGTGCAAGCAATCAAGCTAAATAGAAGCAAGCAAGCTAGCTTGTGTACTTCTTCACGTATATATCTTGCTTCCTTCCAAATTCAATAGCTAGCGCTCCATGTCGCTGGGCCTACACGTCATGGGCTGCCTTGGAAAGCTGCTAAGTAATCCCGGTGTTGAACGAAACACAAATGCCGTGTATACGTCCACATACACGCACCAAACAAATATATCAACCGGAGGATAACCATCACGGGCAGATAAGCAAGTGTTGGGGAGAGTAACCTCCGCTAGGACCCTCCTACTTAGCTCCGCGGCCCTAGCAAGGGCCAAGACGTGCAAATGAATCGAGCAACTCTGGATAACCTTCGCCGGTGTCTTCTCATCAATGGCGAAGGTCGTCTAGCTCCATTCAGCAATTCGGCGGAGGTATGTCTAACCTTCGCGTCCGTGTACTTCAATTCTTTTGTCGCGCAGGTGTACGACAGTTCAATGGAGTCTGCCAAAGACCTCCGCTATGAGCAAGGCTTCCGAACACCTTCGGAGCAGTTGTTCAGCCGTCCAGGGTCTGAGGCAGTTGGAGACCTCCGGATGATCGCTCACAAGGTTGACACGGGGTGACGCCGAGGGCCCGACGCGTGGTGGCAGCAGAGGGCGACATGTGGAATCCTCGAAGACACGACACGTGGCGCTTCAGGATAGGGTTAGAAGAAGATGCTTCTAGTTTTACAATGTACCAAAGTGCCCTTGTTGAGGCCCACTTGTAGTGAAATAAGAGTTAAAACCCTAGTGTAAAAAGCCACATGACCCTTGGTATGGCCTATAAATACCAAGGATATGGCATGTGTAAGGGGGGAGCTTGGACATTTTTAGTTCCAATTAATGCAAAATCCCAAGGGGGTTCCATGGACACTTGACTCACTCACCATTTGTTTGAGCCCCACTCTTTGTCTGGGAAACCTTCGCCCTCCTCCTCCGGACCCCGGCGAAGGTAGGGGGGCAAGTGTTTATACCAACAGTTGGCGCCGTCCGTGGGGTTCGAACAAAAGAAACAAGCCATGGCCCCAAACCTCAGCGAACTTTCCTCAGCACAGGGAGCCAACGCGGACCCAACCCTCGCCGGCGGAGGTGTCGTTCCGCCAAATCCCTTCTCTGAGCAACCTCCGCTTGAGCAATCTGCAAACTTGGCAGTTGACACCAACCCAGACCAAGTCGGGTCCGGAGGTCGGTAGCGAACTTTGGTGGTCCGGGACATCATTGTCCAGCCACACCCTCACACCTCCGGAGATGGTATCGGCAACAGATCAACGACCGACAGTGAGGCCTCAGAGGAAGACAAATTGACCAGGCATCTCGAACAACTTCAAGAGAACATCCTCGCCGGTAAGAGGCACCTAGAGCAAATCAACAAAGAATCAAGAGCGGCAACCATCCGGTGCAGGACAGAGGAAGCAGAAGCAGAGCTTCGCCGCATCGAGCAAAGCATCAGAGCAGCTGAGGCAGGTGCGGAAGTAAGGAATTACAGAGACCCGGTCCTCCCTGTGTGCCTCCCAGTCGCACAACCTCCGCTGGAGCAACAGCAAGACCCCCACCCACCACGCCCGGAGCCGGACCTCCGCGCCAACATCCTACCAGGCGGCCGCTGGCGGAGGTGCTCTAGAGCCAAGAGCCGCGCCGCGGGTCCCGCATTATGACTCCAAGTCCCCTTTGTCATATGACCTTCAGACCATCGAGTGGCCCTAGGGTTTCGCCATGCAGCATCTACCACGATATGATGGCACCTACGAGCCACGCCAGTAACTAATGTCTTATGAAGCTGCTGTTTCAGCTGTCGGAGGTGACGAGGACATCATGGCCAAGGCTTTCGTGATCGTGGCCAGAGATATCGCTCAAACTTGGTACAGCAACCTCCATCCAGGATCTATCCGATGCTGGGATGACCTTCGCGAGAGAATCTGCACAAATTTCAAAGGTGTCAGCCGGTCCACGGCCAAGGCGGCTACCCTCCTCAATTGCAAGCAAAGAGTTGATGAACCATTACAAGATTGGTGGAAAAGATTCGTCAACACCAAAAATCACACCCCCGGTGTCACGGATGAAGTTATGATTTTGGCAGTAACAAGTTGCATCCAGCCAGGACCATGTTCATCGAAACTATCAAGAAGAGAACCGAGAACCATCGCTGAGCTATATGACATCATGGAAAAGCAAATCAGAGCAGATAACAATGAACGCGTCAAGTCTCAGTCGTCCCAACCTCTGCATCGACAGCAAAGAGAACGCAATACAAACCCTCGCAACGACTACCCTCGCATCGACATGGGAAACGTTAACGCTATTGATGGCAGTAACGATCAGCAGGCTCGGCAAAACCTTCGCCAGCCCAGACAACCTCCGCCGCAGGGTGACAGATGACTGACCAACTCAGATCAGCAGAGACAGCAACCTTCGCAGCTGTTGGCAGTCCTTAACTCAGATTTATATCCACCAACTATAGGTCATTATGGGGGAAATAAATATTTTATGTCACATATATCTTTACTATTGACCTAGTTCCACCTGTGCTTGGAGAAAATATTGTTTTGCGTAATATATACCAAGTGCAGGAATTTCTGGAATAAAAAGTACGCTTTTCGAAAGGCGTAAAACGAGCTAGAGAGCAAGTGGGCCATTTGGAGGCCACATGGGCCAGAAACACCAGCATGGATGCAGCCCAGGAGGTGGCACGGGCCCACTGGCCCAAGTCGGTCAGGGGGGCGGCGCCATCCAGGCGCGGGCGCGCCTGGGGCGCGGCCGCGCCCCCCTGGCCGACCTGTGGGCCCGGCCAAAGGCGGTTGCCTCCTGCCATCTGAAAAAGGACGGTTCCGCTGGTGGTTTTGACTATAGTACCCCCGAACCGCCTCCAGCGCCCTATTTAAGAAGAGGAGAGGCCCCCCACCTTCACACACACCATTTGGAGCCATCTCTACACCTCACACTTGTTCTTTAGCATTAGTGTTAGTCATTTGGAGCTAGGCAAAGCTACTTGGAGAATTTGTCTCCAGGAGGAAAAGCTACACCTTTGGTATAAATCTATGGAGCGTTCTTTCTTAGTCAAGTTCTCATTACATTTATATAGTCGTGCATATGAACTAGAGTATAGTCTAGTACACGATATATTCTATGATCAAGAACTAGGCCATAGCTCTTGTGAGAATTGTTCATCATGTTCTACATTGTTCTTCATCGTTCATATGTTTTACTTGTTTAGATTAGAGTGTAGAAGAGGAATAGCGGTTCGATGTGCCTTCGGGCTTGCCTATGTTCTAGCTCGTCCATCCGTAGGGTGGGAGTCCTGGGGGGACGTAGGTAGCTCCTTAGTATGCGGACGTGGTGTCCGGGTGCGAGGGAACCTTCGGATATGTCGGCATGCCACGGTTGAGGTGGTAGGCGGCAGGTGGTGACAGCCCTGTCCGTCCTTTGTAATCCCCCACGTTCGCATGTTGAGTAGGAGTTAGTAAATGCCGCCATCGACTGGCGGACCAGTTGCCGCGGTCTCCCCATATTCCTGGTCTATAGTCGAGTCTTGACTTGTATAACATGTGGAATTAGCTGTTCTAGCATTGACTATATAGGACCTGCCTGCTCCGCGTAGCTTATTCTTTATTCTTTATTTTATCTTTATTCCTTTGAGGTTGCTCTAAGTGTGTGTCCACTATCCAAACTACCGTATGATTACCCCTGTATAGCACATTGGTCAGTTTCTCCTCATGCTAGATATCGTATTCATACCCATGCTAGAATACTTGACTACCCCATGCCTTCCTTTGGGAAAATATAAATAACGATACCCCGAATACTTCCGGGTGAAATGTCTGCGACGATAGATCCGTGCGCTTGCGGATATTTATCTTCTAGGATGTGATCTATCTCCGGCAACACTCGCGTAGTTGCTAGAACCGGTTTCTAGTAATTATACCGAGTAAAGCCATTTAGCGTTTACGGCACTTGTTATCGAATTGGGCTCTAAGTCTATTTTGGTAATCGCGCTAAGAAATGCCAACAAGCATTTCTGGCGCCGTTGCCGGGGAAGGCTTGGAAGTTAAGGATCTAGCAGCATGGATGTGCATATGATATATGAAATGAGAAACGACAATGTCTATACAGGCTAACTTTTATGTTTTCTCCTATTGTGGATGAAAACAGGATAGTGCATGACCGGTTTCTCCCTGCCGGAAAATTACAACTCAAATCCGGAAGCACTCCTAAGGAGGAAGAGGACTCGTGCCCTTTCCTCTTCTGCTCCACCGACAGACAAACCAGTCACCACCGCTCCTACTACGCCGCACTCCATGGCCAAGTCCCTGCGCGAATTCTCCGTCCCCAATGTTGCCAACGTGCCCACTGGGCCCGCTGTCAACTTGGGAGACAAGAACTTCGAGCTCAGGACTGGGCTCATTACCATAGTGCAGGCAAGTTCATTCTGTGGACTGCCTAGTGAGGACGCCAACGCCCATCTTCAGCGTTTCTTGGAGATATGCGACACCATCGTCATCAAGGATGTCGCACCTGATGCAATCAGGCTCAGGCTCCTCCCTTTCTCCCTAGTGGGAAAGGCGAAGACCTGGTTCTACAAGGACAAGGCCGCTGTTGACACATGGAGCAAGTGCTCCACCGCGTTCCTCGCTAAATTCTTCCCCATGGGCAAGACCAATGCCCTGCGGGGAAGAATCGCCAACTTCCAGCGGAAGACCCGCCGGAACCCATCCCCGAGGCATGGGAGAGGCTCCAGAGTACATCCAGGAATGTCCTCACCATGGGATGGAAAGTTGGCTGGTGCTCCAGAACTTCTACAATGGGTTAACACCCATGTCGAAGGGGCACCTGGACGCCGCAGCTGGCGGCGCCTTTCTATCATTAACTGTTGACAGTGCTACGGCACTGATCAACAAAATGGTAGAAAACCAAGCTTGGGGGGAGGACCGCGCTCCCACCAAGGGACAAAAGGCATGCATACCGTGAAGGAGGCGGATATGCTTGCCGCAAAAATAGACCTACTCCCCGAAGAAGATTGACGGTGGTGCCATCAATGATGCATCCGGCACCGTCAACGCCATGGACGCTCGCATGACGTGCGAGGTCTGTGGTGAAGCTGGACACTCGGGGAATGACTGCCCCGAGACCCGTGAAGATGCCGCCTACCTCAACATTGGGTTTCGCCAGTAGCAAGGAGGAGGGAATGGCGGGAATAACCAGTCCCGTCCTCCATTCCAAGGTAATTTGAATTACGCCTCCAGGTTTAATTCGAATCAACCGTCATTGAAGGATCTGGTTTACGGCCAAGCCAAGATCAACGAAAATCTCACCAAAAAAGATGGTCCAAAATGACAAGATCTTGGAGAATATGAATAATAAAATAGAGGGCCTATCATCAGCAGTCAAGAACCAACTGAGCTTTAACAAGATGATAGAGACCCAGCTCGCCCAGATTGCCGCAGCGATCCCGACAAACACTGACACGAGCAGGATCCCGGGGCAACCCGAGGTCCCGCCCGAGTCAGTAAACATGGTCGCGACAGGGTTTGGTCACCCCTATTAAGCCAAGCAAGCTTGGGGGGAGAAATAAGAGCACCGACAAAAGCAGGTCGGTAAGTACTTTCTTGCTATTTGAAAAAAAAGAAGAAGAAGAAAAAAAAAAAGAGTAGATGAAAAAAAAAAAGAGAATAAAATAAAACTTCTTCTCGAAAAAAAAAAGAGAGAGAAGATTTTATTTAAAAAAAAAATATTTTTGAATGGCCGGGGCAAAATCACCAACGGCTAGCGCCAAGGGCTAGCCGTTGGCGCCCAACGGCCGAAACCGGGCAGCAGCGGGGCCCACCTGGGCGCGTGCGCGCCCGAGGCACGGCCGCGCCAGGCCTGCCAAGGTGGGGCCCGCGCCGGCGCCCAACGGCTCATAGCCGTTGGCCCTTCCCCTTGCTGCTGGTTATTCCGGCTATAAAACGAGGGGGTGGCCGGGGGGAGCAACCACCTCCCATTTCTCACACTCTCACTCTCCTCCACCTCCACTCCCCACACAACAAGCTTCCACAAGCAATTTTTGAGCAAGAGAGCAAGAGTTGGAGCTAGTCTCGGGTGTGGAAAATCAACCTCCACCAGTTCTTTCACACCCGAGAGCTAGCCACCGGCGTAGTCCGCCATGAGCGACTACAGTTCGTGGGGGTACGGTGAGGCCTCGAGCTCTTACCAAGGTGCCCCCTACGAGCCCGAAGTGGCCGAGGAGGCGGCGCCCGCAACCCCCGAGCCCGAGGGGATCTACGAGGTCGACGCCCCGTACCTTGACTTGGAGGGAGAGGAGGAGCTGCAGAGGTACCATCGCCTCAAGGATCGGCTCTTCAACCATACGATGATCTACGACGCCAACCTCATCAAGAAAATAGGTATGGACACCGACTTCAACACCGTCTGGAAGGCGGTTGGTTGGGAAAACTTCGAGCCCATCGATGAGCAAGGTTCGCGTCTCTTGACCATCCAGTTTCTTTGCACACTTGATTATGATGATGAGCGTATTTTCTTCCGTTCGTTTGGCACGGATTATTCTCTTACTTGGGGGGAGCTCGCTCCGTTGGGAATATGCCCTAGAGGTAATCATAGAGATGATGATATTCCGCTTGTATCCATGATATATAAAATATGTCCATTGAATATCCATTAAAGACAACTTGTATTGATTGGCAATTATGTGAATTGTTTGTGGAACTCTTTTACTTGTATGGTTATTCTATATTCGTCCCTGGTCGGAGTTCATGTGAGGACACACATGAATATTAGACTAGCACATTATTAGTTGATGACTATGTTTCACAAGTCATGGACATGGAGATGTCGAACTAATAATGTGGGCACATGTATGACATGTAGGCTGGACGACCCGACATGAGATTGTCTCTATACACATCATATACGTTATGTCCTTCGACTGAGATTGTTGTATGTACTCGAGATGTGTATCGACTTGCTTAGGGACCCGACAAACGCTACTCCGTCACCGGGTAGTTATAAAGGATGTCTTCGGGTTTGTCGAGAAGCATCTTTCGAGACATAGACAATCAAGATGGGACTTGCCCCTCTCTAATGAGAGTGATATCACTGGATCACTCAAGTGATTCGATCAACAAATGCATGGCCGTGCTTGGGTTAAGTGTTAACCCACGAGTTGAACCATATATCATGAGGCAAGGGAGTAACTTGTATATGGTCGTAGTGGTTCGTCTCCGATATGATCATTTGCGTACGCATAGGAGTTGTCATGCCTTGCTAGAGGCCGCTGTCGGCTATTGGGCGAATAGGAGTATTCGGCCCATGTCTATGTGTGCGTGAACCCATAGGGTCGCACGCTTAAGAGGCTGGAAGCCTAATTCGAGTTGGACTCGAATTAGACAAGGCTTAGGGTTTCTAATGCGTCTCTAATTCGGAAAGCACATGAGAGACACCTATATAAGAAGAGGGGAGGGGCGTGGCCAAACACACACAACCAATCCACGCCTTTGGCAGCCGCCGTCGCCCTCCATGCTCTCGCCTTCGCTCCTCGCGGACCTAGCAGTCCGGAGGCGCATCGCTTCTCCCTCGTACGTGTGTGATACCTCGGAGGTGCTGCATCTGGAGCACGAGGACGAACCGCACGAACCGCAAGTGGTGGGAGGAGTTGCTGGATGACCACGCAACTGCACGGCACTGCTGCGACGCATTCGACTACATCGAGTCGTCTTCCGCTGCATCTGCGCGTCAAGTGGTAATCCCGTAACCTGTAACTAGTAGTAGATCCTGGGCGATGAGGTAGAAAAAGTTTTGTTTTCTGGCTAGCGTAGCACCCTCATAACCCTTCAGTGGTATCGGAGCTCTATACTGCGTTGTTATAGGTTCTGGATGTCGCATATGTGATATGCGTGGTTTTAGATGAGTCTCTGATCTTGGTTCATGATCTTGCCACGTTGGTCTTGTAACGATCTACTCGTACCGGTCGGAATTCCGCCATCCGAGTTAAGTGATACATGTAAATCCAATCACAGTGAGTTAGAGATCAATCAGATTGATCGAATTGAACCCTAGGTCAAGTGCCGAGCGCATGTGATGCGCGGCGGTGGCAGATTGGATCAGCCACCGGGCGCCGAGTTGCTGAGAAAAGTTCTGTTCGTAAAACAGCTGTAACTTTTTAACCGTAACTCGGATCGAGACGATTCTTAAACGAAAGTTGTAGAGAAAAAATTTTACATACACCCCAAACTGACTTTTCAGTTTGGCCCGAGCCAGATTTGCGAAAAACGCCTTGGAAGATAGAGTTTTTCGCGATTTACTTTTTGTAGTCGGAATCGGTTACCTCTGTTTTGCAGGTTTTGATGACTGGTATAGTCCTTATGTGTATGTGATGCATGTATGAACAATGGGCTATACCAAGTCATATCTGTGTTTATGCCGTTCTTACCATGTTCTACTTTCATATGCTATAATGTTTTTGTCTACATTCGTGCGGTAATGAAGTAGAACGACCCTCGCAATGTTTAAGTTTGTGCTCCCCAAACCTTGCACTTGTCGCTGTCTTGTACTATCGATGGTGGGTCTATGAAATTAGGGTGCCATCGATTTTCCTTGACTAGACAGGTTCGTATCGGATACTTACTGCATAAGGTTTGGTTGCTTAAACAAGGTCATCCTAACGGTTAGGGACCTTGGAGCATGAGAAGTTGGTAACCCAAGCATAGAGATGCTATCCAACAACAAGAGTCATATGCGATATGATTAGCAAAGAGTTGCTTACCGATCTATCATGTCTTCTAGCGGTGATGCTAAAGCTCACTAGTCGACTTGCTAGTTGTGGGTCTTGAATCACTAAGTTTCAATCGAGGGATATTGATTTTAGTGGGAGTAAATCATATTTGATATTATTTACTCTATCATGGATATTTTGTCTTAGTATTTTGCATTACTTTTGTTGTAGATTAAATGGCGTCTTCTAAGCAACCATTTACTTTGCGTTCGATTCTTGAGAAAGATAAGTTGAATGGAACAAATTATGCGGATTGGATCCGCAATCGAGAATTGTTCTCGGGGCCGAGAAAAAGGAGGAATATCTAGACGCCCCTTACCGATGAGCTCGATGATGCATCTCGCTGCTGATTTCATTCTCTCGTCTCGCCGCCTAGCTATGGGAACTTCATTGTGAACTACCATATGCATGGGGCGAGAGAGGGGCTTGAATGAGTTGTGTGGCATGCTGAAAACAGCAGAGGCCGACATTAAGAAGCAGTCGGTGGCCAAGTGTTGGCAGTCCCGAACAAGCCTAACTTTAAGAGAAAGAAGGGCTGGGAAGGAAAAGGGCAAGGCTAAAGATGAGATCTCCAAGCCAGCTCCGCCCGCCCCCAAAGCTGGACCACCGGCTGATGCTAAATGTTTTCATTGTGGTAAGAATGGCCACTGGAAGAGAAACTGCAAGCTGTACTTGGCATCCTTAGAGAAGGACGGCGGTAGTAAAGGTACTCCCGCTCATACGCTTGTTGTTTATGTTACAGACATCTTCCTCGCTAACTCTTATATCAATTCTTGGGTATTTGATACCGGATCGGTTGCTCATATTTGCAATACGATGCAAGGAATGATAAGAAGTAGAAGCGTGAAGAAAGGAGAGGTTGATTTCCGCGTGGGCAACAATGCAATAGTTGCTGCGTTGAACGTCGGGACGATGCAACTTCACCTGCCGTCAGGATTTGTCATGGAATTGAATAATTGTTATTTTGTTCCTAGTCTAAGTCAAAACATTGTGTCACCTTCATGTTTGATGAAGGATGGTTATTCATTTGCGAGTAAAGACAATGGTTGTGTTATCTCAAAGAATGATATGTTTGTGGCTTTTGTATCCATTGTGAATGGATTATTCATTTTAAATCTTGATGATGCACCTGCGTAATGTTAATGCTAAAAGGCCTCGGCTTAATGAGTTAAGTCCTACATATATGTGGCATTGTCGTTTGGGTCATATAAATGAAAATCGCATGAAGAGGCTCCATGATGATGGACTTCTAACTTCGTTTGATTTTGAATCTTACGAGACATGTGAGGCTTGCCTTTTAGGCAAGATGACCAAGACGCCTTTCTCGAGGTTTTCCCGAGAGAGCGTCTGACTTATTGGAACTAGTACATAGTGATGTATGTGGACCAATGAGCACGACAGTTAGAGGCGGTTTTCAATACTTCATAACTTTTACGATGACTTTAGTAGATATGGCTATGTCTACCTAATGAAGCATAAGTCCGAAACATTTGAAAAGTTCAAAGAATTTCAGAATGAAGTAGAGAACCAACGTGGCAAGAAAATTAAGGCTTTGCGATCGATCGTGGAGGCGAATATTTGAGTCATGAGTTTAGCAATCATCTTAAGAGTTGCGGAATTGTTCCACAGCTTACGCCACAGGAACGCCATAGAGAAATGGCGTGTCTGAGCGGCGTAATCGGACTTTGTTGGACATGGTTCGGTCTATGATGAGCCAGTCGGACCTACCTTTATCGTTTTGGGGATATGCTCTAGAAACAGCCGCTTTCACATTAAATAGAGTACCATCTAAGTCCGTAGTTAAGACACCATATGAGATATGGACTCGGGAAGAGTCCTAGTTTGTCTTTTCTAAAAATTTGGGGTTGTGAGGTTTATGTCAAACGGCTTATATCGATAAGCTAACACCCAAATCGGACAAGTGTTTTTTCGTGGGATATCCAAAGGAAACTTTAGGATATTACTTCTACAACCGCTCGAGAGGGCAAAGTGTTTGTTGCTCGAAACGGTGTTTTCTTAGAGAAAGAGTTTCTCAAAAGAGAGAAGAGTGGACAAAAGGTGTATCTTGAAGAAGTTCAAGATGAGCCGGTCGAGAAGGACTCTACGAGTGATGCTAATGTAGCGAACAAGTTGAGATGCCCGTGGCCACGAAACACCTCCACAACCACGAAGATCGGCAAGACTTCGCGAGTTGCGTGGGGATCTGTTATTGTTGGACGATGACGAACCTGCAACATACGCGAAGCTATGATGGACTCGATTCCGAGCAATGGCGAGTGCCATGAGATCCGAGATAGATTCCATGGGAAATAATCAAGTTTGGAACTTGGTTGACCCGCTCGATGGTGTTAGACCCATCGAGTGCAAATGGATCTATAAAAAGAAGAAAGATATGGACGGAAATGTTCACGTCTATAAAGCTCGACTTGTCGCAAAGGGTTTTCGGCAAGTTCAAGGAATTGACTACGACGAGACATTCTCTCCGGTAGCGATGCTTAAATCTATCCGGATCATTCTAGCAATAGCTGCCTATTTCGATTATGAAATTTGGCGAGATGGATGTTAAAACAGCCTTTCTAAATGGAAATTTGGAAGAGGACGTGTATATGATACGGCCCGAAGGTTTTGTTGATCCAAATAATGCTGGAAAAATATGCAAGCTTAAGAAATCTATTTATGGGTTAAAGCAAGCATCTCGGAGTTGGAACATTCGTTTTGATGAGGTTGTCAAAGGGTTTGGCTTCCGTCGGAATGAAGAAGAGCCTTGTGTTTACCAAAAGGCTAGTGGGAGCGCTGTTGTATTTCTAATCTTGTATGTGGATGACATACTATTGATTGGGAATGACATTCCTATGTTGCAATCTGTAAAGACTTCACCGAATAATAGTTTTTCTATGAAGGATTTGGGAGATGCAAAGATACATCTTGGGCATTAAGATCTATAGAGATAGGTCGAAAAGGCTAATAGGATTATGCCAAGATACATATATTGACAAGGTGTTGAAACGATTCAACATGGAGCAATCCAAGAAAGGGTTCTTGCCTATGTCACATGGTATGCGCTTTAGCGACAAGCAATGTCCTTCATCGATGAAGAGCGCAAACGCATGAGTAAGGTTCCATATGCTTCGGCATCGGTTCCATCATGTATGCCATGATATGTACTCGCCCGAGATGTCTCATATGCTCTAAGTGTTGCGAGCGGTACCAAGGCAATCCTGGTGAGAGTCACCGGACGCCGGTTAAAAACATCCTTAAGTACTTGAGAAGAACAAAGGATGAGTTCCCGATCTATGGAGGTAAGGAAGAGCTCGTTGTAAATGGTTACACCGATGCTAGCTTCCAAACTGATGTAGATGATTCACAATCTCAATCAGGTTTCGTGTTCACGGTAAATGGTGGTGCAGTAAGCTGGAAAAGTTTCAAGCAGGAGATAGTGTCCGATTCTACAACAGAAGCCGAGTACATTGCGGCTTCGGAAGCTGCAAAGGAAGGTGTTTGGATGAGGCGTTTCCTCATTGATCTTGGTGTGTTTCCTAATGCGGCTAGCCCATTGAATCTACATTGTGATAATAATGGGGCGATAGCGCGAGCTAAGGAGCCAAGGAATCACCGAAGAACAAACATGTACGGCGGAAATTTCACCTCATTCGACGGTTCATCGGTGAAGGTGAAATTAAAATGTGCAAAATACATACGGATTTGAATGTAGCAGATCCGTTGACAAAGGCTCTTCCACAGCCTAAGCATGAGGCGCACATAAGGTCTATGGGGATTAGACATATTAGAGATTAACTCTAGTGCAAGTGGGAGACTTGTTGGGAATATGCCCTAGAGGTAATCATAGAGATGATGATATTCCGCTTGTATCCATGATATATAAAATATGTCCATTGAATATCCATTAAAGACAACTTGTATTGATTGGCAATTATGTGAATTGTTTGTGGAACTCTTTTACTTGTATGGTTATTCTATATTCGTCCCTGGTCGGAGTTCATGTGAGGACACACATGAATATTAGACTAGCACATTATTAGTTGATGACTATGTTTCACAAGTCATGGACATGGAGATGTCGAACTAATAATGTGGGCACATGTATGACATGTAGGCTGGATCGACCCGACATGAGATTGTCTCTATACACATCATATACGTTATGTCCTTCGACCCGAGATTGTTGTATGTACTCGAGATGTGTATCGACTTGCTTAGGGACCGACAAACGCTACTCCGTCACCGGGTAGTTATAAAGGATGTCTTCGGGTTTGTCGAGAAGCATCTTTGCGAGACATAGACAATCAAGATGGGACTTGCCCCTCTCTAATGAGAGTGATATCACTGGATCACTCAAGTGATTGGATCAACAAATGCATGGCCATGCTTGGGTTAAGTGTTAACCCACGAGTTGAACCATATATCATGAGGCAAGGGAGTAACTTGTATATGGTCGTAGTGGTTCGTCGATATGATCATTTGCGTACGCATAGGAGTTGTCATGCCTTGCTAGAGGCCGGCCGTCGGCTATTGGGCGAATAGGAGTATTCGGCCCATGTCTATGTGTGCGTGAACCCATAGGGTCGCACGCTTAAGAGGCCGGAAGCCTAATTCGAGTTGGACTCGAATTAGACAAGGCTTAGGGTTTCTAATGCGTCTCCAATTCGGAAAGCACATGAGAGACACCTATATAAGAAGAGGGGAGGGGCGTGGCCAAACACACACAACCAATCCACGCCTTTGGCAGCCGCCGTCGCCCTCCACGCTCTCGCCTTCACTCCTCGCGGACCTAGCAGTCCGGAGGCGCATCGCTTCTCCCTCGTACGTGTGTGATACCTCGGAGGTGCTGCATCTGGAGCACGAGGACGAACCGCACGAACCGCAAGTGGTGGGAGGAGTTGCTGGATGACCACGCAACTGCACGGCACTGCTGCGACACGTTCGACTACATCGAGTCGTCTTCCGCTGCATCTGCGCGTCAAGTGGTAATCCCGTAACCTGTAACTAGTAGTAGATCCTGGGCGATGAGGTAGAAAAAGTTTTGTTTTCTGACTAGCGTAGCACCCTCATAACCCTTCACGCTCATCATCTAGGCTTTCACTATAAGTGTGCACTCAAGCTAGATGCATCTATCCCTGGTTTTGATCGCAATTCTTTTTGGGAGAAGATTTCGAGTAGGGTAGAAGTTGGACCTTTCAAACCCCTGAACACTCAGATCCAACACCCTACCCTTAGACTCATGCATCGCTGGATTTCCATGACTTTGTTTCCTGCTGGCAGGACTAGATGGGTGCATTCTGTAGAACTTAAGCTTCTTTATGCCATAGTTCACAAGTTCAAGGTCGCTCCTGTAAAGGAGATGTGCCTTCACTGGCTAGACATGATTAAGAAGTCTTATGCTATCGATTGCACCTCTCTTGTTACTCGCATTGCCAATGCCGTAGGAGCACTAGATGGTAACGATGTTGAGTACATTCCCCTTGATCGGCCGATCTGTGATTTGTGTGCCCTAACCCAAGGACACACTTTGAAGACCGATGGGAAAGATCGTATATGTTTCTTCTTTGCCGGTTATGTAAATAAGATTCGGTTACCTAACCCGAATCTCTATTTATATAACTGTGATGTGCTCACCTTTGATTTGAAGACTACGAAGAAGCACGCAGGGAAGAACAGATCCCGAGAGCCACCGAGGAGGAGCCGAGGCTTATGCACGCCCGACTCCCCGCTCGCCCGATGCCCCTGCACGCCTCCCCAGCAGTATGGTTATGGTGGATGGGAGGCCTACCAGGGCTACGCAGGCTACTCGGGGTGGGAGCAGTACCCCCAGCCGGCACAGACCGCTGAGAGGGCATGGTCCGAGGCAGGGACCGACGAGTGGGAGCGACAGAGGCGGTACACTGTCGACTCGCCACCACCAGAGCAGGAGCCGACGTTGGCCTCAGTCAACGCCCGCATTGGACAGCTGCAGATCCGGAAGAATGACATCGAAACACCCTGGCGGCTTCATGCGATCGACGACCCGGTGGCGCAAAGCGGAAGACGCGGCAGGGTTCGACGCTCTTGCCGAGAGCCTCCGCATCCAGAGGAGCAGAGGGCCTATTGGAGGTCCTAGGGATACAACCCCGGGCCATGAGCTTCGGGATAAGCTTGGGGAGGACCCCCAATTGAGGTACCTGCATTGCATATTTAAATTCTCGTAATTTTATTTTTTCTTTATTTTAGCATGTTTAAATTCAAGTTTCTTGCATGGAAAATTTCAAAAAATATATATATATTTTTATTTTTTTTTATAATTCCATTCCATATATGTGCTATGAAATGTTTAGTTCCACCCATGTTGAAATGATTGGTTGCTCTGTTTTTATGTCTCGTTTGTACTTGTCTAAAATAGAGTTTTCTCTAATATTTGGGTTCATCGGCTTTACATTATCATGCTCTAGAAACTTGATTTAGTGGGTTGCATACAATTACTCTCATCTAGGTTATTGCGCGATATGATATAGTGACTTAGACCACAGCAATGAAACGTCCCCTTGAGAAAACCTGATGTCCGGAGTCTTTTGTTTCAAAAATTTTCAAAAACAATAGTTTCTCAGTGATCGCGAAATACCCACCAGAGCCATATGATCCATCCATGGAATAAGAACCTTCTTACGCTACTTGTTCGTACATTGAGTTCGGTCGAATTGTTACCGACGTGAGATTATGACTCTACACCCATGATTGAGATCCACTTGCACCCACCAAATAAAGCCAACCCTTACACTGGGAGTTGCGCACAACATGCGCCCGACCACCATCCGCCGGCTCTTACACTGAGAGTTGCGCACCATTTTTTTCAAATGCCGACCCTTACCCTAAGGATCGTGCACCCCTCTCTTGTAGTTTACAAAATTCTCCATGCATTGTTCATCATGACATCCCTCTCCACCCCATCATTTCCATCAATAAAGTTTTGGGCTATGTTCTTAGTCGAAAAAAAAAGTGAGAGAAAAGAAAGAGGGAAAAGAAAAAAAAAGAGAGAGAGATTGTTATAGTTAGAAGATTTATCACTCTTATAGGCAAACGGGAAAAGTCTTAGATCCCCGTTCAAAAAAAATGAGAGAATAAATTTAGTAGTTTGATAGCCCATCATCTCTTCATATCATTCTTCAATAAAAGAGAGCATGTCATGATGCATGGAGACACAAAAATACCACAAAAATTAGGAATCATCTTCCATTCCATCCACACACTCGCACATCTCAATCAAGGTGTATAGCTTAATCTCCGTAAGGTTCAATCCTTGACCTTACAACATATGTGATACAAGTATGCCCACTTACATACCTACCCAAAACTCCACTCTCAGCTTTAGTGGTAGGAAGAAGGCAATCTGAAAATGCCTTTGGTGAGGTTACTATACACTTTTGAGCGATCGAGTGGGTCATTTGAGGAACTTGGTTTATTTATAAAAACTTACAAAACCTCCGGACTGAAAGTTAATCTTGGGACGAATGAAAAACACCGGTCTTTGGAACTGTTCTATTTTGCAATCACCCAAGACTTGAGAAAAAATTAGAAGCCCCACTCCATCAGGAATCATAGAGTAGATACAATTGCCGATTTATCCAAATAGCAGTAGAACGCTCTCTTTTAGCTTGTACACTTGAGATATAATCGGCATCGTAGCAACCCCACGATCAACAACCCAAAGCAAAGACTTTCTCGGACGAGCAAGGGGTAAGCTTGGGGGATCTTGTTGGCGGTCCTTAACTCAGATTTATACCCGCCAACTATAGGTCATTATGGGGGAAATAAATATTTTATGTCACATATATCTTTACTATTGACCTAGTTCCACCTGTGCTTCGAGAAAATATTGTTTTGCAGAATATATACCAAGTGCAGGAATTTCCGAAATAAAAAGTACGCTTTTCGGAAGGCGTAAAATGAGCTAGAGAGCAAGTGGGCCATCTGGAGGCCACATGGGCCAGAAACACCAGCATGGATGCAGCCCAGGAGGTGGCACGGGCCCACTGGCCAAAGTTGGTCGTGGGCGGCGCCATCCGGCGCGAGCGCGCTGGGCGCGCCGCGCCCGGCCGACCCGTGGCCCGGCCAAAGGCGGTTGCCTCCTGCCATCTGAAGAAGGACGGTTCCGCTGGTGGTTTTGACCATAGTACCCCCGAACCGCCTCCAGCGCCCTATTTAAGAAGAGGGGAGGCCCCCCCACCTTCACACACACCATTTGGAGCCATCTCTACACCTCACACTTGTTCTTTAGCATTAGTGTTAGTCATTTGGAGCTAGGCAAAGCTACTTGGAGAGCTTGTCTCCAGGAGGAAAAGCTACACCTTTGGTATAAATCTATGGAGCGTTCTTCCTTAGTCAAGTTCTCATTACATTTATATAGTCGTGCATATGAACTAGAGTATAGTCTAGTACACGATATATTCTATGATCAAGAACTAGGCCATAGCTCTTGTGAGAATTGTTCATCATGTTCTACATTGTTCTTCATCGTTCATATGTTTTACTTGTTTAGATTAGAGTGTAGAAGAGGAATAGCGGTTCGATGTGCCTTCGGGCTTGCCTATGTTCTAGCTCGTCCATCCGTAGGGTGGGAGTCCTGGGGGACGTAGGTAGCTCCTTAGTATGCGGACGTGGTGTCCGGGTGCGAGGGAACCTTCGGATATGTCGGCATGCCACGGTTGAGGTGGTAGGCGGCAGGTGGTGACAGCCCTGTCCGTCCTTTGTAATCCCCCACGTTCGCATGTTGAGTAGGAGTTAGTAAATGCCGCCATCGACTGGCGGACCAGTTGCCGCGGTCTCCCCATATTCCTAGTCTATAGTCGAGTCTTGACTTGTATAACTTGTGGAATTAGCTGTTCTAGCATTGATTATATAGGACCTGCCTGCTCCGCGTAGCTTATTCTTTATTCTTTAGTTTATCTTTATTCCTTTGAGGTTGCTCTAAGTGTGTGTCCACTATCCAAACTACCCTATGATTACCCCTGTATAGCACATTGGTCGGTTTCTCCTCATGCTAGATATCGTATTCATACCCATGCTAGAATACTTGACTACCCCATGCCTTCCTTTGGGAAAATATAAATAACGATACCCTGAATACTTCCGGGTGAAATGCTGCGACGATAGATCCGTGCGCTTGCGGATATTTATCTTCTAGGATGTGATCTATCTCCGGCAACACTCGCGTAGTTGCTAGAACCGGTTCTAGTAATTATGCCGAGTAAAGCCATTTAGCGTTTCTGGCGCTGTTATCAGAATTGGGCTCTAAGTCTATTTTGGTAATCGCGCTAAGAAATGCCAACAGCAGCCTCATTATTGCCATTTCTGTGGGAAAGGCAGCGACCATTACACCAAGCAATGTGTCTGGTACATCAAGGGGCTTGAATGCAGGGATGGTCAAGCTCCACCAGCTCCGCAGGCGGGAACAGTCAATCACACTCGCAGAGCAGCACCAAACCCCGCAACCGTAACCAGGGGTACAACCACAACCACCGAGCTCAGCAACCTCCATATCAACAACCAACATACTACCCTCAGCCAGCCTACGCTCAGGGCCAATACGTTCACAATCAGCAGCAGCAATACTACCATCGCCAAGCACAACAGCAGTACCAACAACCCCAGCCAATCGCTCAATAGGCTCAAGTGCAAGCTTTACCTCCGCCACCACCTCTACCAGCATTACCTCCGCCACAACCAGTCAAGGTCGAAGGCGAAGCACAGGGGGCACAGATCGCAGTCAACAATCCCACAGCCACCTACGGGGTCATCATGGCAATATCCGGAGGTTCAGGCGAGGATCACGGCAACAAAAGGCAGCGCAGAGAGCACTTTCGCCGGGTCAACCATGTAGCCAGCGAAGGACCACACAGAAATGACCATTGGTCTCATATTCCCTTGACCTTCAACAACTCAGACCTCAAGCTCAAGCAATATCCATAGCGATGGTCATAGAAACAAACATCGCAGGTTGGACAGTGAAAAAAATCCTTGTCGACAACGGCAGCTCCGCTGACATCCTATTTGCGTCTACCTTCGACGGCATGAAACTCGACAGAAATTCGCTACAGCCTGCAGGACATCCGCTATTTGGGTTCGGAGGTCAGCAGATCAGAGCGATCGGAAAGATCACTTTACCAGTGTCCTTCGGCAACAAATCCATCGCTCGCACGGAACACATTACCTTCGACGTGGTCGACATTCCGTATAACTACAATGCTATCTTCGGAAGGGGCACCATCAACCAGTTTAATGCCGCGATCCATCCCGGTTACCTTTGCATGAAAATGCCAGCGCCCGGAGGTATTGTGGCCGTCTATGGGGACCAAAACACGGCTAGAATAGCGGAGCAAGCAGCCACTCCGGGGCAGAAAAACGTCCATTACCTCCAAGAAAAAGAGCAGAGACAGCAGTAAGAAGAGGAACGAAAGGAGCAACGAGAAACAGAGCCGAAGGTAGACGCAGCCTGGTTACCTTCGCGCGCACAGCCGGAGGAAGAGACAAAGAAGATTCAGTTGTTCCCGGACGATCCTGAAAAGAAAGTCATCATATCAGCTTCGCTAGACACCGAATTTGAAGCCTAACTTGTCCAGTTCCTTCATGATAACAGCGATGCCTTCGCATGGTTGGTCGGACCTCATTGGTGTAGATAGAAAACTCATTGAGCATTGCCTGAACGTCAGCAAAGATCATCCTCCAATAAAGCAAAAGCTCCGCAAGATGTTAGAAGAAAGGAAACAGGCCGCCAAGGCGGAGGTAGATCGCCTGCTAAAAGCGGAGGTCATTCACAGGGTCAAGTACCCAACGTGGCTTTCTAACGTGGTGCTGGTACAAAAGAAAAATCTCAAGTGGCGAATGTGTGTTGATTTCAAAGTCTCAACAAGGCATGCCCGAAGGATTGCTTTCCATTACCCAGGATAAGTACCCTCATAGATGCGGCAGCGGGTTGCGAACTCTTATCTCTGTTCGATTGCTTCTCTGGCTACCATCAAATCTGGATGAACAAAGACGATGAAGAAAAGACTAGCTTCATTACCCCCGATGGCACTTTCTGTTTCAGGAGAATGGCCGAGGGGCTTCGCAACGCGGGTCCAACCTTCGCCCGCATGACAGCAGAGGTCTTTAAAGACGACCCCACAGTCTCAGCTTATGTCGATGACATCATGATCCAGAGCAAACTCAGAACCAACCACATAGCCGACTTGGCAAGAACCTTCGACAAGCTCAGAAAGGCGAAGCTCAAACTCAACACAGAAAAATGCATCTTCAGAGTCAGCAAAGGGAAGCTTCTGGGTTGTCTTGTCTCAGCTAGAGGAATTGAAGCCAATCCAACAAAAATAGACGCAATCGTCTCCATGTCACCTCTAGCGTCAAGGAAATCTGCCCAGCGCCTGACCGGCCGATTGGCATCGCTCAGCAGGTTCATCTCGCGGTCCACAAAGTGAGGGTTGCCATTCTTCGAAGTCCTCAAAACCTACGAACCTTTCAAGTGGGGTCCGGCCCAGCAAGCTGCCTTTGACAGTCTCAAACAGTACCTGCTCAAGTTAACAACCCTCGCAAGTCCTGAACCTTCGGAACCACTACTGCTATATGTCGCCGCATCGCCCCATGCGGTCAGTGCCGTTCTGGTCAAAGAAACCCTCGAAGAGCACCAAAGGCGGCAGATCCCTGTTTACTATGTATCGGAGGTCCTCGAGGGCCCCAAGAAGCACTACTCGGAACTCAAGAAGGTCGCTTATGCGGTGGTCATGGCTGCAAAAAAGCTCAAGCACTACTTTTAGTGTCATCCTATCACAGTACCTTCGCAGTTCCCTCTGGACAATATCTTCAGAAACCCGGAGGCAGTGGGCAGAATTGCCAAGTGGGCTTCGCAACTCAGCGATTACACGCTAACCTTCGTCGGAATACACACGATCAAATCACAAGCTCTAGCAGATTTTATTGCGGATTGGACCCCAGATCCTCACAATAAGGCAGAAGATATAGAACCTCCGTGGACAGTACCGTGGATGGAGCATGGGGAGCTCAAGGGGCCGGAATTGCAGCAATCCTAATGTCACCTTCAGGAGTTCAGCTCAGATACGCCGCAAGACTCGAGTTTCAATGCACCAACAACTCCGCCGAGTATGAGGCCGTCCTTCTGGCTCTCACGAAGCTTCGCGCTCTCTCTGTGCGCCGAGCGGTCATCCGGACTGACTCTCAGGTGATCGCCGGCCACATTGAGAAAACTTTCAAGGCAAAAGACACGGAGCTTTCTTCTTGGGCATCACCACAAAGTCCATCCCTCGCAGTGAGAACAGGGAGGCAGATGAAATAGCGAAGGCTGCAGCTCAAGCAACACCATTACCTCTGGATGTCTTCTATGAGACCCTCGCAGCACCTGCGATCGCCTGCAACGCACCACATGTAAGGACGGTCAATATCATATCCAGCGAAGATTGGAGGGCTCCTATCATAGCTTACATCAAAGGATTCTATGAACCCGAATCGAAGGAAGAAGAAAAGAGAATGATTCAGAGAGCGCGAGGGTACAAGATCAAAGGCCAGAACCTTTACAAGGCTTCGGTCACTGCTCCTTGGCTAAAATGCGTCGCCACAAGCGAAGGTATCGCTATACTCAAAGAAATCCACCAGGGCATTTGTGGTTCACATAATGGCCCGCGGGCCCTAGTCGGAAAGGCATTCAGACAAGGGTTCTACTAGCCCACCGCCCTGTCCGACGCTTCCTTGCTGGTGCGCCATTGCGAAGGTTGCCAGCGGGCCGCCAACCATTCAAACAGACCCGGAGCTCCGACCACTCTGATCTTCCCAACATGGCCAATGCAACGCTGGGCCATGGACTTGGTCGGGCCCCTGCCGACCACTCCTGGGAAGCTCCGCTACGCGGTGGTAGCGGTGGAGTACTTTACCAAATGGATGGAAGCTCAAGCGCTTGCCACCATCACCTCCGCAACAGTACAAAAGTTCTTCTGGCAGCAAATCGTCTGTCGCTTCGGCGTTCCAAGGGATCTCACAGTTGATAATGGAACGCAGTTTGACAGCTTCGCCTTCAAAGAATTCTGTTTCCAAATCGGCACCAAAATCCACTTCGCTTCAGTCAGACATCCGTAGTCTAATGGGCTAGTTGAAAGGGCCAACGCAATCATCCTGCAAGGAATCAAAAAGAACCTCACAGACAAGCCACTGGGCAAATGGGCAGAGGAACTCATCACTGTAGTATGGTCTCACAACACCTCCGATGGCAGAGCCACCGGCATCACCCCATTCAAGCTGCACTATGGAGAGGAAGCTGTGCTCCCAGAAGAGCTCCGCCACGGGTCTCCAAGAACTACCTCCGATACCCCCACTCAAGATGAAGCACTCGACAAGGGCCTACTCGAAGAAGTAAGGTGCAAAGCGGTCAACAACCTCCACAGCTACCAGGCTGAAACCCAGAAGTGGAGAGACAAGAAGGTCTCGCCGTGTGACCTCCGCCAAGGAGACATGGTATTGATCAAGAAGCAGAACGCGAAGATGGCGGGCAAGCTCCAAGACAAATGGCTCGGCCCCTACATTATCACAAGCTCCGCAAGACCAGGGTCATTCCATCTCCAGGATGCCGAAGGTCGCGAACTACTGCATACATGGAACATCGACAACCTCCGCAAATACTACCCATAGTGGTCCAGTACAAACTATGTAATCTCTACCTTCGCACCATTTTTTCTTTCCTTCGCATACACAGACTATCCCTGCACTCTTTTTCCTTATGTCAGGGCATAAGGTTTTTTGATGAGGCAGGAAAACTATGTAATGTAATAAAGATTTGCTTCCCCGAGATTTGCATGTCAACCACCGCTGAAACGGCCTAGGCTGTGCCTCGTCCTCATCAGCAGCCGCATTAAGTGCAGGGATTGCCTTGGGCTGACAATCGACCCCGGTTGGAGATCACCCCGATGCAAGCCCATCCGTAGACCCCCGCCACTTGGGCCAGGGGCTGTGATGAAAGCAAACTCCACCTCGACCCCCGCAGAGGGCAAGGAACGGAGGTACCAAAGTCCGCAGGCCCCCGCCACTTGGGCCAGGGGCTGCAATGAAAGCAAACTCCACCTCGACCCCCGCAGAGGGCGAGGAGCGGAGGTACCAAAGTCCGCAGACCCCCGCCACTTGGGCCAGGGGCTGCGATGAAAGCAAACTCCACCTCGACCCCCGCAGAGGGCAAGGAACGGAGGTACCAAAGTCCGCAGACCCCCGCCACTTGGGCCAGGGGCTGCGATGAAAGCAAACGCCACCTCGACCCCCGCAGAGGGCGAGGAGCCGAGGTACCAAAGTCCGCAGACCCCCGCCACTTGGGCCAGGGGCTGCGATGCAAGCAAACTCCACCTCGACCCACGCAGAGGGCGAGGAGCGGAGGTACCAAAATCCGCAGACCCCGCCACTTGGGCCGGGGCTGCGAAGAAAGAAAACTCCACCTCAACCCACGCAGAGGGCGAGGAGCGGAGGTACCAAAATCCGCAGACCCCCGCCACTTGGGCCAGGGGTTGCAAAGAAAGCAAACCACACGCCGACCCCCGCAGAGGGCGAAAAGCGGAGGCACGAGCATTGATAGACCCTCGCTCCCCAAACCAAGAAGAGCGCCAGGACAACATTCGTTTCGACATTTAATCCCTCAAAGTATCCATTCTCCAGAACCAGAGTCACTGATACAAAGTTTATCCCACGCACAGTCAATCCCATTCAGTTCCAAAATCACTCCAATCAACACAAAGCCTCACCCCTTTACCTACATCCCTGTAGCCAGGACACTCCCATATATAGCCTTTACCCATTAAACCCTCGCCGTAAAAGCCAGACCAAGAATTAAAAGCCCTGCACCCTTCCTTAACCACTGCACCTACCATAGTACCCTACAAATCCCAAGCATTCAAACCAAATCTCAAGCCATCACATCAGTCCCAACATCAGTACCACCAAACCCGCTTATTTAAGCAAGGCCCAACATCCAAACCCAAGCATTTCTAGATCATGTCCGGCCATTAACCCACTCCCATAGGAATGAGAGGTATCAGGAAGGAGCGCCTAAGCCAGTCGCCGAGCCGAAGGTCTTGATTCCGCATCATAGCTGCTTTAGCACAGTTCCAGCCAGCCTTAAGCCAACACCGTCGCAACCCCCACAATTACAATCTCCGAAGGTCAGGGGCATGAAGCGCAATACCCTTACCAGCCATCACTTGCAGACACCCTCCCACAACCACCTACGCAACAAAACCCAGCAGCTTTATACAGTCACACGCAAGGCCATAACTTGACATCAGTTGCAACTTAGACCACCGCTGGGAACCCAAGAAGAGCTGTGCTTGAGCAAAAACCTGAGCACGCAAAAGTAAGCAAACTAGCGCATGATTCCAAATTCAACCCTCCGTCTACTGCTGTGAAGTTTACCACCTCCGCAGCTCCGCAACCATTGGGAGTGTCCGAACAACCAAGGTTCATCATCAGCCAGAACCTCCGATGCGAAGGACACACTTCAACCAATAGAACTGCTGTTCCAAAGGCCAAACTGGCGCATGTAAACACATGTAGGCTAAGCTCCACTTACAGTTCGTGCAAAAGATCCTGTACCAACTGGATATAAGCCGCTGCGCTTTAATACCTCCGCAAACAGACGCGAGCCTCGCTTTTGAAAAGTTGGGCGTCGCTGCGCTTTTGTACCTCCACAAACAAACGCAAGCCTCGCTTTTGAAAAGTTGGGCGTCGCTGCGCTTTACTACCTCCGAAAACAAACGCGAGCCTCGCTTTTGAAAAGTTGGGCGTCGCTGCACTTTTGTACCTCCGCAAACAAACGCGAGCCTCGCTTTTGAAAAGTTGGGCGTCGGCTGCGCTTTTGTACCTCCGCAAACGAGACGCGAGCCTCGCTTTTGAAAAGTTGGGCATTGCTGCGCTTTTCTACCTCCGAAAATAGACGTGAGCCTCGCTTTTGAAAAGTTGGGCGTCGCTTTGCGCTTTACTACCTCCGAAAACAAACGCGAGCCTCGCTTTTGAAAAGTTGGGCGTCGCTGCACTTTTGTACCTCCGCACACAGGCGCGAGCCTCGCTTTTGAAAAGTTGGGCGTCGCTGCGCTTTTCTACCTCTCGAAAAAGACGCGAGCCTCGCTTACGAAAAGTTGGGCGTCGCTGCGCTTTACTACCTCCGAAAACAAAAGCGAGCCTCGCTTTTGAAAAGTTGGGCGTCGCTGCGCTTTTGTACCTACGCAAACAAACGCGAGCCTCGCTTTTTGAAAAGTTGGGCGTCGGGCGCTTTACTACCTCCGGAAACAAACGCGAGTCTCGTTCCCAAAAATTTGTTTCTTCGAACACAACATTCATTAACAACAAGAAGTTAAAGCATTCTTTTACAAGTCACCTCCTCAAGCGACCGCGGGAATCAACATAATAATGCAACACTCGACCACGCTTTCGCCGGGATCGTGGCCGAGTCACCTCCGCAGCCATCGATTGCACGACACTCTCCAACATATCATCGACAAGAACCTCCGCAACCATACCCACAAACTCGTCCACATCCATGATAATTATTTCACGACCGGCAACACACTCGTCTTCCTCGTCGTCGCTAATAACTATCACCTCCGCGTTGGTCTCTTCATCGCTATCATCAATCAAAATAGGGGCACTCCAAGAACCCCGCCAGCTCTTTACCACAAGTGGTAAGTCGCCTTCAAGCACTCTCGAGCTAAAACATTGGCGGAGATCGCGCGTTTCTATTTCCACCGGTTCCGACTTAGGAATAAGCAAGCCACCGCCGCCTCCGGAATCTCCAGACCTTCGCCCATGGCCAGCAGTCCGAAGAAGTTGCCGTGACCGTTGAATCGACCGATCGTACTTCGCCACTCTCCACCACCAAATCCTATCAAACGTTGCATGTGGGTTTTTTCCCCTCAGATTAATCCAGCTGGCCCCTGTCATGAAAAAATCCTAACGATTCAGCATCAGCGGTACCACGTTAAAAATGGTCGGTCCAAAGTCCAGAGGAACCTACGCAGCGAAGGCACATGATCAGTGCCCGCGCAAACCTCCGCCCTAACACTCGAAACCAAACCCTGGTATAAAAACAGCAGAAACGCCAAGGCAGAACGCCAAACCACCAGTCGAATTTAGAAGGCAAAAGCCCAAAGGTAGCATTAAACGACTAAACCGAAAAGCCTTATGGCTCATTGTATCTTACAATCATCCAGAAAGCACACCGTGCAAATTGTTCAAACGAAGGTCTCTCAAAGTCTCCCCGAAAGCAAAATAACGTCGACTAACTCTACTTCAAGCCTGTTCACCGGGGGTAACACCAACCTGTCCTTCTGCGGAAGCCTCCGGAGCTGGGTTGGTCGCGATGGTAGCTTCGGTGTTCACGAGCCCTGGCACCGAACCTCCGTCACCGGTTGTTCCGGTGGTCGTTGTAACATTGCCTTCCTCCGGAGGTGGTAAATCCTGAGTTTCTTCATTCAGCGCATCACCCTGCAAAGACCAGAAAAGTCTCAGTATAAGTCAACGCAATAACATACTTAGAGCATTTATTCATTGACAAATAACCATGCAACCCTTACCTCCGCAGCAACCTCGGCGACGATCTCGTACGCCAGCTGGGTACCTCCGGCCACAGCAAATTTGGTAAAGGCCGCATGACTGTTGGCATTTCTTAGTGCGATTACCAAAATAGACTTAGAGCCTAATTCGATAACGGTGCGGAAATGCTAAATGGCTTTACTCGACATATTTACTAGAAACTAGTTCTAGCAACTATGCGAGTGTTGCCAAGAGATAGATCACATCCTATTAGAATAAATATCCGCAAGCGCACGGATCTATCGTCGCGGCATTTCACCCGGAAGTATTCGGGGTATCGTTATTTATAATTTCCCAAAGGAAGGCATGGGGTAGTTAAGTAATCTAGCATGGGTATGAATATAATATCTAGCATGAGGAGAAACCGACCAATGTGCTATACGAGGGTAAGCATACGGTATTTTGGATAGTGGACACACACTTAGAGCAACCTCAAAGGAATAAAGGTAAAATAAAGAATAAAGAATAATCTACGCGGAGCAGGCAGGTCCTATATAGTCATTGCTAGAACAGCTAATTCCACATGTTATACAAGTCAAGACTCGACTATAGACTAGGAATATGGGGAGACCGTGGCAACTGGTCTGCCAGTTGATGGTGGCATTTACGAACTCCTACTCAACATGCGAACGTGAGGGATTACAAAGGACGGACAGGGCTGTCACCACCTGCCGCCAACCACCTCAACCGTGGCATGCCGACATATCCAAAGGTTCCCTCGCATCCGGACACCATGTCCGCATACTAAGGAGCTACCTACGTCCCCCAGGACTCCCACCCTACGGATGGACGAGCTAGGACATAGACAAACCCGAAGGCACATCGAACCGCTATTCCTCTCCTACAATCTAATCTAAACAAGTAAAACATATGAACGATGAATAACAATGTAGAACACGATGAACAACTCTCACAAGAACTATGGCCTAGTTCTTGATCATTGAATATATCGTATACTAGACTATACTCTAGTTCATATGCAAGACTATATAAATGTAATGAGAACTTGACTAAGGAAGAATGCTCCATAGATTTATACCAAGAGTGTAGCTTTTCTTCCTGGAGACAAGCTCTCCAAGTAGCTTTGCTGTTGACGGTCGTTAACTCATAAAATTAACCGTCAACTTAGCATGCAAATGGACCTATTCATAAATACTTGATAGATATAGGGTTACCACCGACGAATTCCACGAGTTTTGGTGATTATCTATTTACGCGGGGTGACAAATGAAAACTACCCAAGATGGCCCACATGTCGGGTTTACATATATAGAGAGAAAGACCGAACGGGTGAAAAAGTATAATCTAGAAGACTCCGAAGGCGACACACTGAAACACCGGGCCCACTCGGCATTGGCCGAGTCGGCCGCCCAAGGGGGAGTCGGCCGACTCCCGCTCCACCAATCGGGTGGAGTCTCGCGGATCCCGCCTCCACCGACTTTGAAGATGAATAATTATCGTCCATTTAGGTCGGTTTGATCCGAGGGCTGTGGTTAATCCTAGGGGGCTATATAAGCAAAGCCCCCGGCCCCCCGGTGAAACCTAATTCATTCTCCTATTCATTCAAGACTTCAATCCGAGAGAGAGAGAGTTAGATAGAGAAGGGTCCCTCGAATGGATCTATCTCTATAGGGTATTAGTATCAAGAGCGATTGAGAGAGTATAGAGTGGAGGTAGATTTGGAGGAAGCCCGGCTCGGTGTCTCCTCTCTAGTGTACTGCGGGATCAAGTCTCCTAACTCGAGGCTTGGTTTCGGAATCATTCGGCAATTCAACTTCTAATACTAGTAAGTTCGTTGTTATTATTGTTCTTTGGTTTACAAGTTTACTTTATTAAACCGCGTTGGGAATAGAGTAATCGTTCTTTAGCATAAGCGTGGTGCTTAGGCTAGGTTCACTTGTAGATGCTCCCTAGTCGGCCGAAACCGTGGTAGTAGTGAGGGAAGTGACAATCTCTTTATTACCTTTGTAATCCACTTCCCGTTGGTAGGTAAGGTAGGTCCTTTGTGCCCGGTTTAGCATCCTTTGCGGTGTCTTTTCCTCGGTACCCCCTTAGAACAAAGTAGTCTCAAAGCTTGCCATAGGTTAGAAGAAGACTAACGAAGGAGTTCTCTCTATATCGCTTAATTCTCACTTGACTAGCGGCCCGGGGTAGTAGTAAAGATCGGGTTAGTCTATTGCACGTTTTCTCCTAGCGGATAAAAACAAATACGATACTCGGGACTTATCTCCCGGGTGAAGTGCTCATCGATATCCGTGCGCTTGCGGATTATTTCTCTTTGATTCTTTCGTGTGCGTATCTAGTGTCAACAAGCATTTACGGTGCCGTTGCCGGGGAAAAAGACACCTGCTTAGATAACCTAAATCTTGCTCTACCTTGTACCTATACTTTTATCTTTTTTCTCACACTTTACTTTTCCGTACATTTTATCTTTTTCTATCCTTATGGATAATTTAAATTCCATTCCTATCTTTCAATTTTCTGCACCCACGGAGACGAGCCTAGTGCCACATGAGTCATCACAACCTATCCAAACACCTAGCTATAGGTGAGTCCGCGGTTGATTGCATTGGTCCAAAGCCTATCCTTTTCGGGAGAAGGAGACGAAAACCCTTACCTTCACATTAGAGACTTTGAGCAAACATGTGATGTCTTCGCATAGAGGGCATGTCCGACAAAACCCTCCGTTGGAAGCTATTTCCTTTCTCATTAAAGGGAAAAGCTAGACAATGGTATGATAAAGCTGTAGGTAAGCAACAAGGGGATTGGGGATCCTTACGCTCCAACTTTTGCCTAGATTTCTATCCCATCTCCCAAATCGTCGACCTTAGAGTCAAGGTTCGACTATTAAGCAAGAACACGAAGAATCTTTGGCCTCATCCTGGAATCATTTTACTACACTTTTAGCATCGGGCCCGGACCTTAGTCTACCCCGGATCCCATTCTTTTACAACACTTTCATAAGGGTGCAGTAGAGACAGTAGAAATTTGCTCGACATAACTTCGGGAGGATCATTCTTGCATATCTCTGCCGAGAAAGCAAGATCAATCCAAGACCAAATCTTATCTAGTGAATTAGAATACCTCCTAGAAGTAGAACCTCAAGTAGCTGAAGCCAACCCTTTGCCAGATACACCATCAACTTCAGCTAACCCATGTCTTGAGCAAGACAAGGAAGACATTCCACTTCCTGATTTTATGCTAGATATTGAACCTGATCTGTTTTCCGATTTTGGAAACATTTTCAACTATCACAAAGTGAAGAAGCCACAAGGCAAATATTACCCAATCAAGCCATGCAATATTGATGAGGATATTCCAACAAGAAAGACCTCAGGAGAGTTAGTGTCTGTCATGAGCAATGAGTGGTTAGAAGAGTCAGAGCTTTCCTCTGAAATAATTCGTTTGGATTCATCTTCTCTTCCCATTCATTGTATGATTAATAATGATCGCATAGACGCTCTCTACAATCCGGTTGTGGGTATAAATATCATGTCTACCACACTAGCAAAATATTTGCAGAGAGACATGACATTAACCCCAACAGTTAAGTTCATAAGAAATCTTTCAAGACAAATTCTTCCTTGTTTAGGAATTTTACATGTCCTACCACTCCGGGTAGAAGAAACCCCTGTCCACTTGAGCTTTTATGTCTTTGACATAGGGGATTTCCACCTGTTGATAGGACAACCATTTAGAAGACTTCTTTATGAAGGACAAACTGGGAAGCTAAACATTTGTTTAGGCAAGAAACTTTAGTTTGCAATGTCCATTTCACACTCTTTACATGCTATGACCGAGCCCTATCCACATTACGATCCATTGGAGGAATTTAGAGCAGCTTCTCTAGAATTCCTAGTTAAACCAGAATTAGAAGACAAAGCTAGATTCTTCATAGAAGAAGAAGCTGACCCTTCTGAGAATGAACCATTAGATGAGTTTACCTTACCACCTAGGCCTCCTATTGAGTTCAAACTCTTACCGGCCCGGTCTTAGATATGCCTTTCTAGGAAATGATCCGAGTCTCCTGTCATCATAAGTGATACTCTCACTCGGGAGCGAGACTTTTCGCTTGATGACTTGTCCTAGAAAAACATCAAAAAGCTTTTGGCTACTCACTCCGGACCTCAAAGGAATTAGTCCCGCCCTTTGTACCCATTGCATTCCCACGGATCCCGATATTCCACCATCTAGAGAACCCCAACGTAGACTCAATAATGCGATGAGGGAAGTTGTTAAGAAAGAAGTTTTAAAAGCGATACACGGGATTATTTACCCCGTGCCACACGGTGAGTGGGTCAGCCCCGTTCAAGTTGTGCCTAAAAAGGGAGGCATGAGGACTTGTTGTCCAAAATGAGAAGAATGAGTTAATCCCTCAAAGAACCGTCACGGGATGGCGAATGTGCATAGATTATAGAAAGCTTAATAAGGCAACAAGAAAAGATCACTTTCCTTTGCCTTTCATTGATGAGATGCTAGAGCGATCAGCCAACCATTCTTACTTTTGCTTCCTTGATGGATATTCTGGATATCATCAAATCCCTATCCATCCTAATGATCAAAACAAAACAAGCTTTACATGCCCTTATGGAACCTTTGCTTACCGTAGGATGTCTTTTGGGTTATGTAATGCACCGCTTCTTTTCAAAGATGTATGATGTCTCGTATTTTCGATATGATTGAAAAGATTATGGAAGTTTTCATGGATGACTTTTCTGCTGTTTATGGAAAAACTTTTGATGAGTGTCTTAAAAACATAGATCGAGTTTTGCAAAGATGTGAGGAAAAACACTTAGTCCTTAATTGGGAAAAGTGTCATTTCATGGTTAGAGAAGGAATAGTGCTAGGACACTTAGTGTCGAAAGAGGCATTGAGGTAGATAGAGCCAAAATAGAAGTGATTGAGCAACTACCTCCTCCTATCAATGTGAAGGGAATTAGAAGTTTCCTTGGCCATGCTTTGGTTTTTATCATAGATTCATAAAAGATTTCTCTTTCATCGCTAGACCTCTTACCCGCTTATTGGCTAAGGATGTTCCTTTTGACTTTGATGATGCACGCTTACAATCATTTGAGATCCTTAAGAAAGCGCTTATCTCTCGCTCCAATCATCCAACCCCCCATTGGACTTTACCTTTTGAAATCATGTGTGATGCAAGTGACTACGCTGTTGTAGGAGTAGTGTTAGGACAGACTAAGGATAAAAAGCATCATGCAATAGCTTACGCTAGCAAAACTTTGACCGGACCTCGGCTTAATTATGCTACCACTTTGAAAAAGAGCTCCTAACTGTTGTCTTTGCTATTGATAAGTTTAGATCCTACTTAGTGGGTGCCAAAGTGATTGTTTACACCGATCATCTTTGCTTTAAAATATTTGCTCACTAAGAAAGATGCTAAACCTCGTTTGATAAGATGGATTTTATTACTCCAAGAATTTGATTTAGAAATAAAAGATAAAAAGGGAGTAGAAAACTCATTTGCCGACCACTTGTCTAGAATGCGGTTTGAGAAACCACGGGAACTACCCATCGACGACGCACTCCGGGATGACATGCTCTATGGAATCAATAGATCGACCCCGGTATGCGGATATTGTTAATTTTATGGTTACGGGTTACGTACCACCGGGAGGCAACAAAAGGAAACTTATCCGGGAGAGTCGTACTCACATATGGGATGAGCCCTACCTCTTCCGAGTGTGCTCCGATGGCCCTTTCTCGAAGATGTGTGCCAACTGAAGAAGGAATCAAAATCATTGAAAGATGCCACTCATCACCATATGGAGGTCATTATGGGGTGTTCCGTACACATGCGAAGATTTGGCAATGTGGATTCTTCTGGCCAACAATGTATGAAGACACAAAAGACTTCATCCGGAGATGCGGTCCTTGTCAAAGACATGGCAACATTAATTCAAGGGATGCCATGCCACTCATCAACAATCTTCGAGATCGAGCTCTTTGATGTCGGGGAATTGACTTTATGGGACCATTTCCACCATCGAAGAAATGTGAATACATCCTTGTAACGATGGACTACGTATCCAAATGGGTCGAAGCTCTGCCATGCAAAAAGGCAGATAGTTTTAGCTCCAAGAAGATGTTCGAAGAAATAATATTCCCAAGATTCGGTGTCCCAAGGATAGTCATAAGTGATGGAGGATCACATTTCATCGACAAGCGTTTTGAGCAATACTTACTGAAGCATGGAGTACGTCATAACGTTGCTACTCCGTATCACCCTCAGACAAGTGGCCAAGCAGAGACATCAAATAAGCGAGATCAAGAATATTCTTCGAGAAGACGGTGAATGAAATGGGAACCGCATGGAAGGACAAGCTTCCCGATGCACTATGGGCATATCAAACAAAGATACAAGACACCTATTGGGATATCACCATATCAACTGGTCTATGGAAAGACCTGCCACTTGCCAGTAGAGCTGGAATTCAAAGCTCACTAGGCCATCAAGAAGTGGAATATGGATCTAAAAGCAGCAGGAGAGAAGATGAGGATGCAAATCTCTGAATTAGAAGAATGGAGAGAGAAAGCCTATCACAACGCCAAGATATACAAAGAGAGAGTGAAAAGATGGCATGACAAGAGAATCAATATCAAGGAGTTCACACCCGGAGACAAGGTATTACTTTTTAATTCCGGGGTCAAACTCTTCGAGCAAGGAAAGCTTCGAAGCAAATGGGAAGGACCGTTCGAAGTTGTAAGCGCATCATCGCATGGAGCCGTTACGCTTCGCAACAACGAAGGTACGATATTCAAGGTAAATGGTCAACGTCTTAAAATATTTTTAGAGTCCATTGAAGAAATAGGTGAAATAGATGAATTAAATTTCTTTCTCAATTAGGTAGTTGGGCCCGACCTTTTTACTTTTCGTTTTTCGGGGTCCGGGGTATTTTCCGAATGACAAAAATACGCTAATTAGGTTGCGAAAAACCCTGACCGGGGAGGCCACCTGCGAGTTGGCCGACTCTGGCCAGGAGTCGGCCGACCCTGGGACTCTCCCATTCGCCGCCAGCTTTTGCATTCATGATCCTTCTATACTCTTCCTTCAGGAATTTTTGCCGATTAGGGTTTTTGAGATCACGTTGACGCGTTATTCCTTCGGAGATGCCCTTTAGATGCCTTTCCATCCCCCCCCTATATAAAGAAGCCCGGCCCTAAGGCCAACCTCATTCCATCTAAAGCCTCCTCCTCCTAGCATCAAGCTTGCTACGCGGCAACGGTGAAGCCGAGCCCGAGAAAACTTAGATAGGAGATTGATCCGCCGGGATTGATCTCAACACCATCCCAAAGGAGGAGCCTAAGTCCAAGGCCATCGTTCTTGCTTGAGCCAAAACCTCTAGCCTCTATCCCTCCAAAACCTCAAGCTTACGGCCATAGCTACTTCGCCCAACCGATCATCGCTGCACCCAAGCCTTTGCTCCTAGATGGACCTCCACCAAAGGGTCCTATTGTGAAGCTCCCGAAAGGCACCCAGGATCCTCCCTCCTAAACACAATGAGATGCTTATGGGAGTGAAGACCAACAAGCAAGGGGAGATCGTCTCTGCTAAGTATAGCACTGGAGAGCGCTCGTATTTTGAGGGAGTCCGTGCTCACCCGAGCAAAGTGAAGTTCGTCCCTCCGAAGGAACCCCCGAAAGCAGCTCTCGCCGCCTCAGAAGCTCCAAGGAAGCGTCGCAAGACCGTTGCGGACTTAGAGACGAGCTAGAAACTCGGCGACATTATTGCATCTCCGCAAAACGCCGGCGTGTCCGGAAGCGATGAGTATTGTCACTCTCATAGATAGACTTCGTGCGCTAGAGAAGAGGACGGATAAGTTAGAAAAGAAGTTAGACGCTCTAGAGAAGCAAGTTGATTAGATGAGATTTATCTTAGCATCAGAAAGGCCTAGTGTGCTTAGATTAAAAGTTTTAGTTTGCAAGAGTGCTTAGTTAAAGCTTAGTTCGATTTTAGTCCCTTTCAATACTTGTAATCCAGGCCTTAATGAAGATGAAATAAAGTTCTAGTTATATTTATTATTGCATATGTGTTGCCTCTTTTGTCTCCACCTTGTTGTGAATGAAGATAACGGGAATCTAGTGTGGGGGAGGCAAGCGACGACGAAAACTAACGGATATCGCGAACCAGCAAAAATATTTGAGAACATACGACGTAAAGATCACGCACGACAAAGCGGACCCCGAGGGGCCACCTGCCAGAGTCGGCCGCCCCATATATAGAGTCGGCCGCCCCTGGGGTGGGCCCATTTGGCTCCAGCTTTCGTCCATGGTCAGGTTTGTTTCCCTACATTCCAAATTTTATACCGATCACGTTTTTCCGATTCGTTTGGGGAACACTTTGAATTAAATCACTTGCTATATATATTGAGAAGGTAGATTATTTTAATCATGACCCCAAGATAGACTCACACCATGATAATTCCTGGGAATCCCCGTTCTTTGTTGGGAACGTATTTTATAGGGACCCCATTTTACTTAAGTTGTTGAGGACAGTGATATAGCATGGACCATGAGAACTGATTTCTTGATGTCTAGTTGCTTGGAGAATTTATTTTCGAAAATCTTAAACTTTAGCTATACTTCTCCTCTGTGGTAATAAATACCTATAGAGCCTCGTCGATAAAAATTCTGAAAGACCAGCACATAAGCTTTTTATTTGTGTTGAGAATAGTCTTGGCGGTATTAGAGCCTTAGAGAAGGGTCTCTTACTCATATGATCAAGTGCACTTACACCCACATATATATCTGCTGCTCCTACACTGGGAGTACGCAAAAACATGCTTTCCGCCATTCATCCGTCTCCTACACTGGGAGAGGATACATACACTTTCTAGGATTTCTATATGCTCCAAGGATTGTTATCATCATCTAGTATGTTGCGAGAAGATTACTATCATCATCGTCATCATCGTGCATCATTATCATTATGTTCAAGAAAGTTATTGTATCCAAGATTGAGACTTGGGCTATGCAAAAATGGTAAAAAAAAAAGAAAGAAAAGAAAAGAGATAGCCCATGAGCTCCAAAGTATTCCAATCCCAGAAGAAGGAAAGTTCAAAGAAGCTCAAAGAGTTATTCAGAAGAAGATCAATACATCATTCAAGAAAAGATCAGCAAAGCAATGTTCAAGACAAGAGTGTGCAAGAGGGGGAAGGAGCATCATTATCATCAATTTAGCCACCAAATATTCCACACACTTGCACACACTTGATCTAGAGTAAGGTCCCCCTCTCCTTGGTTCCCGTTTTTGACTAATCAATATACGCAGGTAAAAATGTTATTCCTTGAAATACCTTAACTCCACATAAGCCTTTATATAGTAGGAGGCATACCCTTCACATGCCTCAAGTGAGTTCCATAAATACTACATACATTGAGAGATTTGAGTGCTCTATACTTAATGGTGAGATCCACAAATACCACATATAATGAGTGATTTGAGTGTGCTACATGATGGAGAAGGGTAAGCTAAGTTTTCTTTACAAAAATATTATAGAAACTCCGAGTGACAGGGATTGATAGAAGAAGGATCTCTACTTCGGCTGTTCCATCTTTCAACTCCCCAAAGTTCAATGGTAGACACTTTGAATCCCTTGAGTGCGGTATATGATAAGGGACAATCTAATGTTGATGTCTTGGTTTGAGGCTATGCTTAAAGTAATCCATCCTTTTCCTCGAGACGAGTAAAAGACAAGTGTGGGGAGTTTGTTGACGGTTGTTAACTCATAAAATTAATTGTCAACTTAGCATGCAAATGGACCTATTCATAAATACTTGATAGATATAGGGTTACCACGACGATTAATTCCACGAGTTTTGGTGAATATCTATTTACGGAGGGTGACAGTGAAAACTACCCAAGATGGCCCACATGTCGGGTTTACACGAGAGAGAAAGACCGAACGGGTGAAAAAGTATAATCTAGAAGACTCCGGAAGGCGACACCTAAAACCAGGGGCCCACCGGCATTGGCCGAGTCGGCCGCCAAGGGAGTCGGCCGACTCCCTAGCTCCACCAATCAGGTGGAGTCTCGCGGATCCTGCCTCCACCGACTTTGAAGATGAATAATTATCGTCCATTTAGGTCAGTTTGATCCGAGGGCTGTGGTTAATCCTAGGGGGCTATATAAGCGAGCCCCGGCCCCTAGGTGAAACCCTAATTCATTCTCCTATTCATTCAAGACTTCAATCCGAGAGAGAGTTAGATAGAGAAGGGTCCCTCGAATGGATCTATCTCTATAGGGTATTAGTATCAAGAGAGATTGAGAGAGTATAGAGTGGAGGTAGATTTGGAGGAAGCCCGGCCTGTAGGTGTCTCCTCTCCAGTGTACCTACGGGATCAAGTCTCCTAACTCGAGGCTTGGTTTCAGAATCATTCGGCAATTCAACTTCTAATACTAGTAAGTTCGTTGTTATTATTGTTCTTTGGTTTACAAGTTTACTTTATTCGCTTCGCGTTGGGAATAGAGTAATCGTTCTTTAGCATAAGCGTGGTGCTTAGGCTAGGTTCACTTGTAGATGCTCCCTAGTCAGCCGGAACCGTGGTAGTAGTGAGGGAAGTGACAATCCCTTTATTACCTTTGTAATCCACTTCCCGTTGGTAGGTAAGGTAGGTCCTTTGTGCCCGGTTTAGCATCCTTTGCGGTGTCTTTTCCTCGGTACCCCCTTAGAACAGTAGTCTCAAAGCTTGCCATAGGTTAGAAGAAGACGCGAAGGAGTTCTCTCTATATCGCTTAATTCTCACTTGACTAGCAGCCCAGGGGTAGTAGTAAAGATCGGGTTAGTCTATTGCACGTTTTCTCCTAGCGGATAAAAACAAATACGATACTCAGGACTTATCTCCCGGGTGAAGTGCTCACCGATATCCGTGCGCTTGCGGATTATTTCTCTTTGATTCTTTCGTGTGCGTATCTAGTGTCAACATTTGCCTAGCTCCAATGGCTTAATGCTAAGACTAAAGAACAAGTATGAGGAAGTGAGATGGGTCCAAATGGTGTGTGTGAAGGTGGGGGGCCTCTCCTCTTCATTTATAGGGCGCTGGAGGCGGTTCAGGGGCATTGAGGTAAAATAACCAGCAGAACCGTCATGCCCCAGATGGAAGGAGGCAAACCGCCTTGGCCGGGCCCACCTGGCGGCAGGGCTGGCGCGCGCGCCCCCCAGGCGCGCCCGTGCCTGGGTGGCGCCGCCCCCTGACCGCCTTTGGCGTGTGGGCCTGGGCCGTCCTCTGGGCCGTGCTTCTGCTAGTGCTTTGGCCCACTTCGACCCCGAGGTGGGCTGCCTTGTTTCCTTTGCCTTTTTACACCTTCCGAAAAGCGCCTTTTTATTCTGGAAATTCCTGCACTTGGTGTATATTCTGCAAAACAATATTTTCTCCAAGCACAGGTGGAACTAGGTCAATAGTAAAGATATATGTGAAATAAAATATTTATTTCCCTCATAATGACCTACAGTTGGCGGATAAAAATCTGAGTTAAGGACCGCCAACAAGATCCCCCAAGCTTACCCCTTGCTCGTCCTGAGCAAGTCTTTGCTTTGGGTTGTTGATCAGGGGTTGCTACGATGCCGATTATATCTCAAATGTACAAGCTAAAAGAGAGTGTTCTACTTGCTATTTGAATAAATCAGCAATTGTATCTCTCTATGATTCCTGATTGAGTGGGGCTTCTAATTTTCTCAAGTCTTGGGCGATTGCAAAATAGAACAGTTTCAAAGACCGGTGCTTTTCATTCGTCCCAAGATCAACTTTCAGTCCGGAGGTTTTGTAAATTTTTATAAATAAACCAAGTTCCTCAAATGACCCACTCGATCGCTCAAAAGTGTATAGTAACCTCACCAAAGGCATTTTCAGATTTTGCCTTCTTCCTACCACTAAAGCTGAGAGTGGAGTTTTGGGTAGGTATGTAAGTGGGCATACTTGTATCACATATGTTGTAAGGTCAAGGACTGAACCTTACGGAGATTAAGCTATACACCTTGATTGAGATGTGCAAGTGTGTGGATGGAATAAAAGATGATTCCTAATTTTTGTGGTATTTTTGGGTCTCCATGGATCATGACATACTCTCTTTTATTGGTGAATGAGATGAAGAAACGATGGGCTATCAAAGAACAGTTAAAACTATCCTCTCATTTTTTTTTGAACGGGGATCTAAGATTTTTCCCGCTTGCCTACAAGAGTGATAAATCTTCTAACTATATATATCTCTTTTTTTCTTTCCTCTCTTTCTTTTCTCTCACTCTTTTTTTTTCGACTAAGAACATAGCCCAAACCTTTATTGATGGAAAGGATGAGGTGGAGAGAGATGTCATGATGAACAATGCATGGAGAATTTTACAAACTACAAGAGAGGGGTGCGCGATCCTCAGGGTAAGGGTCGGCATTTTTATTTGGTGGAAAAAAATAGTGCGCAACTCTCAGTGTAAGAGTCGGCGGATGGTGAAGGGTGCATGTTGTGCGCAACTCTCAGTGTAAGAGTTGGCGTTTATTTGGTGGGTGCAAGTGAATCTTAATCATGGGTGTAGAGTCATAATCTCACGTCGGTAACAATCCGACCGAACTCAATGTACGAACAAGCAGCATATGAAGGTTCTCATTCTACGATGGATCATATGGCTCTGGTGGGTATTTCGCGATCATTGAGGAACAATTATTTTTGAACATTTTAAAATAAAGACTCCGGACATCAGGTTTTCTCAAAGGGGCAAAGTCATTGCTGTGGTCTAAGTCACTATATCATATCGTGCAATAACCTAGATGAGAGTAATTGTATGCAACCCACTAAATCAAGTTTCTAGAGCATGATAATGTAAAGCCGATAAACCCAAATACTAGAGAAAACTCTATTTTAAACAAGTACAAGCCGGACATAAAAAACAGCAACCAATCATTTCAACATGGGTGAAACTAAACATTTCATAGCACATATATGGAATGGAATTTTTTTTTGAATTTTTTCAATGCAAGAAACTTGAATTTAAACATGCTAAAATAAAAATAAAATTATGAGAAATTAAATATGCAATGCAGGTACCTCAAGTGGGGGTCCTCCCCCAAGCTATCCTGTAGCTCATGGCCCAGGGTTGTATCCCTGGGACCTCCAGTAGGCCCTCTGCTCCTCCTGCTGAATGCGGAGGCTCTCTGCAAGAGCATCGAACCGCTGTCCGTGCTGCTGCTGCCACTGGGTTGTCGCATGCATGAAGCCGCCCAGGGTGTTCCTAATGTCGTTCGTCTGGATCTGCAGCTGTCCAATGCATGCATTGACTGAGGCCAGCGTCGGCTCCTGCTCTGGTGGTGGTGAGTCGACAGTGTACCGCCTCTGTCACTCCCACTCGTCGGTCCCTGCATCGGACCATGCCCTCTCAGCGGTCTGTGCCGGCTGGGGGTACTGCTCCCATCCCGAGTAGCCTGCGTAGCCTTGGTAGGCCTCCCATCCACCGTAACCATACTGCTGGGGAGGCTGTACAGGAGTATCTGGCTGAGCAGGGGAGTCATGCTGTGCATAAGCCTCAGCCCCTCCTCTAGTGGCTCTCGGAGTCTGTTCTTCCCTGCGTGCTTCTTCTGTAGTCTTCAAATCAAAGGTGAGTACGTCACAGTTATATAAATAGAGATCCGGGTTAGGTAACCGAATCTTATTTACATAACTGGCAAAGAAGAAACAGATACGATCTTTCCCATCGGCCTTCAAAGTGTGTCCTTGGGTTAGGGCATGCAAATCACAAATCGGCCAATCAAGAGGAATATACTCAACATCGTAACCATCTAGTGCTCTCACGGCGTTGGCAATGCGAGTAACAAGAGAGGTGCAATCGATAGCACAAGACTTCTTAACCATATCTAGCCAGTGGAGGCACATCTCCCTCACAGGAGCAACCTTGAACTTGTGCACCATGGCATAGAGAAGCTTAAGTTCTAGAGAGTGCACCCATCTAGTCTTGCCAGCAGGAAACAAAGTCATAGAAATCCAACGATGCATGAGTCTAAGGGTAGGGTGTTGGATCTGCGTGTTCAGGGGTTTGAAAGGTCCAACTTCTACCCTACCTGAAATCTTCTCCCAAAAAGAATTGCGATCAAAACCAGGGATAGAAGCATCTAGCTTAAGTGCACACTTATAGTGAAAGCCCAGATGATGAGCGAGTTCCCACCAAGTAAGAGAATACTCCGTGCCAAACAAACGGAAGTAAATACGCTCATCATCATAATCAAGTGTGCAAAGAAACTGGATGGTCAAGAGACGCGAACCTTGCTCATCGATGGGCTCAATGTTTTCCCAACCAACCACCCTCCAAATGGTTTCGAAGTCGGTGTTCATACCTATTTTCTCGATGAGGTTGGTGTCGTAGACCGTCGTGTGGTTGAAGAGCCGATCCTTGAGGCGATGGTACCTCTGCAGCTCCTGCTCTCCCTCCAGGTCGAGGTGCGGGGCGTAGATCCCCTCGGGCTCGGGGGTCGCGGGTGGTGCCGCCTCCTCGGCCACTTCTGGTTTGTAGGGGGCACCTTGGTAAGAGCTCGAGGCCTCACCGTACCCCCACGAACTATAGTCGCTCATGGTGGACTACGTTGGTGGCTAGCTCTCGGGTGCGAAAGAACTAGTGGAACTTGATTTTCCACACCCGAGACTAGCTCTAGCTCTTGCTCTCTTGCTCAAAATTTGCTAGTGGAAGCTTGTGGCATAGGAAGTGGGGGTGAAAGAGAGTGAGAGTGTGAGAAATGGGAGGTGGTTGCTCACCCCGCCAGGCCACCCCCTCCTTTTATAGCCGGATCACCGGCCCGAAAGGGGGAGGGGCAACGGCTAGGAGCCGTTGGCCGTCGGCCGGGCCCCACCTCGCGAGGCCTGCGCGGCCGCGCCTCTCGGCGCGCGCGCGCCTAGGTGGGCCCCGCCGACGCCCCGCCTTGGCCGTTGGGCGCCAACGGCTAGCCCAGGCGCTAGCCGTTGGTAATCCTGCCCCGGCCGTTCAAAAAATATTTTTTTCGAGTAGCAAGAAAAATACTTAGCGACCTGCTTGTCGGTGCTCTTATTTCTCCCCCAAGCTTGCTTGGCTTAACAGGGGTGACCAAACCCTGTCGCGATCATGTTTACTGACTTGGGCGGGACCTCGGGTTGCCCCGGAATCCTGCTCGTGTCAGCGTTTGTTGGGATCGCTGTGGCAATCTGGGCGAGCTGGGTCTCTATCATCTTGTTGAAGCTCAGCTGATTTTTGACAGCGGATGATAGGCCCTCCATCTTGTTATTCATGTTTTCCAAGATCTTGTCATTTTGGATCATATTTTTGGTGAGATTTTTGTTGATCTTGGCTTGGCCGTAAACCAGGTCCTTCAATGAAGGTTGATTCGAATTAAACCCGAAGGCGTAATTCGAATTACCTTGGAATGGAGGACGGGACTGGTTATTCCAGCCATTCCCTCCTCCTTGCTTCTTGGCGAAACCCATTGTTGAGGTAGGCGGCCTCTTCACGGGTCTCGGGCGGTCATTCCCCGAGTGTCCAGCTTCACCACAGACCTCGCACGTCATGCGAGCATCCATGGCGTTGACGGTGCCGGATGCATCATTGATGGCACCACCGTCAATCTTCTTCAGGAGTAGGTCTATTTTTGCGGCAAGCATATCCGCCTCCTTCATGGTATGCATGCCTTTTTGTCCCTTGGTGGGAGCGCGGTCCTCCCCCCAAGCTTGGTTCTCCACCATTTTTTTGATTAGTGCCGTGGCACTATCAACAGCCAATGATAGAAAGGCGCCGCCAGCTGCGGCGTCCAGGTGCCCCTTCGACACGGGTGTTAACCCGTTGTAGAAGTTTTGGAGCACCAGCCAACTTTCCATCCCATGGTGAGGGCATTCCTAGATGTACTCCTGGAGCCTCTTGTTGGCATTTCTTAGCGCGATTACCAAAATAGACTTAGAGCCCAATTCTGATAACAGCGCCAGAAACGCTAAATGGCTTTACTCGGCATAATTACTAGAAACTGGTTCTAGCAACTACGCGAGTGTTGCCAGAGATAGATCACATCCTAGAAGATAAATATCCGCAAGCGCACAGATCTATCGTCGTAGCATTTCACCCAGAAGTATTCAGGGTATCGTTATTTATATTTTCCCAAAGGAAGGCATGGGGTAGTCAAGTATTCTAGCATGGGTATGAATACGATATCTAGCATGAGGAGAAACCGACCAATGTGCTATACAGGGGTAAGCATACGGTAGTTTGGATAGTGGACACACACTTAGAGCAACCTCAAAGGAATAAAGATAAAATAAAGAATAAAGAATAATCTACGCGGAGCAGGCAGGTCCTATATAGTCATTGCTAGAACAGTTAATTCCACATGTTATACAAGTCAAGACTCGACTATAGACTAGGAATATGGGGAGACCGCGGCAACCGGATGCGCTAGTCGATGGCGGCATTTACGAACTCCTACTCAACATGCGAACGTGGGGGATTACAAAGGACGGACAGGGCCGTCACCACCTGCCGCCTACCACCTCAACCATGGCATGCCGACATATCCGAAGGTTCCTCGCACCCGGACACCACGTCCGCATACTAAGGAGCTACCTACGTCCCCCCAGGACTCCCACCCTACGGATGGACGAGCTAGAACATAGGCAAGCCCGAAGGCACATCGAACCGCTATTCCTTTTCTACACTCTAATCTAAACAAGTAAAACATACGAACGATGAAGAACAATGTAGAGCACGATGAACAACTCTCACAAGAACTATGGCCTAGTTCTTGATCATCGAATATATCGTGCACTAGACTATACTCTAGTTCATATGCACGACTATATAAATGTAATGAGAACTTGACTAAGGAAGAACGCTCCATAGATTTATACCGAAGGTGTAGCTTTTCCTCCTGGAGACAAGCTCTCCAAGTAGCTTTGCCTAGCTCCAAATGACTAACACTAATGCTAAAGAACAAGTGTGAGGTGTAGAGATGGCTCCAAATGGTGTGTGTTGAGGTGGGGGCCTCTCCTCTTCATTTATAGGGCGCTGGAGGCGGTTCAGGGGCATGGAGGTAAAATAACCAGCGAAACCGTCATGCCCCAGATGGAAGGAGGCAACTGCCTTTGCCCGGGCTCACCTGGCGCCAGGGCTGGCGCGGCCGCGCCCCAGGCGCGCCCGCGCCTGGGTGGCGTCGCCCCCTGACCGCCTTTGGTGTGTGGGCCCGGGCCGTCCTCTGGGCCGCACTTTTGCTGGTGATTTGGCCCACTTCGACCCCGAGGTGGGCTACCTTGTTCCCTTTGCCATTTTACGCCTTCCGGAAAGCGCCTTTTTATTCCGAAAATTCCTGCACTTGGTATATATTCTGCAAAACAATATTTTCTCCAAGTACAAGTGGAACTAGGTCAATAGTAAAGATATATGTGAAATAAAATATTTATTTCCCCCATAGTGACCTATAGTTGGCGGGTATAAATCTGAGTTAAGGACCGCCAACACCTCTGCCATGCCTCAGGGATGGGTTCCAGCGAATTCTGCTGGAAGTTGGCGATTGTTCCCCGCAGGGCATTGGTTTTGCCCATGGGGAAGAACTTAGCGAGGAACGCCGTGGAGCACTTGCTCCATGTGTCAACAGTGGCCTTGTCCTTGTAGAACCAGGTCTTCGCCTTTCCCACAAGGGAGAAAGGGAAGAGCCTGAGCCTGATTGCATCAGGTGCGGCATCCTTGATGACGATGGTGTCGCATATCTCCAAGAAACGCTGAAGATGAGCGTTGGCATCCTCACTTGGCAGTCCACAGAATGAACTTGCCTGCACCATGGTAATGAGCCCAGTCCTGAGCTCGAAGTTCTTGTCTCCTAAGTTGACAGCGGGCCCAGTGGGCACGTTGGCAACATTGGGGACGGAGAACTCGCGCAGGGACTTGGCCATGGAGTGCGGCGTAGTAGGTGCGGTGGTGACTGGTTTATCTGTCGGTTGAGTAGCAGAAGAGGAAAGGGCACGAGTCCTCTTCCTCCTTAGGAGTGCCTCTCGGATTTGAGTTGAAGTTTTCCGGCGAGAGAGAAACCGGTCATGCACTATCCCGTTTTCATCCACAACGGAGAAAACATAAAAGTTAGCTGTATAGACATTGTCGTTTCTCATTTTATATATCATATGCATATCCATGCTGCTAGATCCTTAACTTCCATGCCATCCCCGGCAACGGCGCCAGAAATGCTTGTTGGCATTTCTTAGCGCGATTACCAAAATAGACTTAGAGCCTAATTCTGATAACAGCGCCAGAAACGCTAAATGGCTTTACTCGACATATTTACTAGAAACTGGTTCTAGCAACTATGCGAGTGTTGCCAAGAGATAGATCACATCCTATTAGAATAAATATCCGCAAGCGCACGGATCTATCGTCGCAACATTTCACCCGGAAGTATTCAGGGTATCGTTATTTATAATTTCCCAAAGGAAGGCATGGGGTAGTTAAGTAATCTAGCATGGGTATGAATATAATATCTAGCATGAGGAGAAACCGACCAATCTGCTATACAGGGGTAAGCATACGGTATTTTGGATAGTGGACACACACTTAGAGCAACCTCAAAGGAATAAAGGTAAAATAAAGAACAAAGAATAATCTACGCGGAGCAGGCAGGTCCTATATAGTCATTGCTAGAACAGCTAATTCCACATGTTATACAAGTCAAGACTCGACTATAGACTAGGAATATGGGGAGACCGCGGCAACCGGTCCGCCGGTCGATGGCGGCATTTACGAACTCCTACTCAACATGCGAACGTGGGGATTACAAAGGACGGACGGCCGTCACCACCCGCCGCCTACCACCTCAACCGTAGCATGCCGACATATCCGAAGGTTCCCTCGCATCCGGACACCATGTCCGCATACTAAGGAGCTACCTACATCCCCCCAGGACTCCCACCCTACGGATGGACGAGCTAGGACATAGGCAAACCCGAAGGCACATCGAACCGCTATTCCTCTCCTACAATCTAATCTAAACAAGTAAAACATATGAACGATGAAGAACAATGTAGAACACGATGAATAACTCTCACAAGAACTATGGCCTAGTTCTTGATCATTGAATATATCGTATACTAGACTATACTCTAGTTCATATGCAAGACTATATAAATGTAATGAGAACTTGACTAAGGAAGAATGCTCCATAGATTTATACCAAGAGTGTAGCTTTTCTTCCTGGAGACAAGCTCTCCAAGTAGCTTTGCCTAGCTCTAATGGACTAATGCTAAGACTAAAGAACAGGTATGAGGAAGTGAGATGGCTCCAAATGGTGTGTGTGAAGGTGGGGGGCCTCTCCTCTTCATTTATAGGGTGCTGGAGGCGGTTCAGGGGCATTGAGGTAAAATAACCAGTGGAACAGTCATGCCCCATATGGAAGGAGGCAAACCGCCTTGGCCGGGCCCACCTGGCGGCAGGGCTGGCGCGCGCGCCCCAGGCGCGCCCGCGCCTGGGTGGCGCCGCCCCCTGACCGCCTTTGGCGTGTGGGCCTAGGCCGTCCTCTGGACCGTGCTTCTGCTGGTGTTTTGGCCCACTTCGACCCCGAGGTGGGCTGCCTTTTTACGCCTTCCGAAAAGCGTCTTTTTATTCTGGAAATTCCTGCACTTGGTGTATATTCTGCAAAACAATATTTTCTCCAAGCGCAGGTGGAACTAGGTCAATAGTAAAGATATATGTGAAATAAAATATTTATTTCCCCCATAATGACCTACGGTTGGCGGGTAAAAATCTGAGTTAAGGACCGCCAACAATGACCCACAGCGGCAACCAACGGATCTTTCCTGGCTTCGCGGACTTCCGCAACAGTGGGGTAGCGGAAGTCGGCACCGACAATCCTGCGGGCATGCTTGCTCCCCGCATCCTAAGGGCGCACGCAGTAGCCGAACCTCCGCAATAAATCCCCGCATCAGTCAGTTGATCGAACAAGGGAGTCAGATGGTTTAGCTCTGTCGTCAGCCACTCCACGTAACCTTCGACGCTTGGCTCGGCAGGCAGATCATTGGTGGGAGCTCCGCCGGTATGCGCGAGCTGCACATCGAAGGTCTGCTTGACATTCGCCATGCGAGTCACAAAGGGCACGCATCAAGTCCGCCTCCCTCTCCTCCGCATCATTAGCGCGCTTCTCGAAGGTTTCCTTGCGCCCCTCAGCATCCTCCGCCCGTTTCCTCATATCTCAAAACTTTTGTTGAGGTTCCGCAGCTCCTCCCTCAGGTCCAAGTTCCGTGACACAGCATCATCACAATCTTCACGCGCCTTTTTGGAGCTCGTGCGAAGCGTCTTCACCTCAGAGTTGTGAGAAGCTTGCTCCGCAAGAAGCTCCTGAACCCGCCGATCGAGCTTACGGTTCTCCTTCTCCAGCTCCGCAATCCTCGCCTGGGCCTCCGCTTCCCCCTTTGCAAAACACTGCCGCGAGCCCCGCGCAAGCAGAATCGCCTCGATCATCTTCGCCTCTATGTCAACCAAGTTGTTCTCCAGCTTCTGCCCTGCCAGCAGCAACTCCGCCTCGGGCATACTGACACGCCCGAAAGCGGGGACCAAGAACCTCCGCTCCTCATCACTGCAAATCAGTTGGCAGCCGCGAAGGTCCGCGCTGGTGTAAAGGTGCGCCTTGGGATCCTTCACCCCCGCCGGCTGGGGAAAATAGGGCAATGAGCTTGGCGCAGCGTTACCCAGGGCGTTCTTCCCAGGCTCCGTACGGGGCAGAGGTACCGCTTCCTCCCCATTGACCCAGATATGGATTCCTTCATACTCCAGCGGCTCGTCGCGGGTGCCAGACGTAGCCTCAGCCTCCACCATCGCCACATCCTGGCCACCTCCTCCTTGTTGCCCCTCCGCAACCTCCTCAACAGCAGGCTCCTGCTGAATCCCCGTAGGGGCCTGCTGCACCAGGACGTGGGGCGAAGTAATGTCCATATCCTCCTCAACCTTGTCGCCCGAACGACCCGAAGGAGACGAGCTGCCAGAGGACTTGTCCTCGGCCGCCGCTTCTTCGGAGGAACGACATTCAAAACCGGAGGTGGTTTCGGCACCGCCCGGCGAAGCCAAAGAAGACACGCGGCCTCTGCAAGCCCCCGTCCCCGCCCCCACCTCTAGTCGGCAACAGGAAGAACGTTCTTCCGGATTTTCCCTCCCCCGCGACCACCTCCGCCGGTGGGGGCAGGGACATCGTCACTGGCTGAAACCTCAGAGGTCTCCGAAGCTGCCTCAGTCGCCGATTGCTTCCTAACCCTCTTTTGCTTCTCCTTCGCTGGGGCAGTAGCTTCGGCTTCGGCCCGGTATTCAATCCCCAACATGTCATAAACCCGATTCACACGGGTCACACCCTCCATCTCCTCCTTCATCTATTTCTGCTCCGCGTCGTCCACCTTGCCGACGAGCTCCAATACCTCCGCCTCCACCACCGCACGGATCTTCTTGACAGCCTCCACCTCGCTGGCGGACGAAGAAAACTCCTCCGCCCAAGCAGCGCGGAGGTTGGGCAGGTTCAAGTCCTTCAAAAACTCGTACCCCATTGCCGCGTAAGATGACGGCCCCTCCTTCGTCAGGCCCTTCCAGTCATGGTCGGCCTTCAGAGGCATGACCTTCGTGCAGTGATACTCAGCGAAGAGATCTCGCTGCGTCATACACTGAGAGAGATCGCACATGGCGTCCTCACAAAGCCGCGACCCATGGTCGGAAGCGGTGGTCACCTTCAAAGTATCTTTGTCTGGGAGCGGACAAAGGTCGCCCGCCAAGTCACGCCCCTCCGCGTCATCCAAGCGATAGTAGAACCACTTTTTCAACCATCCCTCCCACTTGTTCTTCTGAGCCTGCACGGGCACCTTCGCATTGTTCCGGCGACGGAACGTAAGAGCCCCGAATTGGCTTTCCTCCGTCACCGTCGTGCTACCGGAGGTCACCGTCTTCGTCTTCTTTTGCAGGTGCATGCTGTGCACCTTCGCAAATCCTTCCACTGTTGGTTCCACCCCTTGCGAGTGGCATCCCCACGCAAACGCACAAAGCTTCGGGAAGTTGTTGGGCGTGAGGTGATGGAACTGCACACTGAACTTCCGCATAGTGCCCAACACCAACGGATGGGGCGGAAATCGGAGCCCCGCTTCGAAGAAGGCTTCAAACACCACCACCTGGTTGTTGTCAGGGAGCGGCGTCAGTAGCCCACCAGCGATCGTTACCCGGTCCCTCTCCAGCCAGCCTCTAGCAGCGAACCTCGTGAGATCACCCTCCGTCACCGAGCTAGCTCTGATCTTGTAAATGGGGAGGGTGCTAACGGTGCCCATAGCGTTAGTCCCTTTCGCCTCAGACCCCTTCGCCATCAAATGCCAACCTCCGCATCTCTCCGACCACCTCCGCTCTCACTAACAACCTCCGACAGCCTGTTGCCTCTCACCCCCGCACGAGTCAACAACCTCCGCGTCCGAATGAGCGAAAGCAAACGAGCAGTGGAAGCAAAGGCGCGGGAGCAGGTAAAAAAGAGTCCCTTTCACCCACCCTAGATATTTATAGCCGGAGAGTTTCACCGCGGTAACGGCCGACACGAATCTCGAGGTCGTGGAGAACGGGCGGCGCAAGATGCGCCACACAAACCCTAGCCATCCCATCCCTGCTATAGTGGCGAAACCCACCCCAGCCCATCACTCAACCCAATTAACTAAACAATGTGGGCCCAGCTAAAATGGGCTGCGAGCAACTGTTGGGCATCGCTGTGGAGGTGGGCCTCATGCAACATGCCATTGGACCATTCCCCCTCTTTTCTTAAGGGCGTTGCTCCGACCCCGCAAGCCGGGCCGAACCATCGTGAGGCTACTGTTGGGGAGAGTAACCTCCGCTAGGACCCTCCTACTTAGCTCCGCGGCCCTGGCAAGGGCCAAGACGTGCAAATGAATCAAGCAACTCTGGATAACCTTCGCCGGTGTCTCCTCATCAATGGCGAAGGTCGTCTAGCTCCATTCAGCAATTCGGCGGAGGTATGTCTAACCTTCGCGTCCGTGTACTTCAATTCTTTTGTTGCGCAAGTGTACGACAGTTCAATGGAGTCTGCCAAAGACCTCCGCGATGAGCAAGGCTTCCGAACACCTTCGGAGCAGTTGTTCAGCCGTCCAGGGTCTGAGGCGGTGGGAGACCTCCGGATGATCGCTCACAAGGTTGACACGGGGTGACGTCGAGGGCCCGACGCGTGGTGGCAGCAGAGGGTGACACGTGGAATCCTCGAAGACACGACACGTGGTGCTTCAGGATAGGGTTAGAATAAGATGCTTCTAGTTTTACAATGTACCAAAGTGCCCTTGTTGAGGCCCACTTGTAGTGAAATAAGAGTTAAAACCCTAGTGTAAAAAGCCACATGACCCTTGGTATGGCCTATAAATACCAAGGATACGGCATGTGTAAGGGGGGAGCTTGGACATTTTTAGTTCCAATTAATGCAAAATCCCAAGGGGGGTTCCATGGACACTTGACTCACTCACCATTTGTTTGAACCCCACTCTCTGTCTAGGAAACCTTCGCCCTCCTCCTCCGGACCCCGGCGAAGGTAGGGGGCAAGTGTTTATACCAACAGCAAGATATGCCAGCAGCGCCGGATATCTCGTGCGCTCCCCAACAGACTCCGGCGGCGCGCGTGTGCAATCAAAGGGCTCGTGGCTACCCTAGCTGCTGCCTACATAAAGCACCCCAGGCCTTCAGGTAGAGGGGGATCACGATTCCTCATCTTCACGCCGCCAGGCTGCTTTGCATCGTACGCCGCCAGGCTGCTTGACCTCGACGAGAGAAGATCTCGACGAGAAGAGAGAAGCAGGCAGCACCCCATACCGACGTCCACCATGCAAGCTCGCCGCCGGCCGGACGTCTTCATCCGTGCAGCAGGAGGCCGCGAGCGGCAAGCCGTGGGTTCACGGTCGAGAGGAGATGGCGTGCAAGTCATCTTCCATGGGTAAGATCGTGAACTAGTATGTTATTATCTCACTCGATCTTGCATGTGTTCGTTGGCCGGTGTTTTATTCGGCCAAGCGGATTGAGATACGGCGGCTTGATGATTGAGACAGCGCCTGGACTACGAGATCGCTCGCGTCACATAGAGATGGAGCACCGACGGCTCTGCCTCAACCGGCCGGCGTCGGGCGTGCCCGTGCTTTGCAGATCGAACCGGAGGCCGAGATACGGACTCGGTTGCCGGGGCTGGAACATGCGAGATGCACCTACGTACGGGATGTGCCAAGATGCAAGCAAGCAAGGCTAATGTGTGTGTAAGCGCATGGATGGGCCATGTCCACATTCACGTACAAGAAGGCTGCCATGTACATGGCGCATGGCAACTCTTCATCCACGACAGAACCACTACGATGCAAGTCTTCATCTACAACGACTACACCAAGTGATCAAGATCCACGTCGTACCACGACGACGACGTTGCCGAGAAGTCCAAGCCGATCTGTTCTTCACCAACCATGCAAGTGCGACTGCGATGATACATGTGTCGTTCGACACCGACAAGGCGGACAACGCAGGCGGGCATGGCTTATGTACCAGCCACATTTTTCGGCTATGGACCGACGAGGCCCTCATGCCAACTGCCATACAAATCTACACCAACACCATGCATGGAGAAGTGAAGCGAAGACCGACGACGACAACTACAGCAGCAGAATCGGAGGTACTCCGTGATCCAATTCACTGGGGTAATTAAGTGGGAGCCTTCCGAGGCCCCATGAACCATGGAGACCACATCGTCAGAGTTAGATAGTTGCCCATAGGCTATGGAGCGCACACATGTATCGAGAACCCTGTATTTGTATTTTTCTTAAATGTGAATAAATATGTGTTCTCGTCTATTTATTTTTGTGTACTTAGTACACTGGCATGCCCGCATTTATTCCCACACGAGAAGCCGCTCGAGGCAGATTTTCTGGTGTCCAAACACACGTCACGCAGCCGCCGCTGAAATTTCAAACACCATTCACGCCCTAGTAATCACGGAACCTTTTTTTACGACCGGGACTTCACCCGTTTTTATTAAGAGGGGGTGAATAAAAGATACAAATGATCCACTGCCGTTGGCAAGCTGCCAACAGCGTTGAACCGAGGAAGCCCTAGTGACTAGATCAGTAATCATGGAACCTACCGTCCGTGCTCCGCCCCTCTCGGCACAACAGCACCGGCAGCACGCTCCAGATCCGCCCTTCTTCTCCTTGTGCCGAAACAACTCCGGGGCGCTCCAGATCCCTCTCCTCGCACTGACTCCTCTCCTCAGCCGCCAGGGAACAAAATCTATCCATCTATTGCTGAGGACGCGGGCAAGAAGGAGGCCGGGCGCAGCCACGACCTCACGCGAGCACGCATGGGTGGGCAGGACGTCGCCGACAGCCCGTCCACCGACCGTAAAGACCAGGGCATGGCCAAAGATATTGCTAAGCATAGTGCCCAGTTGCTTGATCTGATTTGCTCACTGCTAAGTGTATGATGATCCCTGTTTATAGGCACATATAGCCTATATATAGGCATGAGCACTACTACAGATCTTCATATCACAGCCGGTTCGTAACCCTCATCACAACCAGAATGTGAACCAGCGGTGCACAACCGGCAGTGTTGTGGGTGGTGCATCACAGCCGGTTTTTTCGCCCCGGCGGTGATGAGTTTACAACACTGCCGGCGCGTAGACTGAACCGGCAGTGTTATTCGAGGACAACACTGTTGGCTCGTCTTAGGCGCCGACAGTGTTATAAGCGCAAACACTGCCGGCTCATTCCAGGAGCCGACAGTGTTGTCAGGGCAAACAGTGCCGGCTGGTTCGTGGAATTAGCCGGTCGTGTTGGCTATGACAACACGAACGGCTTGTGCAACAAGCCGACAAGTGTTGTTCGGAAAGCCGGCCTTTGCCGGCTCGTTGCGGCCGGCACTGATGGTGGCTTTTTTCAATTTATTTTTTTAAAATTTTAAATAAATTATATATTTTATCATTTTATTTTTTATTTTATAATGCTTTATTGTTTAAAATATTGTACTTATAATTATAATTATATTAAATACAGTTATAATAATTATAATTATATTAATTACAATTATAATACGGCATCCGGTTCCTTCTAACATATTCTCAGTACAACCCTTAAAATGTAACTTCTAGTTCAATGAAATAAAAATTACATGAGACGATCAAGTTGGTTTGCCAACTCTTCCTTGTACTTCCCTTCGGCTCGAGCAATTGAAAATAATCCATTCTTCGAAAGCACCATGTTGTTGATGAAGTCCGCCAACTCCGCTTGGAATGCGGCGACTTCGAAGTCTAACAGCATTTTGTGGTTTTGTTTCTTCCGCTGTCATTCCAAAATGCAAACATAGAATCAGTACAATCACAGTTTATTTAAATTATTAACAGACATAGAAAAGAGGATTATACTCACAAGATCATCTGACTCGCTCGCAGTGTAGCCGAGGAATCGAAACATGGCCCATATCACATGGAACTCGCATTGGGCGTTGCCCTTAGGCTGCTTCAAGTGCGCGATCTTCTTCATTATTTGAAGCTTGAATGCTCTTTGCGTCACGCCTCTATATCTTGTTCGAAGCCTGTGTAAAAATATTGAATAGGGGGAACATTAGAAAGACACATGTGTGATCAGATAATAATATGTTATTAGTATCACTTACTTATTGAATAGTTGCACCAGTGGATCCAATTCCTTAAGTGGAATCTTCTTTGAATCCCACACCTCGATCAGATTTGTTTCAAGATCGACGGTGATGAAAACCCACTGATCTCTACAATCACATGATCTAAATTAACAAATAATCTTGACAGAAAAGAGAAGTATAAAAACAAAGGTGGAGAACTCATACGTGAAGTTGTAGGGCAGAAGTATCGTGGTTTTCCCATTCTTCACGAACTCTTCGAAATTGAGGCCAAGAGATTTAGCACCTCATCCGGCTTAGTGTTGATAAGCCCTTGATTGACTCTGATGGGGTCAATGAAGCCTAAGTGTTGCCATTGCTGCTTTATTGAAGCATAGCACCAAATTAACCTGCATAAAAACATTCAAAGTTGAAAAAAATAACAGTTGGTGACTCAAAAGAGAATTACTTAGGATTTTATGTGTTTACGGTACTTACATAGTCCACAATGTCATGTGTTGTACGTCGAGGTTTTTTCCTGATATAGCTGAAAAAGAGCCTCGTACTCGATGTCCACCCTCTCTTCATCTACATAGTAGTAGACTAGCTTCGGAGGGATAATAGCCATAAATGCACAATCCTTGTGCTCTAAACATACGGCCATTTAATATTCGTGCAACTTAAGCATCGGCGTGGGAAGTTTTTGGTACTCTTCACCGGAGACCAAAAATGATCTATATTCAAACTTACGCGCCAATGGTGCCGTCCCAACTGAATCCCAACACATCTCCTCGACTGCTTCCCTGGTCATCTCTGGACATCCTCGGCACAATTCATCTATCTTACTTATATGCTCTTTGAACTCTTCGTCGGCCTTTTCATTATTGTACTTGTTCTGGGTGTGCCTTTCATATTCGTTCCTCTTCAAATCCTGAGGAAAATCAGCGATGAGATTGAAAAAAGGTACATACTGGGACTTGGGTATTTTGGCTGTCTATAGTTCGTCCCTCGGGTTTGTAGTGCTACCACTGAACGGCCTTTTGTTTTGCCCTTGATCGCCATGGGCAGCATTAGAAATCGATGCCGAGGACCTTTTCCTTGACTGCGAGGATGTTGTCGTTGCCTGCGTCTGAGGACGACGAGAAGCATGTCCTCTAGTCCCGGATGTAGAGCAACCGGGATTCGTTTTTCTCACTCGGGTTCTTGAAGAGCGAACAATAAGAGGAGGGGCGGTCTCCTGAGGAGGAGGAGGAGGAGGATTCTGCTAACGAGATGGAGAAGGCGAAGGAGTAGGAGGAGGAGTCTGCTGACACGGAGGAGGAGGAGGAGGCGGAGGAGTCCGCTGACGTGGTGGAGTCTGCTGAGGCGGCGGAGGAGGAGGAGGAGGATGAGGACGAGGGGGGGAGGAGGAGTCCGCTGACGTGGTGGAGTCTGCTGATGCGGAGGAGGAGGAGGCAAAGGAGCAGGGGGCTGCTGGCGCAGAGGAGAAGGAAGAGGATTCTGCTGACGCAGAGGAGACTCCAGATGAGGACGAGGAGAAGAAGACGGGGTTGATGGCAATTGAGGATGTCCCCTGCTCGGAGATGCTGAGTTGTGGGGCGAGGGTTCTGTAACAACCCAGAAAATTTACTAAACACAAAAATCCCAACTACAAAATTTTTTTCTAAACAAACCCATGTTTGTTGCTTGTCATGTAGATAACCCCACCTAGTTGCACGAATAGCACTCATGACTAGTTGGTAATCACTATAATATAATAGCATCACATGTGACTTAACTACCCTAGTGTATAAATCCCACTAGACTACCATAGGGAGACCACCTACTTAATATGCCAAGTTAGAGGAATGTATCCTAACCATAGGCGTGTAACCTAGTTGATCACTACTTTGCCATACATATAGTGGCCTACCTTAGTTTATACAGTAGTGGGATCCACACCTTTGTGACATTTATGTTTGAATCAAACTAGCACTATTAAAATCTCATGCAACATGTTTGATTTGGATTTTATTGGTTGTTCCGTTGTATTGAATAATAAAACAACAACACATATTTATTTATCAAATAAATAAATATACAATAGATATATACCTAAAGTTATTGGGAATAATACCCTAACATATCCTATGACCACTTATGACCACCATGGGAAAATACCACACATGACAAGGCATAAAACATATACATACTTATGTATTTATAAAGTCAAAACATAAACGAGAAGGGAAAAGAATAAACATGAAATGGTAAACTGCCATTTTGGCCCATGACCCCGAGCCAGCCCACCAGCAAACCCCTTCTCTCTTTCTTTTTCTCGCAAACCAACTGGCCCAGCCCGTTCCACTCTCCTTTCTATCCTCTTCCTCCTGCGGCCCATACAGCAAAGCCGGCCCAGCCCAAGATGGAGATAGGAGCCGCCGTCACCACCCCACGACAGAGGAGCAGAGCCGCCGACGGGTGGAGCCCACCTGTCATATGCTCTACCCGGTCCCCCAATTCCCCTGCTTTTTGACCGAGCCGGTGAAAGCGTGATCCCCACGCTGCTTCTCCCCTCCGCTCGATCCTCGCTAGTGGACATCGACGCCCGCGAGCACCGCCACGACGCCCGACAAGGCCCCGACACCTTGGCACAAGATGCCCGCGGCCCCGACACCTCCACACGCCCTGCCTCTCCAGACCTTGCCGCCGACAGCGCGCTCTGGAGCACCACCATGTCGCCGCCGCGTCGAGCTGCCTACCTAGCCCGGTGAACGGCCTTTGGACGCCGTTGGTTCGAGATCTGGACCCGCCATGACTCCGCGCACGCCATGAGCACACTAGATGGAGATGATGACCGTAGGAAGCCCCTAGATGTGGAACCATGCCATCGTCGGCGACCTGCAGAGCACCGCCGTGCCGCGCCCCTTGCGCATCACCCTGGCTGCCTCGCGTTGCACTGGCTCGGCGTCTAGCTTCGCCAGGACCCCGCGCACGCAGCCGCCTAGAAGATGGAGCCCGTGATGCCTTGTATTGCCTTGACCGCGACGCTGTTCTCTTCGTCGAAGCTCCGCCGCGAGCTCGCTTCTTGTGCGATCGCCGCTGTGCGGTTTACACTTCACCGACGAATCTGCTAGTGCCCTGATGACTCCAATCGAACCCCTGATGCATCAATTGGACAAGGGATGCGATGATGGCCCATGCCCGTGGACGCCAGCGCTGCCGTGTCGCCATCACCGTGGCCGGCCGCGTCGGAGACCCTACCACCGTCCTCGTGTACCCCGTTGAGATGCTGAAAGCATCGAGAAGCCGATGCGCTCCTCAACTTAAGACATGGGCTACCAGGACACCTCCTGCTCGAAACCATGCCACCGGTGAGCCGTTGACGCCGCCGCCATGCCGATGAGACGCCACCGCTGCGGCCAGAAGCGCAGGAGCCACTGTGGACCTTCTTGTGCCCCTTGATGACCCCGCCTTGACCTCCCGGAGCCTATGCGCTCACCAACGTCGACTGGGGATCGCTGTAGCGCTTGTATGCATCACCATGCCGCCGCCGGTAATGTCCGTCACGGGATGGAGCAGAGAAGATTGGGGGAAGATGGAGTTGATGGTCGGGTGGACATGGACTAGGTCCCCATGGACCGTGAGACGCACAGTTGACCCCACTGACGCAAGACCACGGTAGACCGAAACGATGGACCGGAGCAACTTGACGCCGCACCTGTGAACTCAGTTCATGTGAACCGTGAGACTGACAGTGGGACCCACTGCTGCTGCCCACCATACACCGCAACTGAGAACCCACCTCCACTGGTGGTAACTATATAGACCTGGTGTACATGAACCGTGCCGGGAAAAAGGAGAATGGACTTGGTCCATCGTGAACCACGTGGTGGTCTATGGACCGAACACTAGTAGTCCACCGTGAGCCAACACCTGGAATCGGACCGTGGACCAGAGCCCACTAGCGGCCCATCAGCCGACGTGGACAGCGCCACTTACTGACATGTGGCGGGCCAACCGGCCCGGTCTGGCCCTGATCCGGCCCGCTTCGGCCCGTTCGCGGCTCATATGAGTTGACCCCAGTCAATGGTGACGTCATCATGATGTCACGCTGACGTCACTGCCACATCAGCGGCCTTTGACACATCAGCAGCCCTACAGACGCCATGTGGACCATCCGAAACGCGACACTTGTCGTCCCATAAATATTCAGCCTCTTTTCTTTTTCGAATATTGTATAAACTTCGGAAATTCATAACTTATTCATATGAGCTCCAAAAATGATGATCTTTATATCAAAATTCATCTAAAATCGAGCTTTATATCATGAGCCTATGTTTAAGTGCATTTGGATATTTTTGATATTCATTTGATTCTTTGTGGATTCTATAGGAGTCGCTAACGTGACTATTATATCTCGATTACAGAGTTGATTTAGGAGGAGGAGCCCCACTGATCAACTACACCCAATGAAAGCGGACTCGTACCACAACTTCCTTGACATCACAAGTGTCATGGCAGCACCTTCTTTTAGAGAATCCTATTAGGCATTGCATAATTAATAGAACTGCTAGCGCTTTATTCCTTTGCTAGTATATTGATGCATGCTATTGCCTGAGCCGTTATTACCTTGATTGAAACCCTTCACCATGTTACCCTGCTTTTGCGCTCGCACTTTACATTACTACCTCTCTGCTTGCTTGCACTTTATATCACCATACTTATTATTATAACTCCACTTCGCATTGTATCTGTGATGTGATGCGGGTGGTGAACCCCGGGAATGGTTTAGCTTGGGATGCTAGACTTGGGAGGACTTGGTGGTAAGGATCTGGAGGTATTGTGCGTGTGACTTGGGTGCGTGGAGGGTGAGGGTTGAGTCGACTGGATAGGATCCACGACGAGTCTTGGGGTGGACCTCGAGACGAGTCTTGCCGGGGGTGCATCCTAGGCATCCCGATGAGAGGTACCTGTGGCGGGTACATGAGACTTGAGAAGACCCCGCTGTGGAGAGCCCTCGGGACGGAAGGTATGTGACTTAAGGAGATTTCTCGCTGTGGGGAGCCCTCGGGAAGGAGGTGCTGTGGTGGCACGGTAAACTCAAACCCTGTATGAAGATATCCTGTCTGGTCCTACCTAAGGACTGATATATCGAGAGAACCGGAACCACAGACCTTTCGTACACACCACTCGCTCTTGCTTCCGCAAGAGACAGAAGTTTGACTAGACTGGACGATGCCATTGTTGCTTGGAGTTGAGGGGGAATGGTATGTGGTTGTTGACGGTCGTTAAGTGCCAATTTTTACTGTCAACTAAACATGAGAAAGGACTAAAATATGTTCACCAACTAGATATAGGGGTTATACTTGACAAATTCCACGAGTTTTGGTGAATGTCTGTTTCTGCGGTGTCACCGAAAATACCCAAGGAAGGCCCACATGTCGGGTTTACATAGAGATAATCGGGAACCGGTGAAAATTTCCGTAACTGGAAGGTTCGAGAAGGCTCGGACCAAACGGGAGCCCGAACGGGCTCGGTGGAGAGTCGGCCGACTCCCACCCTTGGTCGGCCGACTCATGACTGGACCAATCGCATCGGCCTCGCGGATCCCTGTTCCACCGCCTTTGAGGATGAATAATAATCGTCCGTTTAGGTCGGTTTGATCCGAGGGCCGTGGTGCATCCTAGAGGGCTATATAAGCGGGGCCCCCGGCCCCCGGAGGTGGCAATCCCTTAAACCCTAATTCATTATCTCCCGGCGGGATCGAGTTGTAGAGGCGTCCCTTGAATGGATGACTTCTCTTCTCTAGGGGATTAGGTCTAGCTTCTCCAATGTAATAGATTAGTATCTTGGGAGAGAGGGTCGAGTTGGGATCTTGCTCAAGGTTCCGGATCTAGTCATGGAGGCTTGGTATAGCCTTGTATCTTCACTTCAATATTCGTAAGACTTATACTTATTCTCTTATTCACATGGCTATGCTTACTTTCATTATATCTTTCTAGTTGAGTTTATCATTGCTTTTGTGTGCTAGTTCATAGAGCGCTTAGTCTTTGCTTTACCATGGTTGGGCTAAGTAGCCGAGCCTCATGTAAGCGTGGTGCTTACACGATGCTCGCGCCGTGAGTACACCCTGTTCCCTAGTTGTATGGTAGTTACGGGAGGTGACAGCCCCGTCCATATCACCGGCGGGTTTCTTAAATTGTAGGACCGTAGTCACGTCGGTAGAGGTATCCTTTGTGTTGCTCTCTCCCGTCTAGTGACGTCCCGAAGTGCACAAGAGTGTGGTAAGTCTTAGCATAGTTGGGTATATCTTTGACCATGTGATAAGAATATCATAGGAATCGACCTCACCCTAGATCTCCCAAGTTAACTAGTTGTATATCTTTAGAGACCTATCCCATGTGTGACATATTGTATAAATCCTATCATTTCATGTATCATTTATCCCCTACTATAGTTAGTTGGTTTACTAAGTTAGTAGATGCATGATGGTAAGTTATTAGATTCTTTAACCCTTGCTTCCCGTGGTAAAATATAAATAACGATACCTGGTTTACTCCGGTAAAATGCTACAATGGTAAGTTACGTAAACGCTTGCGGAATCCTTCTTATTTTATGTGCACTTAATTTATACCAACAAGCATTTTTGGCGCCGTTGCCGGGGAAGCAATCGGTGTTAAGTTTTTGATAGTGATCTTGATGTCTGCTAATTTAGTGTATCACTAGCTTTAGTAGGATTACCCCTTGTTCTGTTGAGTTGTGGAATAGACAGGACAAAAGATGTCGTTTCGACCTTCCGACAAGTTTCCACAAGACATTGAAGAGCCCAGGGTCCCTCAACATTCAACATTCAACTGGAACCCTGCATCTCTCAGGTTTGCGTATACATATATATTCTAACCATGTGTAGATTGGAGAAAAGGTCGTCGTCACAGGAATTCAAATCACATCTCAAGTGACGAACATAGATGTTGCACCACTCACAAATTTCATCATGTGAGTCATGGTAAGTATGATCAAGAAAGGTGAGATAGTCTTGCTCATGGACTTTAAAATTGATGAGTAGTTATCTTTTTGAATTCTTGCACCCCACTGCATGTTTACTTTTAACAATTCATGCATTCACTTCGTTTAGCTTATTTATGTTTGCTCATCCATTGCATGTTTAGTTTCTTGCATGCATTCACATCGCCTTGAATCTAAAAAAAAAAAAAAAATATATAAATCCTCACCATGATCATGCTCTGTCATCTCCTTTGAGTAACTCTCTATAATGCTTTCATGCTACCTTTGTTTCCTAAAGCATGCTTTGGTTTGGAAGTACTCGAAATACTTCCATTGGCTTTTAAATTAAGCGTGGTGCTTAGGTTAAGTAGCCTTCCTTAATTAAATTAGACATGGAGTCTAGTTTGGTTATTGAGCTAAAAATATGTTTTAGTAGATACTTGGTTATTTTGTTGGACTACCCCTATGAGAAGACTCTCAAATCCAAATTGGGTAAGTCAAGAGATGAACAACCTCGGAGATGAAGCAAGGCATATGATGATCTCGAACAACTTTGCACAAAAGACACAACTCATTCATTATCCAAGGAAGAATTGTAAGTAACAAATATCATTCACATTGTCTTTTGTTGCAACTTACCTTTGCCTTGAACCATGTTAACGTGCCATAAAAAGAGTTGTTAGAAAACTTTATAAATAAAGTCTATGCTAAAAGTAATTCAAATCCATCTTTTCATTAGCATAGATGATGATCATTTACATAGTGGATAATAGCCCATAGTTTGAAATTGTGCAATCCTTCGGGTATGTGTCCACTAACATTTTGCAGGAAAGAACTTATGATGTGCCTGTTCGTGGATTGGCATCACCTGCGCAATAGCCACTTCAGTGATGGAACAAAGAAGAAGACAAGAGTTCCACAAGAAGGAACAACAACTTTAACTCACCAAAGAAGTGGATCAAGGCGACAAGCTATGAGCAACCTTGAAGACATCATAGCATTGAGCCCAACACTCGAGCTAGGATGCCAATGAGGAGCAAGGTGCAACACATCTCATTTTAGCCAATTAAAGACCTGCTCTCATTGTTCCTGAAGAGTGAAGACACCATCTTGCACATTGGCAGCAAGGACAAGGATGGCATGATAAGCATGCATCCTTGTGTCAACCAATCACCAATCAAGGGTTGACCATCGACCAAGCCTTGAAGGACCATGACCATGGTTGCAAGATAATATCCCTAAGCCATTGGAGATGAAGCATGCATACAAATTCTAAAGAAGCTCCTTCCTTGATCATCAAGATGGATGGCGTACAACTCTTCGCCATGCCGCTAGAAGACAAAGACCATCAAGGAAGAAGTCGAGTCTACATCTCCAATAAACATCAATGCGTCAACCAAGACTCAATGAAAATCAAGAATGGTTGATGAAAGAAGATCATGAAACTGTCTGTCTCCTCATCCTGGATTGGATAGTCCAAACAAAAGCGAGAATGCAAAGGAGAGATCTCTACTCAACGGACCTATAATCGAAGTCCCTCTCGGATACATGAAGGCTTACAAACGAGAGGACAAACAATTGTGTCGAGGACATAGGAGTACAACACACTCGAGGGATGACTCAACACTCGTATTTGGTTTTACGTGGCGAGCGACAACAAGGTCAAGCTTGGGGAGGAAGGCCGATGACTCTTCAAACAATGATCCAAAGAATGCTCTTCCTCTTTTCAAGCCCCGTCACTCTTGCACGTTGAGAAGAAACAATGAGTGGAGCACAAGGTCTAGGCATAAAAAAAAAAAAAGAGTGAAATTTTAGAAGACAAGATGCTCAAGGAGAGAGGTCAATCAAGCAAGGCAAACTCCAAGAAGAAGTAAAGGACCACTAGAAGCATCTACTCTTCATCACAAGGTACTCCAGTGATAAAGACTGTTGGATAAGAAAAGAACATGGGTGACCCCTTTCCTAGAGTTACCATCTCAAGAGGTGCAGTTCTCAAGGTCTCTACCTTTGGGATCAAATGATGCACTCGAAGGAGTGAACATGGCAAGAAGTCCCGTCGGAGGACTTAAATCATTGAACCCTCGCCAAGGAGGTAACTTGGTATTTATCGCATTTCCTTTCACATTGCATTTTCCTTTAAGAATATTTATTTTCACTACATGCATCTTAATTGCATCTTCGCTTTACTATCTTTGCACTAGAAAAAGAAAATAAAGATGTTGTGCATTTGCATCCGTAAAACTACTAAGCCCCATGTGAATAATAATTCATTGTGGTGGCATAAAAATAACTTTTTAGCATATCTATTTTCTCTCTTTGCATTCCTTTATTATAAAAAAGATAAAAATATTTCTTGTGATCTTGTTATAAGACATTTGAGTTAAGGCTGTTCTAGACAACCAAGGCTTAGAGGTTTTATCACTAACGCTTAATCAGTTCCACAAGCTTTGTTGTCTATTTGAGCTTCACGAACATAAAGGATCGAGAAGAGCTAACAGACGAAGGATGTCCAGTCTCCCGTCGGAGTCTTTGCCGCAACGCAAATGTCTCCAACGAACCATCTACGACACTCCCGGAGGACTAGAACATCTTCATTACCTCGGCAACAACGGCCCGGACTATGTCATCATCCAGGCTTGGGGAGGGCATCCCCGTGAACCAAGCTAAGTGTTTCCAACTTATCTATTTATGCTTTGTTAGAGTGTGCTTTGTTAAAACAACTAAAAAAGATGCATAACCTTAGAAACCCAGAAATATTTCCTTATTTATCTTTTCTACTTTTGGAGAGCTCTTATTAATCTGTCTTTAAGTAATCCCTAGAATAAACTCTACATGGAGATGATGAATAGTTGCTCTGCCGTAATTCCTTTCAAGTACCTAGTTTTCAACCTTGCACTCTCCCGAGTTTTAGACACAACTGTTTAGATTTGAGATTTGCTCTGAACCTGAAACTTGTGGGTAGCGAATGCTTGATCTAAGTCTAGGTAGTTGGTGGATATGATATGGGAAGGTTTTGAGCTGCTGTCCATCTTGTTCCTAGAGATACTAGAGTTCTGGAGAATTTATCTTTGAAAATCTTAAATTGTTGCATGATGAGTTCCTTTATGACGAGAGTTCAAATTCCTACCACAGCCATATATTCATGCTTACTAGATTAGGAAAACCCATCTGTTTTTATAGATCATATTGTAGGCATTGAGTGTAGTCTTTATAGGCATTGAGTATGGTTATGCTGTGGACTCATAAGGAATCGGTCATGCGGTTAAAGTCAATACTATGTGCTCTCCATCCATTGATCTATGCTACTTCGTCCTCGAAGCATGCACCCATTTTATAAATACTACATTCATTACTCGTGCTACTGTCCCTAGAAGTACCACCCACATATAGATCCACATACATCACATATTGTGCTATCTCTATCCCGGAGGTACACACTTATGCTTTGCTCCTACCCCGGGAGTACGCATTCCCCCACATATTGTCTTGTCTCTACCCGGGAGATACGCACCTATGCTTTGCTCCTACCCCAGGGAGTACGCATCCATCCATCCATCCATCCATTCTTCCACATATATATGCCACTCATTTTATTCCATTCAGAAAATGTTCTACTCCTACACTTTGGGAGTGAACACTCAAAAATATTCATGGCCATCCTATCCCGGGAGTGAACATCTAGAAATAATCATCGCCGTTCCAATTGCCTACATAAAAGCTCCAGTCATTATCATTTCAAGTTATACACTCCCCGTTGCTAAAGTTTCGTTTTTAGAGGATTGGTTGCTCTAGTTTAAAAAAAAAAGAAGAAAAGAGAAAAGAAAGAAAAGAAAAGAGTAGCCAAGTCCTTCAAGAAGTTTCAAGGTTTCCGAATAAAGGGAGTCATGTTATCCCCAAAGGAGCAAGTGTAGAAGTAGATGTTCACCAAGTGATCACCCCTCATAATCATTTCTTTATCATCATCATCTTATCATCCATCCCATTTCCTCATTCACATGCACATATGACTTTATTATTATTTTAGTTTCTATTGGATCCATGGTTTAAGCGTGCAATATATGCAAGTGAGTTTGAGTGTCTCCCCACCTATGAGCTCCACATAAGCCTATTAGAAAGTAGGGTGAGAGAGAGAAGGCACTTTCCACTATGCCTTAGTTCCACAAATACCACATATTTTGAGAGAAGAGAGAAGGCATACACTACTCATGCCTTGGAGAGGATCCAAAAATACCACAAATGAGAGACCTGAAAGGTTCGTACAAGGAACTCTGAGTTTTATTTGAAAATCTTGCAAAAACTCCAGAATAATAGTTGATCAAAGAGCGAGAAACATAGCGCTTGACTTGACCGTTCTGTCTTTCAACTGCTCAAGACCCAAGTGACGGTTACAAGCCCCATGGTGAAAGGTAATATGAGTAAGTTTTGAGTCAGAATAGTTCACTCTAATTCGGAGGAGAGTTCTTGTTTGAACGCATGTGTACTTTTGAGGCGTGAAAGCATTGTAGCAACTCCTGATCCACACTGAGTTTATCTTTGCTCAGGGACGAGCAAAAGGAAAGCTTGGGGGAGTTGTTGACGGTCGTTAAGTGCCAATTTTTACCGTCAACTAAACATGAGAAAGGACTAAAATATGTTCACCAACTAGATATAGGGGTTATACTGACAGAATTCCACGAGTTTTGGTGAATGTCTGTTTCTGCAGGGTGTCAGCTGAAAATACCCAAGGAAGGCCCACATGTCAGGTTTACATAGAGATAATCGGGAACCGGTGAAAATTCTGTAACTGGAAGGTTCGAGAAGGCTCGGACCAAACGGGAGCCCGAACGGGCTCGGTGGAGAGTCGGCCGACTCCCACCCTTGGTCGGCCGACTCATGACCTGGACCAATCAGCATCAGCCTCGCGGATCCCTGTTCCACCGCCTTTGAGGATGAATAATAATCGTCCGTTTAGGTCGGTTTGATCCGAGGGCTGTGGTGCATCCTAGAGGGCTATATAAGCAGGGCCCCTGGCCCCTGGAGGAGGCAATCCCTTAAACCCTAATTCATTATCTCCCAGCGGGATCAGAGTTGTAGAGGCGTCCCTTGAATGGATGACTTCTCTTCTCTAGGGGATTAGGTCTAGCTTCTCCAATGTAATAGATTAGTATCTTGGGAGAGAGGGTCGAGTTGGGATCTTGCTCAAGGTTCCGGATCTAGTCATGGAGGCTTGGTATAGCCTTGTATCTTCACTTCAATATTCTGTAAGACTTATACTTATTCTCTTATTCACATGGCTATGCTTACTTTCATTATATCTTTCTAGTTGAGTTTATCATTGCTTTTGTGTGCTAGTTCATAGAGCGCTTAGTCTTTGCTTTACCATGGTTGGGCTAAGTAGCCGAGCCTCATGTAAGCGTGGTGCTTACACGATGCTCGCCCGTGAGTACACCCCGTTCCCTAGTTGTATGGTAGTTACGGGAGGTGACAGCCCCGTCCATATCTCGTCGAGCGGTTCTTAAATTGTAGGACCGTAGTCACGTCGGTAGAGGTATCCTTTGTGTTGCTCTCTCCCGTCTAGTGACGTCCCGAAGTGCACAAGAGTGTGGTAAGTCTTAGCATAGTTGGGTATATCTTTGACCATGTGATAAGAATATCATAGGAATCGACCTCACCCTAGATCTCCCAAGTTAACTAGTTGTATATCTTTAGAGACCTATCCCATGTGTGACATATTGTATAAATCCTATCATTTCCCGTATCATTTATCCCCGCTATAGTTAGTTGGTTTACTAAGTTAGTAGATGCATGATGGTAAGTTATTAGATTCTTTAACCCTTGCTTCCCGTGGTAAAATATAAATAACGATACCTGGTTTACTCCCGGTAAAATGCTACAATGGTAAGTTCTGTGCGCTTGCGGAATCCTTCTTATTTTATGTGCACTTAATTTATACCAACAGTGGTGAGCCTGTACCATTTTATTCAACAATACCATTTGGAGGGGTAGCCGGTTATTGTTGATCCCAGTCCCAGTGTGTTCTGGTAAGCCGTTACTTTCTAGGGCTGGGTGGTAGGATGGTATTGTCTAGGTTAGAAGGTCGTCCGGAATCAGCCTAGGCGTGCGCACGTCTATGATGGCGATCTGGTGGGTACAGGTGTACACACTCTGCAGAGTTGATCGATCTATGCGCATACCGCGGCCTCGGTTATGGCCATTCTGTGACCTACATTTCTGTCGACTAGTGAGTGGAGTGTTCTACCTTCCCCAAGAGAGTATTCAGGCCGTGAACCTTGGTTTGTGGCTGCGGGCCTTTGAGACAGGCCGAGAGGGAGTTGGCCTGCCAACTTGAGTGTGAGTGTTGTGAGATAAGGTGATGGAGATGTGGAGATGGATTTGAGATGGACTTGAGATGGATTTGAGATGGACTCGAGATGGATTTGGGATGGATGGGATGTGTGTGGGGGGGGGAATGGGAATGTGTTAAACATGACTATTATTATTACTTTTACTACTTGTTGCTATTTTGCATGCGCTAGGATGCAAATCACAGCCAAACTATAGGATCGCCAGATCCCTTTATTTTCTCTTTTCCACTAAAGCTCATTCGATGCTGACCATGGCCTGCACACATCTTGCGGTGTGCAGATTTTTCTGCTTCTCAGAGATGTCAAACGGATTAGAAGGTCTCGTGCCTGCGCTCAAGTTGGAGTTCGGAGTTGCTTCCGCGTTATACTTCCGCCTTCTCAAGTTGTTCTGGATATTAGATATACTTTTTTCGCCTTGTGGCGTTGTAATTATTAATGTAACCCCTCTACTTGTACTCTTTGGATTTATAATTTGATGTATGGAATTGATTATCGACTGATGTATATCATTCTGTGAGATTTTCCTTCGTGGAAAATTGTGGATGTTTCAGTTGGTATCAGCTCCATGCTTGACCCTAGGACGATACCCTCAGGTTTGGACAATAGAATAGGTTGAACCAGCCCTTTCTTTCGGTTATATTACTGACCTTGCACCATTTTGTGCATGGCTTACCCCTTATATTGGACTTGCTGACCATGTTCTTGGGCCACTATACGAATGACGGTCTTCAAGAGCATGTCATTCCACCTCAAGTACAACGATGGATAAGTCCAATATCAGTAAGAAGTGCTTCAAGATTCAGGAGTCCCTGAAGATAAGTAACAATAGATGTGCTAGAAATAGGTGGTGCCTAGAGGAGCCAAAGTCTGCTACATGGTGACTCTGCAGATTCTCCCAAGTGAAGAGATGCCGCATCGAAGGTACACCATTCATGTGTTGGAAACCACTATCTTTACTGTTGTGCAGCTTACCGCACATGCAACTCTTCAATTTGTGATGCAAGATACATACAAACTCCTCGAGCACGGCCCCCTACCGTCTATTACCCGTGCCCTCGATGCCTCCGATAGTGCCATAGGGTAATGGGATGAAGCCGAACACACCTAGACCCAAGTGTCTGATAGGAAAAATTTGAAGAAAGTCCCTTTTACTCCACTAGGTTCACTCTACAGACAAGAATCATCATGATAAGGGGTGTTGGTATTTTTTAACGTAATCACTAGAATTGTTACATCCTAGTGGTCACGCCAAGAAACGCTAGGTGATAGTCGTGTTCTAAAGATATTATCCACAAGCGCACGGATCTATCATTGTAGCATTTCACCCGGAAGTATGTCAGGGTATCGTTATTTATATTTTCCCAAAAGAAGGCATGGTGTAAAATACTTTTAGCACATGGATATGGTACTTCATATCATTGAAACTAGGTGGATTTCCCGCGCGTTGCCTCGGGTATGAAGCGGAAATCCTAGAATGTTAACTAATGCCGTGAAGATCCATTAGCGTGGTATATGAGAAATATTATTTCATTTCTTTTATTCTTAATAATTTTGATTAAAATTATTAATGGAAAAGAATGGTCCATCTTCAGTAAAGTCTAACAAAATGCCTATTGATCAAATACATATTTTGACAAAGAAAATACATGTCTATGATATTGTCTATGATATGTATATGATATATTACAATGGAAGGCGTCTAATTACTCCCACGGATACTGAAAAATCATTATTCTGCGCCACAGTTCAAGCTTAAATTCAGTAAAAATAACACACATATAGATAGAATAATACTCAGTACACATTTTTTTGAGGAAACGGTACTATGACAGATCGGTTTCAGTTTTGGGACCTGCACTACACGCGACTTTACCCGTCCATTCTTCGATCTCAAGTAACGTCCTCAGAAAAATATATTCCATTATAAAAGAAATCGCTGCCCCTTATCAAATAAAAATAAAATAAAAATCAGCAGCAACACACCGCGCGGATAGCTTCTCATCCACTCATTCAGTCACGTGAGATGTGTACAGTACTGTGCCTGTCTAATGAAGTAAGTCACCGTACCTAAAAAAAGGAAATCAACAATAATTCACGCACAGGCATGTCGATGACCCCTTCACCACGCCCTTTCATATGTCTTGTATCCTCCACCACTCATCGGATATTTTCCAGCAGAAACTTCTCAACATCTCGATCCAGAGAAGAGCCATCACAGACTCACCCCGCGGCGGCGCCAGGGAGGAGGCTGCTAGCATCGTAGTAGCGTGCATGTTGGAGTCCTGGGCGGAACAGAAGAGGCGCGGCCAACATGCAGGGATCAACGGCGAGCGCCAAACCCCAACGCCAACACACATCATCCCGCGCTTCCTGCTCCACACTCATGATGATGGCAGCCCACGCACGGTCGTGGCCGCTCTGCACCTTGTAGTATCGTCGATCAGCCTCCCCCGCGGCCTCCCGCTGGCGCGTCAAGATTAGGCGTCAACGGCCACCGGGGCTGGAGACAGGGGTTGTACCACCACCTAGCAGCGACATGGGCGGGCTCGGCCAGCGAGCCATCATCGACGAGGCTCTGCAGGATAGCAGAGGCAGAGCGAGCTATTTGTATATTACAGCGAGGAGGCGAGGACCTTTCATTTTAGGTGCCTCGATCTGTTATGGCAGATGAATGGTGCGTTTATGAACTTGTGGTAGTGGAGGGCAGCAGTTTCTGGCTGCATGCGTGATCGAGTAATAACTGATGCGGATGCCAAGGGGTCGGAAACAGATCGCTCGATTTTTTCGGACGGGCGTACGATGGTAGAAACGGAAAACTGCTGATGTGGCGCGATGAGGAGCAAGAAAAATAGCTTAGTGAGTTTTGTTTACATAAGAGGTATAGATAAGCCTTAGTGCTATGCAGGGGTAAGATAAATGGTAATTTGAGGATAGTGGACACACAGTTGGCCTTCACTCAAGGATAAAGAGAAATAAGGAATAAAAGAAACGGAAAAAATAAAGAATAAATCTACTGGAGCTGGTTGGTCGTAAACAGCTAAGTCACATGTTATACAGGACTAGAGATAAGTCAGAGCCTACAGTAACAGGGAGACCCCCGCAGCTGGTCTGCCAGCCGATAGAGGCATTTACGAACTCCTACACGACATACGGACGTGGGGGATTACGTGGGACGGACAAGGCTGTCACCACCTGCCGCCTACCCCTCAACCGTGGCATGCCGTCATATTCGAAGGCCCTCTCGTATCCGGACACCGCGTCCGCATACTAGAGAACTACCTATGCTCCCCCAGGACTCCCACCATACGGATGGACGAGTTAGAACACAGGCAAACCCGAAAGAACATCGAACCGTTACTTCATTCTCATCTTGGACTCTAATTCTATAGAACATATGAACGATGAAGAACAGGGATGAACATGCTATGAACTGATCATATGAACTTTGCTCTAGTTCATATGTATCAACCTGAACATGATCAAGACTATGCCCTAGTTCATACACTAAGAAATATATAAAGTATAAGAATTTGAATAAGGAAGAACACTCCATAAATGATTACCAAGATGTATCTCTTCTTCCTAGAAGACAAGCTCTCCTTGGTAGCTTTCCTAGCTCCAACAATACTAGCTCTAAGCTAAGGAACAAGTGGAAGTGAGGGAGAGAGAGGCCAAATGAATGTGTGTCTTGTAAAACCAATTCTTCTCCCCTTTTATATCTTGCTCAGGTCGGTTCAAGCGCCAAAATCGAAGGTACACCGCGCACCGACCTCCCTGAGCATTGATTGCACCGCCTCTAGCCGGCCTGCCCCACCTGGCAGTTGGGGTGGCACGGCCGCGCCAGGGTGCCGCCACCCCCTGACAGCCTTCGGGTGGTCGGTTGTGGAGTGGGCTTGGGCCGTGCTGGTTTGGTATTTTGGCCCATTTTGGTCCGGAGGTGGCCCTTCTCCACTTTGGGTTGGTTTGGCGCTTTCCGAAAAGCGCCTTTTTTGATATTTAATCCTTGCACTTTTTATTAATTCCTCCAATGACAGTATATTTCCTAGTGCACGTGGATTTGGGTTAGTTGCACATGTATATGCGTATAGGAATATATAATTCACCCTTTTTCATGTCTAATTGGCGATATAAAATCGTCGATAAGGACCGCCAACAAGATCCCCCAAGCTTACCCTTTGCTTGTCCCGAGCAAAGCTCAGCCTTAGGTTGTTGATCAGGAGTTGCTACTATGCCGATCATGAGTCAAATGTCCCAAGCGTATAAGCAAGATTTCTACTAAGATTTGAATAAATCGGCATGATCAAGCCACCCTGTTATTGTCTCAAGACAAGTGGGGCTTTCCAGCTTTCTCGAGTCTTGGGAAATTGCAAGATAGAACAGATTCACAAGCATTGCTTATCATCTACCCAAGATCAACCAAGTCTCCGGAGGTTTTTGAATGTTTTGTAAAAGAAACTCAAATTCCTCGAATGATTCTCTCAGTTGCTCAAGAGTGTTTGTACCTCACCAAAGGCAGTGCAGTTTTGCCTTTCTTTCTACCCTATTGCTATGGCTGAAAGTGGAGTTTTGGGTAGGTATGAAAGGTGGGCATGCTTGGATCACATAGGATTTGTAAAGTCAAGGAACGAACCATCCGAAGATTAAGACCATACACTTTGATTGAGATTTGTGCAAGTGTATGAGGGTGAATGATTCCTATCTCTAAATGTTTTTGGTACTCCATGCATCATGACTCCTCTTTATTGATGGAAAAGAAATTTTGAGAGAGTATGGGCTTTGACATGGGAAAACTAAGATTTTTCTTTTCTTTCTTTTCTTTCCTTCTCTTTCCTCTTTTTTTTTGAACGGGAGACTAACTGGGATTCCCGTTTATCTACTTTGGAAATTTATTGCTGCCCCTTGGCACATTTTTTTTACTAGAAGAGATGATAAAGCCCATTGCTCTCTTTCGGTATGATGAAGAATTTTTGGGTGGAGGAAATCATGATGAAAAGCGAGGAGTAATTTTTGATGGATGATGGATGAGGGATGCGCGATCCTCAGTGTAAGGGTCGGCATGCTTTATTTTGAAGAAGGTGCTCAACTCTAGGGTCAAGAGTTGGCATTTTTGGTGGATTGGATGAAAAGTTAGGTTGCGCAACTCGCAGTGTACGGCAAATTTATTTGGTGGGTGCAAGTGAATCTCAATCATGAGTGTAAGACCATAATCTCGCGGAGGTTATAGACTTTTAGTGATCAGTCAAGTAGCATATGACTACTGGGTTTCTGTATGAGATTGACAGCTACGTCATATGGCCTTGGTAGGTATTTAAAAACCATTGAGGAACTTTTGTTTTGATAATTTTGAAAATAAAACTCCGGAAGTCAGGTTTTCACTCAGGACAAAGTCATAGCATTACTTGTAGCACTATATCATACCCGGCAATAACTTAGACAAGATCTAGCCTATGCAACCACTATGCTCAAGTTTTCAAAGATGAGACATTTTAGCCAATAAACTCAAACTTTAGAGAAAGCTTGATTATAAACAAGGTACAAGTGAGTCACGAGACAGAGCAACTTTTCATCATTTCAACAAGGGTAGAATCAAATATTTCGATGACACATATATATAGGAAATGATGAAGCATTTTTTTATATGCGTAAGTGTTAGTAAAGTACATACCTCTTATTGGGGGGTCCTCCCCCCAAGCTTGCTTTGGAAACGGGGTCCCTTCTTATTCTGAGGTAACAAATTATTTTATTTTATTTTGAGTCTATCGTCAGGACTTCCTTATGATTGAGGACCATCCCGCACGGGTTAGCTCTTAGCAAAGTACCAATATTCCTACTAGCAATCTGTCTCAGTGATCAACAAAGTTGACCAAGGTAGACTAGCAACCTAAGCACCATGCTCAAGCTATAAGTCTATGGAACATGCTAAGCTTAAACACGTTCCAAAACGTCAAACTAAGCGGGAACAGGGGTAGCAAGATAGAACTTTATTTTGACAGATTAAGTAAGCATAGTTAAATAAATAAATAAAATCCTATAAAAAGATAACTTACCGATTATCCTGTCGGTCAGGGCTCACAGTATATAGTCCGTGAAGCGAGACTTTTCTCCTGCTCAATTTGAGCTTGATGATGGGACATCCGTCTCAGGAGAAGTAGACGAGGATGCCTGCTTGGGTTTCCACACCATTTTCGTCCTTGGTGGTGTGGTGATAGTTGGTGAGGATGGTGGTTGATCGTCCTCTTTTGGAGGCGTTGGCGTTTTGTCCACCTTCAACACCTTCGTCTCCTCCTTGGGGACCAATTTCGGTGCCCCAGAGGTTTTGAGTGGAATTGGTTTTGCCTTGGATTCCACTTTTTCTTGGGCCGAAGCCTTGCCATTGTTCTTCTTTTCATTGGGTTGCGCAGGAACAACCTTTGGTTTTGTTTCTTCTGCAGGAGTCTTCTTTCTTTCTTTCTTGGGAGCTCTCTGCTCCTTCTTTTCTTTTTGTTTTGGCTCCTGCTCTTTCTTTTTCTTCTGTTTCTGTTCCTGGGTACCTTTTGTTACTTTCTTAGCCTGCGGCTCTGGCCTTTGTTCCCAGATGATGTTGGGAATTCGATTCACACCATGAGGTCGGATTTCAACTTCAGTGACCTCCCTCGTGGTTGGCTCATACTTGATGCGAATCATGTTGCACTCCTCCGTCTTCCTTGGCCGAAAGTGGAACTTCTCCTCATTCCCATTGATATTGAACCAGATTTCTCCAGCTCCAACATCGATCTGTGCTCCAGCGGTACTGAGGAATGGTCGTCCCAAGATGAGCGGTGATTCTTTGGTGGCCTCCATGTCGAGCACCATGAAGTCCACTGGGACGAAGTATCCTCGGATCTTCACAGGAATATCTTCGGCTATCCCCGCTGGGTAGCGTAAGGAAGAGTCGGCCAATTGGAGTGTGATCGTTGTTGGTGATAGCCGTGTATAATTCAACTGGTCGAACACCGTCTTGGGCATGACACTGACGCTGGCACCAAGATCACAGAGTGCGTGGTCAAACTGTTGCCCTCCAATGGAGCAAGTGATAGTGGGGCATCCAGGGTCCTTCTTCTTTTCTGGTAAGTGATTGAGGATTGCCACACTACACTCTTCTGTTAGTTTGACCACAGCTGTGGATGGCAGTGGTCGCTTGTTGTTGATGATGTCTTTGATATACTTGGCGTAGGAAGGTACATGTAAGACGTCCATGAGCGGAACGCTCACATGCACTTTCTCCACCATTTCAACAAACCGAGTGAACTGATCATTCACAGCTTGCTTCCTGGTCCTTGTGGCGAACGACAGGTGTGTAATATCTGGATAATCCAGGGTTGTCCCTGATTCTGCCTCGCCTTGAGGTTCAGGTGCTGAAGGTTCTTCTTGCTGCGGTGTTGCTTGTTTCCTAGCTGCTTGTTTAGGATATGGTGGATCGCGAGTGGCCTTACCGCCTCTCGTGGTCACAGAATTAACATTTTCAAAAGTACTAGCAGCTTGATCCAATGTTTTACCATTGGGATCAACAGAACATCGAATCAATTTGAGCTAACTCGCCTTTCTATCATTTTGTTAAAGCTCAACGATTCTTAACAGCAAGTTAAACCTTCTATTTTGGTACTAATACTCTCTAAGATTTTGTCATTGGCCAGCATCTTTTTGGTAAGGTTTTCATTGATCTTAGCTTGGCCAAGGACTAAATCTTTGAGAGTAGGCTGATTCGAATTGTAATTTGAAGAGTAATTCAAATTACCTTGATATTGTGGACGGGACTGATTGTTCCATCCATTATTGCCTCCTTGCTGTTGACGATACCCGTTGTTGATGTATGAAGCTTCTTCATGGGTTTCGGGGCAATCATTCCCCGAATGTCCATCATTGCCACAGACCTCGCACGTTGTGCGAGATTCTATGGCTTTGACAGTGCCGGATGTGTCTCCGGCACCTCTTCCGTCAAACTTTTGCAGGAGTAGGTCAATTTTTGCGGCAAGCGCCTCCGTCTCCTTCACGGGGTGTGTGCCTTTTTGTTGCTTGGTTGGGGCCCTTTCTTCCCCCCAAGCTTGATTTTCTACCATTTTGTTGATTAACGCCGTAGCATTATCAACAGTGAGTGATAGAAACGCGCCTCCAGCTGCAGCATCGAGGTGCCCTTTTGACATGGGTGTGAGCCCATTGTAAAAGTTTTGGAGCACCAGCCATTCCTCCATCCCATGATGAGGACAGTCTCGAAGCTTTGGAGCCTCTCCCAAGCTTCAGGAATGGGTTCCATCTGCGTTTGCTGGAAATTGGCAATTCTTCCCCTCAGGTCATTTGTTTTGTCCATGGGAAAGAACTTTGTGAGGAATGCCGTGGAGCATTTGCCCCATGTGCTCACCGCCTCTTTGTCCTTGTAAAACCACTGTTTCGCCTTCCCCACAAGGGAGAAGGGAAACAGTCGGAGCCTGATGACGTCAGCTTCGATGTCCTTGATGACGACAGTGTCACAGAGCTCCAGGAAACGCTGTAAGTGAGCGTTAGCATCCTCATTGCAGAGTCCACAAAATGGAATCCCCTGCACCATGGTGATCAGGCCAGTCCTGAGCTCAAAGTTCTTGTCTGCCACGTTAACAACGGGCCCAGTGGGCACGTTGGCAACAGCGGGGACGGAGAACTCACAGAGAGTCTTTTGAGCCATCGGAATGGTTGCTGATGATGCGGCGATGACCAGTTCGACTGCCGACGGAGTAGCAGAAGGAGTAGCTTTAGGCTTCTTCTTCCTTAGGAGTGCCTCCGGATTTGGATGGAAATTATCTGGCAGGGAGAAACCGGACATACACTATCCTGTTTTGACACACAACAGGAGAAAACATAAAAGTTAGCCTGCATAGACTCGGACTATTTCTAATGAAGTTATATCCATGCCATGCTAGATTATTTTAACCAATGCCTTCCCCGGCAACGGCGCCAAAAATACTTGTTGGCATTTCTTAACGCAATCACTAGAATTCTTACATCCTAGTGGTCACGGCAAGAAACGCCAGGTGATAGTTGTGTTCTAAAGATATTATCCGCAAGCGCACGGATCTATCATTGTAGCATTTCACCCGGAAGTATGTCAGGGTATCGTTATTTATATTTTCCCAAAGGAAGGCATGGTGTAAAATACTTCTAGCACATTGTTGGCATTTCTTAACGCAATCACTAGAATTGTTACATCCCAGTGGTCATGCCAAGAAACGCCAGGGTGATAGTCGTGTTCTAAAGATATTATCCGCAAGCGCACGGATCTATCATTGTAGCATTTCACCCGGAAGTATGTCAGGGTATCGTTATTTATATTTTCCCAAAAGAAGGCATGGTGTAAAATAGCTCTAGCACATGGATATGGTACTTCATATCATCGAAATAAGCCTTAGTGCTATGCGGGGGTAAGATAAACGGTAAATTGAGGATAGTGGACACACACTTGGTCTTCACTCAAGGATAAAGAGAAATAAGGAATAAAAGAAACGGAAAGAATAAAGAATAATCCTACTGGAGCTGGTTGGTCGTATACTGCTAAGCATAGATTAGCTAAGTCACATGTTATACAGAGTTAGAGACAAGTCAGAGCCTAAAGTAACAGGGAGACCCCCGCAGCTGGTCTGCCAGCCGATAGAGGCATTTACAAACTCCTACACGACATACGGACGTGGGGGATTACAAGGGACGGACAGGGCTATCGCCACCTACCGCCTACCCCTCAACCGTGGCATGCCATCATATTCGAAGGCCCTCTCGTATCCGGACACCACGCCCGCATACTAGAGAACTACCTATGCTCCCCCAGGACTCCCACCCTACGGATGGACGAGCTAGAACATAGGCAAACCCGAAAGAACATCGAACCGTTACTTCATTCTCCTCAGAGACTCTAATCCTATAGAACATATGAACGATGAAGAACAGGGATGAACATGCTATGAACTGATCATATGAACTAGGCTCTAGTTCATATGCATCAACATGAACATGATCAAGACTATGCTCTAGTTCATACGCTAAGCAATATATAAAGTACAAGAACTTGAACAAGAAAGAACACTCCATATATAATTACCAAGATGTATCTCTTCTTCCTAGGAGACAAGCTCTCCTTGGTAGCTTTCCTAGCTCCAACACTACTAGCCCTAAGCTAAGGAACAAGTGGAGGTGAGGGAGAGAGAGACCAAATGAATGTGTGTATAGAATTCCTTTTCATCTCCCCTTTTATATGTGTGAGGAGGTCGGTTTGAGCCTGATTAGGCAGGTACACCAGCGCACCGCCTCCTCAGCATTGAATGAACCGCCTCCAGCCGGCCTGCCCCACCTGGCAGAGGGGGGGCGCGAGCGCGCCCCTGGCATGGCCGCGCCAGGGTGCCACCTCCCCCTGACTGCCTTCGAGTGGTCGGTTGTGGAGTGGGCCTGGGCCGTGCTGGTTTGGTGTTTTGGCCCAATTCTGTTCCCGAAGTGGCCCATCTCCCTTTGGGGTGGTTTGACGCTTTCCAGAAAGCGCCTGTTAACACCAGAATTTGGTCAGGAATATGACAGGTGGACCCGCAGGGAGCAGAGAGAGCAATTCGGCAAATGCATATGCGGTCGGCTAATTTCCATGTGTTCGGCAAATGATCAAGCGGTCGGCTATGACGGTTTCGTTCAAGGCGAAAGAAGGAGAGAGGGAGCTGACCAGAAAGGGAAGGGGTCGTAATAGTCAAGGACTCCGATTATGGTTAGAGTTGGCATATTTGTATCTTTCCAATTTTGTTTAGATAGTTCGTAAACACTTAGGACTCATGTTTTGTCCAGGGTATAAATATAAGCCCTCGACCATTGTAATAAGGGTTCACAACCAATTCAATACAACCGGCTACGTGCCACCCTTCGAGTCCTTTTAGTCGTGTCATCGAGTTCTTCGAGAGGGCCAATCGATCCGTCGACCTCCGTAAGTCCCGGCAACCTTGCTATCATGTCTAGTATCGTGCGGCGGATTTAGATTATGATGCAAGTAGTCTCATCCGTTTTTCTTAGTATCGTGCGGCGGATTTAAGCTTAATGATGGGAAGTTTTTGCTTGTACCTTGTATCGTGCGGCGGATTAAGACATGAGTAAAGATAGTTATCGGCTCTTTTAGATTTGGCATGATCTAATAGATTCATTAAGTTACCACGTGTTGCTTGCTTTATTTAATGTTTAATTATTCGCAACACTCTTTTGCCCAATCTAGATTGATACTCTTTCGGCTTGTTGATCGTTCCTTTCATGCTTATTCAATATCGAGTAGATCAAGCTCATATAGCCGAATTAGATCGATCTAGGTTGTTACGTGTTGCGGGTTCATTCATGTTAGATGTAGATAAGCCTTGACAGGACCGGGTATCGTGCGGCAGATGCAGGTCTTTGGGTTACTCTAGAGCTAGTCATCCGGTGGACTAGAGATCAGTTTAATCTGATAGGTTTCTTTTACATATTACTTGTTTGTTCCTTCTTCATGGACCCCGATTCGGCAATTTTGCCGATACGGTTATACTCACACATGTAGCAAGTACTTATAGATCTGTTAGGTAATTACGTGCTTTTAGCTCTTTATTGTTAGATTGTATCATGCGGTGGATTGATCTAGTAGTAAGGAGTGGCTTAAATTCATAGTGAGTGGTATCATGCGGTGGATTAGCTTGCTTGGGTTTATGCTCGACGGGTTTATGAAGGCTAGACGTGCGGCAGACTAGTTGGAGTAGCCTATGCATGTGTTATTTAATAGATTTACATTTATAAGTTACTTATCTTTAGTTATTAGTGCTTGATGATGCTTTAAACCCGAGATATAGTTTGATATGCTTTGATAATTTAATCTTGTTCAAACATGTCTTCATTTACCGTATTCGGCAAGTTCATTCTGTTTACATCGCTATGTTACTTTAGCCGAATGAACCGCAATCTGCTGCGAGATAGCTTCTATAGCTATATGTCGTCGTAAGTGGCTTCGGGGCCGTAAGATGGAACTGTCGGTCTCACCCAAGATGTTCCAGTTTTGATCTTACCATTTTATCCCTTATCGATTTTCGGTCAAATCGATCGGCACGCCACCGGATTCAGACACCCGGGCACCCGATTGAAGCTAGGCTTTCCGGCTTGCTGTGTGTGAGACACAGTGCGCCACATTTTGTGTCAACAGCGCCTTTTCGGTATTCAATCCCTGCACTTTTATATGATTCCTGCAATGACAGTATATTTTCTGGTGCATGTGGATTTGGGTTAGTTGTACATGTATATGCCTATAGAAATATATAATTCACCCTTTTTCATGTCTAATTGGCGGTATAAAATCGTCGATAAGGACCGCCAACAAGATCTCCCAAGCTTACTCTTTGCTCGTCCCAGCAAAGCTCGCCTTTAGGTTGTTGATCGGGAGTTGCTACTATGCCGATCATGAGTCAGATGCACCAAGCGTATAAGCAAGATTTCTACCAAAATTTGAATAAATCGGCATGACTGCTCACCCTGTTATTATCTCAAGACAAAATGGGGCTTTCCAGCTTTCTCGAGTCTTGGAAAATTGCAAGATAGAACAGATTCACAAGCGTTGCTTATCATCTACCCAAGATCAACCAAGTCTTCGGAGGTTTTGAAAGTTTTGTAAAAGAAACTCAAGTTCCTCGAATGATTCCCTCAATCGCTCAAAAGTGTTTGTACCTCACTAAAGGCATTGTGTTTTTGCCTTTCTTTCTAACCTACTACTATGGTGAGAGTGGAGTTTTTGGGTAGGTATGAAAGGTGGGCATGCTTGGATCACATAAAGTTGGTGAAGTCAAGGAATGAACCGTCCAAAGATTAAGACCATACACTTTGATTGAGATTTGTGCAAGTGTGTGAGGGTGAATGATTCCTATCTCTAGATGTTTTTGGTACTCCAGGCATCATGACTCCTTTTTATTGATGGAAGGGAATTTTAGAGAGAGTATGGGCTTGAAATGGAAAAACTAAGATCTTTTCTTTTCTTTCTTTCTTTTTCCCTTTTTCTTTTCTTTTCTTCTCTTCTTTCTTTTTTTTTTGAACGGGAGACTAGCTGGGATTCCCGTTTGTCTACTTTGAAGCTTTATTATTGCCCCTTGGCATTCATCATCATTTTTTTTAAAGATGCTAATACCCAATACTCTCTTTCAGGTGAAGATTTTTGGTGGGAAGGAGTAATGATGAAAGAACGAGGAGTAGTTTTTGATGGATGATAGATGAGGGATGCGCGATCCTCAGTGTAAGGGTCGGCATACTTTATTTTGAAGAAAGTGCGCAACTCTAGGGTCAAGAGTTGGCGTTTTTGGTGGACTGGATGAAAAGTTTAGTTTGCGCGACTCGCACTGTACGGGTCGGCAAATTTATTTGGTGGGTGCAAGTGAATCTCAATCGTGAGTGTAAGGCCATAATCTTGAGGTTACGTACTTCCGTGATCAAGCAAGATATGACAACCGGGTTTTTGAAATGAGATTGACAAATACGTCATATGGCCTTGGTAGGTATTTCAAAATTATTGAGGAACTTTTGTTTTGATAATTTTGAAAATAAAACTCCGGAGGTCAGGTTTTCACTCGTGGACGAGTCATAGCGTTGCTCGTGGCACTATATCATACCCGGCAATAACTTAGACAGGGTCTAGCCTATGCAACCCACTAAGCTCAAGTTTTCAAGGATAAGATATTTTAGCCAAAAAAACTTAAACTCTAGAGAAAGCCTGATTATAAACAAGGTACAAGCGGGTCACGAGACAGAGCAACTTTTCATCATTTCAATAAGGGTAGAATTAAATATTTCTATGATGCATATGTATAGGAAATGACGAAGCATTTTTTTTATATATGCGTAAGTGTTAAAATGGTACATACCTCTTATTGGGGGTCCTCCCCCAAGCTTGCTTGGAAACGGGGCCCCTTAAAATTTATTCTGAGGTAACAAATTATTTTATTTTATTCTGAGTCTATCGTCAGGACTTCCTAATGATTGAGAACCATCCTGCAAGGTTAGCTCATAGCATACTACCAATATTCCTACTAGCAATCTGTCTCAATGATCGACAAGTCGACCAAGGTAAACTAGCAACCTAAGCACCATGCTCAAGCTACGAGTTTATGGAACATGCTAAGCTTGAACATGTTCCAAAACATTAAACTAAGCGGGAATAGGGATAGCAAGATAGAACTTTATTTGACAGAATATGTAAACATAAATGGAATGAAATACTTATAAAAAGATAACTTACCGATTATCCTGTCGATCAGGGCTCACAGTTTAAAGTCCGTGAAGCGAGACTTTTCTCCTGCTCAATTTGAGCTTGATGATGAGGCATCCGTTACAGGAGAAGTAGACGGAGAAGCCTGCTTGGGCCTCCACACCATTTTTGTCTTTGGTGGTGTGGTGACAATTGGTGGAGACGGTGGTTGATCATCCTCTTTTGGAGGTGCTTGCGTTTTCTCCACCTTCAGCACTTCCGTCTCCTCCTTGGGGACCAGTTTTGGTATCCCAGAGGTTCTGAGTGGAATTGGTTTTGCTTTGGGTTCCACTCTTTCTTGGGCCGGAGCCTTGCCCTTGTCCTTCTTCTCATCGGGTTGTGCAGGAACGACCTTTGATTTTGTTTCTTTTGTAGGAGCCTTCTTTCTTCCTTTCTTAGGAGCTCTTTGCTCCTTCTTCTCTTTTGGCTCCTGTCCTTTTTTTTCTTTTGTTTTTGTTCCTGGGTACCCTTTGCTTTCTGCGGCTCTGGCCTCTGTTCCCAGATAATATTGGGAATTTGATTCGCACCATGAGGTCGGATTTCAACTTCCATGACCTTTCTCGTGGTTGGCTCATACTTGATGCGAATCATGTTGCACTCCTCCGTCTTCCGTGGTCGGAAGTGGAACTTCTCCTCACTCTAATTGATGTTGAACCGGATTTCTCCAGCTCCAACATCAACTGCGTACTCAGCCGGTACGAGGAATGGTCGTCCCAATATGAGTGGTGATTCCTTGGTGGCCTCCATGTCGAGTACCACGAAATCCACGGGACGAAGTATCCTCTAATTTTCACAGGAATATCTTCAGCTATTCCCGCCGGGTAGCGTAAGGAGAAGTCAGCTAGTTGGAGTGTGATCGTTGTTGGTGACAGCCATGTATAATTTAGCTTGTCAAACACCGTCTTGGGCATGACACTGACGCTGGCACCAAGATCACGAGTGCGTGGTCAAACCGCTGCCCTCCAATGGAGCAGGTGATAGTGGGGCATCCTGGGTCCTTCTTCTTCTCTGGTAAGTCATTGATGATTGCCGCACTACATTCTTCTGTTAGTTTGACCACAGCTGTGGATGGCAGTGGTCGCTTGTTGTTGATGATGTCTTTGATATATTTGGCGTAAGAAGGTACATGTAAGACGTCCATGAGCGGAACGCTCACATGTACTTTCTCGACCATCTCGACAAACCGAGCGAACTGATCATTCACAGCTTGTTTTCTGTTTCTTGTGGCGAATGGCAGATGTGTCGTGTCTGGATAATCCAGGGTTGTCCCTGATTCTGCCTCGCCTTGTGGTTCAGAAGATGAAAGTTCTTCTTGCTGCGGTGCTGCTTGTTTCCTGGCTGCTTGTTTAGGATATGGTGGATCACGAGTGGCCTTACCGCCTCTCGTGGTCACAGAATTAACATTTTCAAAAGCACTAGCAGCTTGATCCGATGTTTTACCATTAGGATCAACAGGAACATCAGAAGCAATTTGAGCTAGCTGTCTTTCTATCATTTTGTTAAAGCTCAACTGATTCTTAACAGCAGAAGTTAAACCTTCTATCTTGGTACTAATGCTCTCTAAGACTTTGTCATTGGCCAGCATCTTTTTGGTAAGGTTTTCGTTGATCTTAGCTTGGCCAAGGACTAAATCTTTGAGAGTAGGCTGATTCGAATTGTAATTTGCGGAGTAGTTCGAATTACCTTGATATTGTGGACGGGACTGATTGTTCCATCCATTATTACCTCCTTGCTGTTGACGATACCCGTTGTTGATGTAAGAAGCTTCTTCACGGGTTTTGGGGCAATCATTCCCCGAATGTCCATCATAGCCACAGACCTCGCATGTTGTGCGAGATTCTATGGCTTTGACAGTGCCGGATGTATCTCCGGCGGCTATTTCATCAAAATTTTGCAAGAGCAGGTCTATTTTTGCGGCCAGCGCCTCCGTCTCCTTCACGGGGTGCGAGCCTTTTTGTTGCTTGGTTGGGGCCCTTTCTTCCCCCCAAGCTTGATTTTCTACCATTTTGTTGATTAACGCCGTAGCGTTATCAATAGTGAGTGATAGAAATGCGCCTCCAACCGCAGCGTCGAGGTGTCCTTTTGACATGGGCGTGAGCCCATTGTAAAAGTTTTGGAGCACCAGCCATTCCTCCATCCCATGATGAGGACAGTCTAGAATGAAGCTTTGGAGCCTTTCCCAAGCTTCAGGAATGGGTTCCATCTGCGTTTGCTGGAAGTTGGCAATTCTTCCCCGCAGGGTATTTATTTTGCCCATGGGAAAGAATTTCGCGAGGAATGCCACGGAGCATTTGCCCCACGTGCTCACAGCCTCTTTGTCCTTATAAAACCACTGCTTCGCCTTCCCCACGAGGGAGAAGGGAAACAAATGAGCCCGATGACGTCGCCTTCAATGTCCTTGATGACGACAAAGTGTCACGTAGCTCCAAGAAATGCTGCAAGTGAGCGTTAGCATCCTCATTGGGGAGTCTGCAAAACGGAATCCCCTGCACCATGGTGATCAGGCCAGTCCTCAGCTCAAAGTTCTTGTCCGCCATGTTGACAACGGGCCCGGTGGGCACATTGGCAACAGCGGGGACGGAGAATTCGTGGAGGGTCTTCTGAGCCATTTGGATGGTCGCTGAGGGTGCAGAAATGACCGGTTCGACTGCCGACAGAGTAGCAGAAGAAGGAGTAGCTCTAGGCTTCTTCTTCCTTAGGGAGTGCCTCCGGATTTGGATGGAAATTGTCTGGCAGGGAGAAACCGGACATACACTATCCTGTTTTCACCTACAACAGGAGAAAACATAAAAGTTATCCTGCATAGACTCGGACTATTTCTAATGAAGTTATATCCATGCCATGCTAGATTATTTTAACCAATGCCTTCCCCGGCAACGGCGCCAGAAATGCTTGTTGGCATTTCTTAACGCAATCACTAGAATTGTTACATCCCAGTGGTCACGCCAAGAAACGCCAGGGTGATAGTCGTGTTCTAAAGATATTATCCGCAAGCGCACGGATCTATCATTGTAGCATTTCACCCGGAAGTATGTCAGGGTATCATTATTTATATTTTCCCAAAGGAAGGCATGGTGTAAAATAGCTCTAGCACATGGATATGGTACTTCATATCATCGAAATAAGCCTTAGTGCTATGCAGGGGTAAGATAAACGGTAAATTGAGGATAGTGGACACACACTTGGTCTTCACTCAAGGATAAAGAGAAATAAGGAATAAAAGAAACGGAAAGAATAAAGAATAATCCTACTGGAGCTGGTTGGTCATATACTGCTAAGCGTAGATTAGCTAAGTCACATATTATACAGAGTTAGAGACAAGTCAGAGCCTAAAGTAATAGGGAGACCCCCGCAGCTGGTCTGCCAGCCGATAGAGGCATTTACGAACTCCTACACGACATACGGACGTGGGGGATTACAAGGGACGGACAGGGCTCCGCCACCGCCGCCTACCCTCAACCGTGGCATGCCGTCATATTCGAAGGCCTCTCGTATCCGGACACCACGCCCGCATACTAGAGAACTACCTATGCTCCCCCAGGACTCCCACCCTACGGATGGACGAGCTAGAACATAGGCAAACCCGAAAGAACATTGAACCGTTACTTCATTCTCCTCAGAGACTCTAATCCTATAGAACATATGAACGATGAAGAACAGGGATGAACATGCTATGAACTGATCATATGAACTAGGCTCTAGTTCATATGCATCAACATGAACATGATCAAGACTATGCTCTAGTTCATACACTAAGCAATATATAAAGTACAAGAACTTGAACAAGGAAGAACACTCCATATATAATTACCAAGATGTATCTCTTCTTCCTAGGAGACAAGCTCTCCTTGGTAGCTTTCCTAGCTCCAACACTACTAGATCTAAGCTAAGGAACAAGTGGAGGTGAGGGAGAGAGAGACCAAATGAATGTGTGTATAGAATTCCTTTTCATCTCCCCTTTTATATGTGTGAGGAGGTCGGTTTGAGCCTGATTAGGCAGGTACACCAGCGCACCGCCCTCCTCAGCATTGAATGAACCGCCTCCAGCCGGCCTGCCCTACCTGGCAGAGGAGGGGGCGCGAGCCCCCTGACCGCCTTCGGGTGGTCGGTTGTGGAGTGGGCCTGGGCCGTGCTGGTTTAGTGTTTTGGCCCAATTCTGGTCCCGAAGTGGCCCATCTCCCTTTGGGGTGGTTTGACGCTTTCCAGAAAGCGCCTTTTCGGTATTCAATCCCTGCACTTTTATATGATTCCTGCAATGACAGTATATTTCCTAGTGCATGTGGATTTGGGTTAGTTGTACATGTATATGCCTATAGGAATATATAATTCACCCTTTTTCATGTCTAATTGGCGGTATAAAATCGTCGATAAGGACCGCCAACAGGGGATCTCCTAGGAACCAGCGGATGGTGCCTAGAATCGCCGATGAACTCGCGGAGAGAAGCACCGAACAGCAACTAGAAAATTAGGGCAGGATGTAGAAGAAGAAGAGGGGTAAATTGATCGTCTCGATCGATTTATGTTGGTTTGTATGTCGATTGATTGGATGAGTTCAATCGGCCATGATCCCCTTGTATATATAGGGGGGTGGTCTTATCCCAGTAGGAAACATCTCCAAGGCATAATCTCCAAGTTTCCCACGTCTAAAACTTACCCAAAACCGATTTCGGTATTCCAAAGGCTAGATTCGGAACAGGCACTCCCGGTAGTACTGACAGACTCTATCGGTAGTACTGGCCTCTCCCGGTAGTACCGATGGAAGCCCGGTAGCACCGGTAGTTCAATTTTGCGCCAATGCGCACGAAATCTCCGCCAACTGTCGGTAGTACCGGCCTCTGCCGGTAGTACCACGTAACCCCGGTAGTACCGGTAGTTCATTTTTGCGCCAAACTGCGCCAATCTCCGCCAATCGTCGGTAGTACCAGCATTATCGGCCGGTAGTACCGACAGCACTTCACCCGGTTTTCTTGGAGGCATAACTCTCTCATCCGGATTCTAAATTGGACATTCCATATATGTTTTTCAATCGTCTCGATGAGAGGAACACAATGGTGAAATCCTTTTCCTCCTTTGACAACTCACCAAAATAGTCATTTTTACTCTTGGACATTTTTGAGTGTCAACGGTAATACTCACAACTCGCGAAAGAGAAGAAGAATTTACAGGACTCAGCTCGTGTTTACGTTTATAATATTGGAGACAGAGAGCAACTTGATAGACCCACTGCAAAACTCGTCAAAGATTTTTGTTGCGTAGAAGGTAATATCCACTAAAGGAATTGTTCCTTTGTGACACATGGTAAAAGTTTGAGGGATATGCATGCTCAACTTTTTTTCAGTAGAATGTGGTTCATGGATAATATTTTTGGATAAAAGGTATTTATTGTCCTGTATAATCCTTGACCATCTCAGCCTGACGTAGTATGAATTTCATGTCTCCAAATGAATTCCATGTCTTCTAAATTGCTGCCGATTACCTCAGTATATGAGACTAACCATTGTATTTATTTTTGTGTCTCCTTGTAGGAATCATTTCTCTAGTTCAAGAAGGCTATGCTGTATGAGATTATGTGCCTGAGTGAAAACCACGTGACATCTTTTGTGGACTTCACCATCTGACTAGAATATATGTAGGAACTGTAGCATTAGCATCACCTACTCGTCCGTTGTCCATGTGTAGTATATTATCTGAAACTAGACCAAGTTGACCGTTCGTAGTAGAGTTATACCATCTATGTCAGTTGAAAATCGAAGCAGGTGCAGATCCGCTCATGGATCTGTTTCTCCCTTCATTTACTTTTATGTTGTTACATTCGATCGTTTGATTTTAGGTCTGAACTCTTGTTTTGTAACTTGTACCTAACAAGAAATATCATGTGTCTTCAAGAAAGTTCACATTACCTAAGACTTTATTGTCCGATATTTTCCCTTCTTACTGAACAAGCAGTACATGATGAACTCTCTGACAGTGAACACCACTCAGGACTATACCTCACAGCTTGGTTATTGATATTCCTATTTCAGGTATATATCAGCTCTGTAATTATTGGATCTCTTTTCTATGGTACATAATATTTGTACTGGTAACTCCTTTCTAATGCACTAATGTTTGTGTATCCATGATATTTTTGTAGAATTAATCCAATATTGGCACCAACTGTTTTGCAATCTGATGATGTTCTTCTTAGTGCCTGTAATTATCTGATTGTGTGTCAGTTGGTGTTTCTGTTATTATATCTGTTGTTGCACACTTTGCTACTAACTCTATGTTCCTTTTTGGTTTGAATATGAACCATTCTGCAGTTCAAACCCCCCCTCAAGATGTTTGTGTTAATGCCAATGTACCATTGGGCCAACCCTACCTCGCTGGAGCTCCGGCGACCCCTAGCGGCCGCGGCAGGGCAGTGGCCGACGACGGGGGCAGGGGCGAACCCTGAACTCGATGTTTTGTTACATGTTCTGTAATATGTTACTACATTCTATACATTATATGTGAAGGAAATTCTATCTGAAGGTCTAGAATTGCTTGACAATTTGCTGCACAAGTCAATCAATTAAATGCCAGCCATCAATGTGTTAGTGCCCTCGTCTCCTTTTGGAAGTGTCAAATGGGGCAATCTTGACCAAAGACGAACATGCTTAAGAGGAATTGTGTTGTTGAGCCCAAATGCTACTTCTGTAACTGTGATGAATCAAATGAGCACCTTTAAGTGTTTTGTTTTTAAAATTATTTGGGCATCTATAGCCAGGTGTTTGGGAGCTTCTGATATCCTTGGAAACCTAGATTAATGTTGTATCTGGTTAGACAAGTAGCTGCCTCATGGCAAGAAATTCCATGTGTGGGGTACAACTGCTGTATGTTGGGCTATCTAGAAAGCCAGGAACAATGCTTGTTTCAACAAAAAGTTCATTTGCCATTCAGTAGCTCTAATGAAATTTTAGGCAGGATTATATGCTGAGGTGGACATGAAGATGATGGAAAATGGTGTTGATCAGATGTTGAAGCTGGCAATGAATATCCTGGCGTCCAAGAAGCACAAGACGGCGGCTGACGGTGAAAGCTCTAAGAACTTCAAGATGGGGACACTTACAAGGAATGAGGCAGGATGCGTGCTGATTGTGCCATCATCCTAACTAAGGGGATGGATGGGGGGCGTTCTCTTCTATATGACTTGTTTTGTGAACATTAAATGTTGAGCAGCTAGTGATAGAGCTTTTCTGGTTTATTCTGTTAATCGATTGGGTTTATGTGTTAGGCTGTTACGAAGGCTTGTTGGTGTTCAGTCGGTTTTAGCTTTTGTGCCGGAGTCTGATAATAGCTTGATGGTGTCTTGATTTCTGCTCATTGGCGCCATATACTTGAATCAGAGTTTGTAGTACGCTACTTTTATTTGAATGCCACATTCACATGCTTTCATATCTGTAATTTAGTTTTATGATAAGCTTTGCAGTCTCGTTCTCTTAGATGCTTTGCTTTGTCTACTGAGTAGCCATACAACTACAAATCACCACCAATACATTGGAATTTGCTAAAATAGGAGGAACACATGGACGTCCATGGAACAAAGATGACACATGCCAGAGTTGGTAGAATATGGAGCCGAACCAACCGTTGCACCGTTGCTGATGTGATTGACCAATTTGAAGGTGTTAGGAAAGTACTAGGATATGACAGTAGAAGTACTTCCACAACAGGAACACATGGACATCCATGTTGGAAGTCGACACAGGCCGGAGTCGGTAGAATAGGAGCCGAGGTAACCGTTGCTAATGTGCTTGACCAAATTGAAGAGTTAAGCAAGTACCGAGAAGTACTTCCACAACAGAGTAATAGTGACGTTTCAATCAGATTTCAGCACATAAATCAGCCATTGCTAAACATTTAAAATAGGCATTCAAGATACACACCATAACCCAGTTTTCTCAATGAACAGATTAAAGGAATACTAGAGAACTCAAGTGATAAAAACAGTGTCAATGTGATGACATTAGAAGTTCCAAGAGTGTAAGACATTAGGACTTCCAAGAGTGGAACCAAGTAGCAGGCAAATACATATTGACCATGACTAATGAAGGAAAATGTACATACAAACGGAACAATACACAGAATCCATTGAACTAGTTAAACTGATCAAATTTCCATCTAAGCTTGCTTGGCAACCTCAGACTCAACAAAAACATGTCAACGCTTGAGATATATAGCAACATTGGCCTAAGATTGTGAGACTTTCAAGGTAGTCTGAATTTTAGTTTTGTATACAAGTTCCACAAAAAGCAATCATCACATTAGTCAAAGGAATAAGATCAACAGCCAAATAATATCTCCCATGTCAAACAACAGGTAATAGCTAATAGAACATAGCCTTACAAACCAAAATTTGAACATTTTTACATGTCCTCTGGTTGAAAAATACACACTTTGACTGTTACAGAGGTTGTGAAACAAGAACATGATTGTTTCAATTTTGCAAGCACGACACCTTCGGCACAAAAGGAGCTCACTTACAACAAATAGATCAAATTTTATCAGTTAGAGCATATTAATTTAAATGCTCTGTGGGTAGTTATCCTTGTTCCCAATGTCATTAACAACTGACAAAGACTTGTTCGGAACAATGTCACAGAAGGCTCCTACAGAAAATAAATATCATCATCTCAGAGTAAGTATAAAATAATCAACACTATGTTATTATAGATATAACGGCTGAACGTTATGTACTTTAGAAATATAGAGCAACTTACCATCAACATACTTCGAGTACATGTATTCTCATCAAAGAAATGCACATTAAAAACAGTTACAACCCTGACTTCGCCTTATGAAAAATAACATTAGATGTGAAAATTTAAAAGAGAGAATACACAAAACATATACATGAAGCAATGGACAGGAACTTTACATGATAGCATTAAGATCCTTGTTAGTTAAAGACTTGTGCTGTCATTTATTATTCTTGCTATCTGAACTAGCAATAAAAAACTCTGAGGATGTACAAAGCAGTTTGCTACGCATCAAAACTAAACCAAATTAGTTCATGTACCATGCCTATGGAGAGTTGTCCTTTCGAATAAAACATTTCTTTTTTGCTTTCAGCGGAAATGAACAACTTCATATAAGAATCTTTTGTGTTACATTTTTTTTAAAAAAAATATGACCAATGTAGCAAGTTTTCTAACTCTCATGTAACATTGTTCTCCGTAAAATTTTTGTAATTGTAAAAAATCATTTGAATTTATTCTTACATTTTAAGAAATAGAAATGTAGCTCCCAACATGTTAAACAGTACACAGCCAAATTTATATCTACGACTATGAACCACTATCAATGGTTTTTCTGTAACTTCTTGGAAAGGATGGTGACCACAGTATCACTATTCTGTTGGTAAGCCGAGTCACTGTTTAGTGTTTACAGTGGCTCAATCCTGGCTTAGATTTGAACTTCCTCCCAGGTACCATGCTGTTGACTATAATTACTTCTACAGAGGACATACCTTTTTCACTTGTACCTTGGTCTGCTGTGACTACAGTTGTACTATTTTCTACAACAGGGTTTAACAACCAAGTCCTCGCTCCATCCATCCCCTACGAACAGTACACATTTGTATAAGAAAAATAATGAAAAATGCATAGAGACTGGAGTCTACTACTGATTTTATTTGTAATATCAGTAGATATACTATAACCAACGGTGCAGATGCACTAACCTTAAAAGTTGACCTGTTCCATTACAAGGTTGCTGCTTCATTGTGTCCAAATATGGGGCTTGACTGCATAAATAGCTCCATCAATTAGTACAATTACTGAACCAATAACAGTCCAATTATACGACATATGTTCGTCTCAATGCAGTCAAGCAATATCAAAGTTTATCTAGACAACAAAGTCAAGAAATTAGTCAAACAACATAGTTTCTTTAGTGATCTTAATGTAGTATGCATGTGAACATGAGTTAATAACTACCTCCACTTTTTGTCTCCTGCACAATTCATTCAAATCTGTAGATGTCGAGGACATATGCAATGAACGCGGACATATCAAACAACGAAAAGGTTTAGATTCCTCAATGACACTACAGTTTTTTAAAGAAAATTACATGATATATCCATTTGAGGGAAAGATCTCTCTAGAAAATCATAGAATGATGACATGATATATCCATATGAGGGAAAGATCTCTCTAGAAATGCATAGGAGGGAAAGATCTCTCTAGAAATACACTCACTCAGGATGATAATGGCTCAATCCATACATCCGCACCATGCACACAATTTGACAGGCATACTTGCATTGAAGAGTGACTACTATCAATATCACAGAAATATATAGATAGACTTCCAGTACAATTCAAATTACAGAGTGTGCTTCAAAGGTACCACTAGGCGGTTCTTCAGAAAGCATCCATGACGATAGTCCTTGACACCGTCTGAACAAGTTCCAAAAGGTCCAACAGAAAGAGAAACATCCTCGACGCTCCGAGATCTTCAGAAAACACGCATCACCATGTTGATAGTCCAGGCAATGGATGGAGCGTGAACCAAAATAGTACTGTATTCTAGTCATCGATAGTGTTGATGAAGTTGATAGGTGGCTTCGCATGATTCCCAGAGCATCTGTTCATACAACATCAGCTTCTTGAAATCAACAAATGATTCCTGAGAGAAGAGAAGACATAAGGACAATTATTAGATTAATTTCAAATCAAGATTATAGAAAATCACACAGATGAAGTTGCAGGTAGATATACATACGATATTGCAACCATCAAATTCCCGAATGTACATACCCTATATTAGAATTGTGGATGCTGCCCGCCGAACTCCCCACCGACCCACCGCCGCCCGTGCTGCCTGCCGAAGTCCGCCCCCGCTGAGCTCGCTGCCTTCCCGGTGCCTGCTCTTCTTCTTTGAGAGTGTGAGCCAGGAGAAAGAAAAAAGAAGGAACGAAGAGAGAGAACAAGCAGTGCAGGCCCACGAGCGCCTCGGGTGTTGAGCGAGATAGGCGTCGAGTGAAGAGATAGACTCTTCTGTTTTCTTGCTTCTCTCTCTTCCACGCAAGTAAAATGCTGATCTGAAATCCTATGAGCTAGCTGAGGTGGCCTTGTTGGAGACGCCCTAATGAGTTTCTTTCCTAGGTTCTTTTTTACTTTAGAAAAGGTCATGACTACGGGGACCTTGTTTGGGTGTGTGTAGTTAATCTCACGACCCGCACTTGCCATGGAAACAACAGCAGCATGAAAAACGGTTGGACGTGGGGTCTGACGGAGCATCTCCAACAGCTTCCCATTCCAACTCCTCCAATAAGTTGATAATGGGAGCACCCTAATATCACTTTTCAGATTATTGGGAGAGATACTTTTTTTTCTTTTCCCTCCTTTTTATTTTCCATGCCGTGAGCTCGGCACCACATCTCTGATTTGCTTGTCTCTTCCCTGTGCCCTTCTACTCCCCGGCCATGCCACCCCTCTGCCCCAGCCATGGCCACCCAATCTTTTTCTTTCCCACTCCTTCCTGCCCAGGCCATAGCCGCCCCAAGCGAGGCCTGCATCTCTCTCTTCTCTCTCCACGAGATCTACAACATCAATGGAGAAGCGGTGGCAGCGGCTCGCCGTGGAGGACTACGGGCCGACCGGTGAGGCATCTTGGCTAGGGACTGCGGATCTCGTCGTGGGCGGCATCACCCACGCCTTCGGCGCCCCATCTACTGCTTCACTTCGTGCTAGTGCCTGGACCACCTCCGCCGTCCATGGCACAATTTGGAGACCGTCGGGAGAAACAACAGCTCGCCGAAGAGGAACGTCGGGGTGCACGCGGGAAGGAAGTTTCTGGTGGTTGGAATGCGGGTGAGTCTTTTGGGGGAGTTGCATCTCTCCCTCTATTTGAGGGGAGTTTGAGCTGATTATTGGTGGCCACCAATAAAAGAGAGTAGTATTGGAGATCTGTTGAAGCTGTGATTTTGAGCAAACTCTCCCAATATGGTGGTTGGATTGGGGATACGGGAGCTGCTGGAGATGGGGATAGGTGAAGAAAAAAGCAACATAAGACAGAACAAGAACATGCCCCGCGCCCACGCTTCGAGAGCCTGTGCGCGTTATACGTGTACCGCCGTGTATATTTCAGTACGTGACGTTTACAAAATAATAAAACGTGCGAGGCAGATGGGTTAGCCACAGGAAAAAGAGTTTCATTTATGCCAATATTCAAATATCGCTCAAATTTTTCGCAGAATTCATAATTGATTTTTTAGTAACAGTCAACAATGTTTACACTAATGCAATCAAGCAATTATGGTTTTCAAAAAGTAATTTTCAAATATAATAATCCATGCATAGATTAATTCTTGTGCCAATGAGAGTTTGTGTCATGCTCGTACACTTGATTGCATCCTCTGTTGGTGCTCTGTTATCGCTACGGACTGATCATCCCCATATTCCAAGAAAGGGATAAGATCAAGTTCTTTTTTTTTTGAACGCAAATAGGATCAAGTTCTCATTCTCACCTACAGCACTCCCATTCAGGCCATTCTCATGGTACTATCCAAACATAAGAAAGAAGTTTACAAACCTAAGCACTGCGAAACATCACATATGTCCGAGGCCACGGCGACATCGCTCTTGCTGAGACAACCACTTAGGATCGTCTTGTTTGTCCCCTCACGCCATTCGACGAATTTTGAAAATCATGAATACAAATATTGTAAGGGCCGGTTTGAATTCTTGGATTTCTCATAATTGAATTTATTGTATAAAATATAGTTGTGGAAAAAAATCCATAGAATCCATTAAATAAAATCTACAACTTTACTTAAGTTGGGAAGAAGAACTCATAGAATCCATTTTACATCTCCCACGCTATGAATTTAAAATAGATTTATATGTGAACTTTGAGAAGTCATGGAATCCCAAGCCAAATAGTCTAATTATTAAGGAGATTCCAATTCCTCCAAATGAAGGATCCCAACGGTCGAAGAACTGCTTTCAACTTAAAATTAGAATATCAGAAATGTTGTGGTGCGGACAAAAATGCCGCGTTCCCCGCTCCGCGGCTTGATGTTGCCGCCTCTCCCCGCCCACCTACACACACTCCTTCTCATTGATTCCTCGCGCTCCCCCTCCCTCCCTCCTCACTAGCTCCTCGCTCTCGCCGTCTTCAGGTGCTGGTGGTTTGCCCCATCCCGCTCGCTTCTCGCGACAGTGTGCCCTATCTCACTCGCTCCACCCTCCACATTGGCGCCACAGGACTACGTTCATTTCAAATCCGCTTACCAAATTTCCTGCCCGAGTTAGCCTTTATTTCTTCCTCAATCTCCCAAATCGCTCATCCATCCTCTCCAATCCATTAATTGGATCTTGAAAATTTGAATTTGATCTGTTTATAGATCTTTTAAGTATGAATAATCCGCCGATAGTATTACGTGCTGTTTAACACCGTTTCGCACAGTTTTTCCAATACGCATTGAGCAGTTTTTTTAAAAAAAATAAATAAATAAATAAAAATGCCAACACGTTCCTGCCGTGTGGTTGCCAGCCGGCAGTGGCCCCATCAGTCAGTGAGTCATCCCATTCCGACTCGCCCTCTCTCGTTTCGGGTTTCGGGAATTCGGTTACAAGAGCTTGCAAAAGCAGAAGGGAGGCCAAAGGCCACCGTTCTCGTCGTCGCCGCCGTGAGCACCGAGCAGGGAGGGCGCGCGCGTCTTCATCGTCTCCGAGTGGACCACCCCGACCCCCCGGCGGCCATGGCGGCGTCCCGGGCCACCAAGTAAGCTTCCCAACCCCCCCTCCTCCTCCTACTGCAGTCGTTTCCTCTATCCTCCCCGTCTCGCCATGGCACTAGCACTACCCATCGGAGCCGTGCTCCGACGAGCGGATCCCGAGCCCGGGAGCGTCCGCTCCCGGGTTCGCCACCCGCTCGTCGGAGCACGGCTACGGTGGGTGTGCGACACTGGCGTGGGTAAGCTCTCCCCTCATGCGTGGGCAGGCGGCGTCGCGTGCGGCTGCAAGGTGGCGTCGTGCGGGCGCGGCGGCGCGGCGGTGGCGGCATGCGTGGGCAGGCGGCGGCGAGGGTAGGCTCCCCTCATGTGAGGCGCGGCTGCAGGGTGCAGGTGCAGCGCGCGGTCGCGGCGGCGCGCGGCGGCACGCGGCGTCGCGGCGGCGCGGCGGCGGCGGCATGCATGGGCGTGGGCAGGCGGTGGCGCGGGTAGCCGCTGTTGTGCGGCGTGTGGGGGCGGTGCCCGGTGGCTGCAGGAGCGTGGGTCGCGGGCTCGCGGCGCGGCGAGGCTTGTTTTTCTAATGTGATTGTAACTTCTCATCTCATCTGTCCAGGCTGCGGGACATCCTCAAGAAGGCCGCTGAGGTCTTCATGCCGAGGGACTTGAGGGACCTCGCTGAGCTGAAGGAGAAGGCAATCAAGTTCTTGGAGGTTGTCAAGAGTACCGTCTGTGCGGAGGGCACACCAACCAGCGATGAGATGATCGTGGAGGAGGATCAGGAGAGGGACAACAATCCTTTCCTGTGAGCATGTCATCTAATATTCAGAGTTCATTGTAATGGATGCCAGAGGAACTAGTTTTGGTGGATTAGCTGTGATGATGGGATAGAAATTTTGCCCTGCTTATTGATAATATGCTGTTGTACTGCTGCATAAAAAATTGTTGTTGCTGTTGAGACCATGTGTTGATTGTGTTCATCCTTGAATCTGTGCAGATGTTTGAAAATTGGGTCTTGCTGTTGCTGTTGCTGTTGGCCTGTTGCATGTTGCCTGTTTTATTTGTGAAAGGTTATTGCTGTTGCTGTTGCATGTTTTGTGAGGAAAGGTTATTAGATTGATGTGTTTCAGCATTCTGCAACTGATACCGACAGTATATATCTGATTTTGTTTTCACCAAGTCCAAGCTTGAAGGTTTTGCACAGGCTGAGAGTTCATGTGACTGCAAAGATTGAGTGTGGTCAGGCTGAGAGTTCATGTGACTGCAAAGATTGAGTGTGGTCTTGACTCCGATGACCAATGGCAGAAGTTTCCTTGGTTTGCTTTACTGACAAACTGTTTTCTAGATCCAGAGGAACTTGGTTTGATGGATTACTGTGATGATGGATAGAATTTTGGCCCTGCTTACTGTTGCTGCTGAATTTGCTGGTTATATGCTGTTGTACTTGATGTATAAAAAAATGTTGTTGCTGTTTGAGCATTCTAGGAGTTTGCTGTTGCATGTTTTATGAAAGGCTATTAGATTGATGTGTTTCATCTTTCTACAACTGATGTTTGCCTCACGGCTGCACCTTAACATACCACCATGTTTCCATTTTATCGTGCACTTTTCAGTTTTCAAAAAAATTATCATGCATTTGTCAGTTTTGAAATAAAATTATCGTGCACTAATCTGAAATTTTATCCTGCAAGCGTGCACTCTACTCATTCATCTCCTTCATTCATTTGTCAAGATCACTGCTGTGCAGGTAAAAGGTGCTCAGCTTTGGGTAACAGATGTTTATACAAACAATTCAGATCTTGTGGCTGGTAGATTCCTGTTTGCCGTTGACAAACATAACCCACACCTTCTACACAAGAAAACGAAATATTCCTAAAATCCTATCCTATCCACAACAAATATTAGTTCCTTTGTTGGCTCCAACATCCGCTGCTTTTAGTTTGCTGACATGAAGTGCACTAGAGCGAGGGGATACTCCTTCCCAGCTACCCACACACCAGTCTGTGACCACTGCACGTCCTCCCATTCTAGGTTATCCTGCAATACCTGCATCATTACCAGAGGTAGCAAGTGTCAATGTAGTGTTCTTGTCTACTCAAGGCTTTAAGTCTCATCCACCGACAAAGTAGAAAATACCTGCTGGTAATGGGATACCGATGGTATTTCTCCGTTTCTGATTCAGACGCATTGGAGCTTGATCCAATAATACGAGGCTTCTCTCCACTGAAGCACAGTTCATACTTGTGTCAACTTGTAACAAAACTGAAACAATGAGTTCCATCAAAGTACAATTTGGGAATCAATCAAAGAAGCAATGAACAAACCATCACAACTAAATAAAAGTAGTAGCAAAACCCCGTTACCTATAAAGTGTGCTTCTAAATAAATGACTTCTCCTTTCTTCAGTCTAGCAGAAGTTGACTTTCTCAATCCCTTATCCGCCACAATGCTTATACTATATTTTAACCTGAAGAATGCAAATGTTATATCATAAGCATCCTAAAACTAAACAACAGAACTACAAGAGAACTTTCAAAAAGTAGACGAAGAGCCTATATGGCAATACAGGTGATGGATAGGGGATAATCTAGTGAACTACGAATGAGATCTCGGAATGCAGGTCAGGAAGGTACCATGGCTCATTACACAGATTGCACTCTATAGTCGCATCATGTACAAATCTTTGTTGACACAGTGCATTCTGTAATAAACCATTGTTGGGAAATTCTTAGTTTAGAGTAGAGAAAAATTTGCTGGTAACGAAACTAAAAACAGACGGGAAAGAAACATTGATTCAATTGGGAATGAAACTATGAGAAAAATAAAAGAAATCAAAAGAAAATTACGGAAGCTGCAGCTCTTGTCATTGTACGCTCAACTGCAACTGGAGCGAGAGTAGGCTCCACAGCTGATGTGTGGCTAAGGCGTGGCTCAAGATCAATGGTACCACCACCTTCCTGAAAAAGCATGTAAAAGATGCTAAGCGAACATTCCATGAAATAGAACCAGTGAAATGTTTCAAGGTAATCGCATTAAGAGTGTAGAATAAAAACAGGAGGCATGGTAATGTTCTATACTTTCTGCATCCTTCATACCTTGACAATGCAACAGCGTTCAATCCAAAAGCTACAACCAATCCCAGCAGGCCAGCACCCCAAGCACGTGTACGCACAATGTTCCTCAGTGTCGAAGTATAACATGGGATAAATACCAAGTTTTATGAGTAAGTAAAGTCCATTCCAACCTAGTTTGACTGAACTGTCATGAAATGCATGGAAACTTACTCTCTTGTGGTGGTAGAACTCGAACAGTTGCATGAAGCTCTTGAATGGCGGATGGTGGAGGGGAGGATGTAGGGGAGCAGTAACAAGTATGCATTAGCACTAAGAGAAACACACATTAGTACATAGGAAAATTTTCTGAACTATTGAGAAGATTGCAACAGTAAACAGGAATCTACCAGCAACAAGATCTGAATCATGTGTATAAACATCTGTTCCCCAAAGCTGAGCACCTTTTACCTGCACAACAGTGATCTTGACAAATGAATAAAGGAGATAAACAAGCAGAGTGCAAGCTTGGAGGATAGAATTTCAGAAAAGTACAAGATAAAGGAAACATGCTGGTATGCTACATGCAGCTGTGTCCATAACTAATAACAACCAAGTGAAGCTCCACTAGTAGTATACATAACAGAATTGCGGACAGAGCTTCAGTCTCAACATGGAAAACTGAGTTTTCCGAAGTGACTAAACAGAGATTGTCTACCAAATCTGTACACTAAGTACACTAACCTGACGATTAGTGGAAGTAACAAATTCCGCAGGTAATCGAATTTTCAAGAGTTGGACCATGTTGTAGACTTTCAGGAATTGTAGCATCCTGAGTTACATCAAACTCTTTCCATGATTTCAGAAGCCCCTGCATGCACTCCGTGGCTTTATAAACAATGGCAGACACCTCAGACTTACTTGCAATGAAGAGAAGGCTGTAAAGTTTACAGAGGTACCCCATCAACATTTTTTTCTCAAACATGCAGGAGAGCTGTGTATCTCTTGTATTAAGAAGGAAAAAAGGGGGTACGAGAAAACCCCAAAACAACAAAGATAACACCTCAACACCCCGACACACACGGCCACAAACAAGCCCACACAAACTATCAAACAAAAAATCCCAAATACACAGAGAGACAACAGACCCACTCACAAACTAAGGGTAAACGACCAACGAGCCAAGCACTTGCTCAACACCAAGTATCCGCTCAGTCAACAAGGCCCCTTCGCACCCGCTAGACCTCATAACTTTGCATCTTCGTGAACTGAAGCTAGGATGCCCTGCACCCCATAAACAATTTCATGCACATTGCAACAGGAAACTCATTATTTATACAGGCATTGGACCTGATTTGGAAAGCATGCATAAATCAGTATTAGGAAGGACATTAGCCTTAGCAAGGTTACTAGGATTAGGGGGAAAACACTAAGATATGGCAGGTTACCTTTTGTTTACCGATAAATCACGCATTTACAAAACTAGGATAATTTTTAGAAGTTTTGATGATTATAGCAAGGAAGACGTCTAGGCATATTCTAGAAAAAAAAATAGCAAGGAAAAAAATCTACATCACCCCCTAACATATTGATGGTGGTCAACCCTTGAACTATAAAACTGAATATTCTGTATTCTAAACTTTGTAAAATTAGACAAATAATCCCTAAGTGGTTTTGCTTAGTGGTTTTGTATACATGGCACTCCCTGTCTTTCATGATGTGGCCTTTAGGGCTGGCACGCTGTCCTCGATCTTCTCTGTTGCTCGGGCGAGCCCGTTCAAGCCGGGGGCACTGCCCTGCTGCCTAGCCCGACATCGATGACGCCTTGTACACGCATAGCGCTCGCACGCACCATCCGCCACCCTTCTTCTGCTCCAGCCGGTTCCCCGTTGTGAGGCAGACATGTAATCCTGAATTCCATCTGATTTCCATTCGGACCATGGGGTTCGATCTGGCGCTCTTCCGAGTGAACGTGTACTGGAACGTGCGCTCTACCTGCACGCCGAGTCCGCCTCACCCTTTGGCCTAGGACATCAACCACGGGTTCCCTTGGGTCAGTACTCAGTAAGGAATGGCTGCGATCTGATGAGTTTTTTTTTCAAGCCACGAACACTCTTTCTGACCGCTTGATCGGTGGACCTGGAGTTTGCAGGGGGAGGGAAGACAGTGCCAATCAACCTGCGGATAGTGCAGTGGCAGGTGTGCAGGAAGAAGTAGAACAAGCTGGAGTTCCTCATGCCATGGTGGGATCTGCAGTTCGGCATCTCTGTCAAAGGTGGAGGAGATGGCAAAATGATTTCGTGGCTGATCTCACCTGCAGTGTTTTGATCTTACCTGCAGATCAAAGGTACAGTTGTTATGTTCCATTCCATGGTTGGTTTTGTGGCTGCGAAAATGAGAGTAGCTCTGGACCTGAAGAGATGTACGTGATGGGCTATGAAAATGAGAGAGACTCTGAAGAGAATTAGATGATGAATTAGAACCTTCTGGTTGCATGCTAAGTTGTTTTGGCAACATCATCAGTTGCAACTATCCGTTGCGGTTAGCTTTTCTTTGTCTTGTGCGTAAAACCAAAGCAATGTAGGAAAGCGAGCCAGTTTCAAACCATCAGAATATGAGGAACGAATTATCCAAAGTTCTCCACGACACATAGTTCAACTTGAATTGGCATGTTTATATTATTCATGATCACTAAAATTTGCCATCCTGACATCCTTAGAAATTTGGAGTTCTCAGATCTTAAACAATTTTGTTCCTAGATATATTATCACTCCATGAGTTATTGATTATTATATTGGATACCATTTAGTGAGAAATTTCACTTTTATTGCAAAATGTGTTCCTACCCCTGTAGAAAAAGTATACCATATGTTAATTCTCATGGTTGTTTGATTTAATAGGATGTATAGACTAGAAGGTATTTTTCTGGAGATTGGAGGCCATGGATTAGTTGAGATGTCAAAGGAACTTAGCACAACCTATTAGTTAAATTGTTTACTTTTCTCTCAGTTTGAGAGTGACATGATAATATTAATGTTGTAAGAATCAGCATGCAAGTGGTCTCAGGGAGTTCTCCAGGAGGTTGGAGACAAGGGTACTGTTTTGGGTGTGAGCGGCAATCATGTTGCATACTCGAGGGGGATGCCGGAACTATGCGCCAATTCATCAGAATTCTGAAAAGGTGATATTTCTGCAGTTCTTCAGTCTTGTCTTCATGTCTTGAATAATCTTTGCACGTTTGTTTCCTTATCTCTTCAGTGTTTGCTGCCTTAGTTCTATGTTGTTGTTGCATTGCGAAGCATGCTCTAGAAAGTCTGATCAATTTATTACAGTAAACAACATGATCCAAGTGAAACATGTGAGGACCTAGATTATTATTACATGCTGATTGCCACACATACTGGGCTAAAATTATATTCATTAATAAAAATATATCTTTTAAATTAAAATTTAGGATAGAAATTTGGTTCTGTTATCTTTGAGTAAACATGTAAATGCCTTTCCCAGTATATTGTCTTTTAGTTTGTCAATCTCAAAAAAAAAAAAAAAAAAAAGGTCTTTTAGTTTGTCAAAGTAATCCAATTTGTTTTATTGTAAGAACCGTTACTTTGGCTGTGGCTGTGAGTGTTTGTCTAAATGTCTGATCTTCAATTGAAGACAGGTATCTAACCATGAGCGTTTGGAACCTATTCTATCTATTTCTCGATTCACTAAGTAATTAGTTTGTTCTACTAGCTAGGACATTTCATTCTTTGATAAAAAGAATCAGTTGTGGATGACTGCTCCTATTGATTTGTTCTAACTTCAATCGGGCCTCCTTTACTGATGGGCACTGCTGTTTGACATTTTCTGTTGTAGACGTGTCTTCACTCTTCAGAGAAGCTTTCATTCAGGCTCAACCAGTAATTGACTCTTTTGATAAAATTCTGAAGAGAAGCTCGTGAGTAGCAGAGTTACTAATTTTTGAGAATGTCAAGGTATTCAGTATCAATATAATACAGACGCTGAACCTTAACAGAGTATCATGTTCAAGTTATATATATTCAGTATTAATATAATATAGACATTAAACCTTTGCAACTTGCTCTTGACTAAAAACATGACAGTACCAGCTTCAAGTTCTTTATCTGCCTAAAGCTTTGGTACAGCCTGACTTGAGGCATGTAGGGGTGCTCGAATCTAGAATTGCTTTTCATTTGAACATATGATTTCTTATTCGATTGCTATGTACACTTGTGCTGAGCTGTGCAAGGAATCTCATATCAAACTGGCTAATTGAGTTGAATTCCTTGTGATTTATAGGACAGTGATATCAGAATTCTCTAAGAAGAAATTCAATTCAAGCAGGTATATAGTGATACTAAAATAGCATTTTGCGGTTATGCTATTGATATTTTTATGCCCGTGGCAATGTGTAGAATTAATATAAAATATAAAATTTGCAGTTCAACAGAGCGAGCAACTAATTTAAGGTAATTAACTAATTAAGTTCCAAAGTTTACCTCGAACTATGTCACATGCATATATTAACTGCGTTGCAACTAGGAAAATGCACGAATGTAGTCTACTACTTAGTAATTCGAATAACATGTTCCCCGGATCAGGCATTGCAAAAAGGACTGTCCATCAACTTATTTTAAAAGAACCAACAAAAGCATATGTAAACGAAGACCTCTTTTGATTGGTTAATACTACACCATCAGAAATTGGTGCCACTCCCTTTGTGCTCAGCAACAGGTGCTGCTCTCTTTTAGCTCATTGATCCTGGATGCATAAACAAAACAAGGCTGCATCAGACCAAAACCATCTAAAAATTCTCAAACTGATCATGTTAAGCAAAGACAGCCCAACTGTCAATCGTAAGTCATAACAAAACAAGACAGTAAATTCTCAAAGTCCCTATTATAGTTAGTTAACGTCATAACTAGGAAAAGTTTGTACAGAAAAGTAGAATGTCAGCTACCTAACAGATGGATATCATCAAACATTATTTCCAGAAATTCAGGATGTCAGTATACTAATTATGTCGAAGATATGACTTTGCAGGGAGCAATGAACGAAGCTTTAATAATAAAATCACACAATGGCACGTAGAAGAATGTGTATGATCCATAGTTGGTAAGATTTTATTTCATAGAATATATGCATGTAGCTATAAAGTACATAAGCTTGAATCACCATAGCATGCACATAAGCAAAAGCTCACAAATATGGTTAGTGTTAAATTCTGGTGTCACCCGTGCCACGTCGCCCCGGCCTGAAGATGATGAAGACGTCGCTGATGTACCGGAGCAAGACAACAGCAGGCGTCGAAGCAAAAGGGACAGGCGGCCCAACTCGAAGATTTTCGGCTCTGCGTGGCTGTAACGGGCTGGCGGCCCATGTAAGAGAGAGTCGTGTCTTGAGTTAAAGTGGAGAGAGATCGGAGAGAGCAGAACTCGACTTAATTTTGGCTTAGGCACCGATTGGCAGAGCCGCCGGCGGCGGCGGCGGGACTTGCTATGACGAGCCCGACGATCTCAAGTTCTATCGCTTGTAATCGAACCAATTATCTTCCTTAATCGAACTAGCTACCATAGAATCCAGTCTGGTAACATAATGATACCCCTACCTCACCCACCGGCAGATGAGCATGGCCACCCCGGAGGAGCAGTACGGGAAGATCATGGCGTTGCTGGTTCTACATCACTTTGGAAGCAAACCACTCCTGATTTCACACGCAAATTTACTTGGTCTGAGCTGTGTAGCGCTGTGTGCGCCAAATTTGATCGAGATGAGCACGATCACCTTCAGCGCAAAATTTTCCATCTCAAACAGACCACCAGTACAGTCACTGAATTTGTTGAAACACTCATTGACACACTCCACCAACTATTTGCTCATGATCCTAAATTAGACCCCATAATCATTAGGAATCGCTTTGTTGAAGCTTTACATGAAGATATCAAAGAAATTGTTATGGTACATCGTCCTCACGACATCAATACTGCTATTTCTATTGCACTTTTACAGGAAGAAGTGTTGGCTGGCCCTGGAAAAAGGGATTTCAGGCGTTTTGATTCCAATTAGTCTAAGAGGGTGTCAATTGATGGAAGCAAATTGCACACTCAGCAGCCCCCAACTTATAACAAGAATTCTTCATCCAGTCGTGCTGATACAAGATCACCTAAAGTCTCTGCAAGCAAAACTCCTTTGGAAGCATTGGCAGATTTGAAAGCTTATCATCATGCCAAAGGCTTATGTTTCAAGTGTGGGGAGAAGTGGTCCCATGGCCACAAATGCAACAAAAGTATCTCTCTGAGTGCAATGGAAGAAGTCTGGGATATGTTTTCAGATCCAACTGAACATACTAGTGAATTATCTGTCCAAGCAGCAAAAGGCACTCATTCTTGCAAGACCATTAGACTGCATGGTTATCTAGCCCACCATCCTGTCTATATGCTTGTTGACTCTGGAAGTATTGCATCTTTCATTATTGAAGAACTTGCAAGGGATATCTCTGGGTGGACTCCTCTGAAATAGCATGTACCTATCAAG